>JAOXYF010000018.1:8327247-8370319 GCA_028565775.1 Sternarchorhynchus goeldii | reverse complement strand
GGCGGCAGCGGGGGCGGGTCGGCCATGGCCTGCCGCAGACCTCGACCGGCGGCCGGACCCGCCGTGGACGTGCGCATGATCGACTTTGCCCACACCACTTGCAGACACTACAGAGAGGACAGCGTGGTGCACGAGGGCCAGGACAGTGGCTACATCTTTGGCTTGCAGAACCTAATCACCATCATTTCGCAGCTGGAGGACCACAGCACTGACTAAAGGCACGTCCGTTGGGACCTCTCGCCTCTGTCCCCCTCACAGACACAGACCTCTGGGCGCACAACCGAAGATTAGGGTTGAACACGTGGGTGTTTCCCCCCCAAAAAAAAGCCTCTGTCCAATGTTAGTCTTGTTCTTTTGTTCTGTAAGAATACCCTTGTGCTTTCTACTGTCCTACGTCAGGGGGACGTTAATCTGGCTCCAGACTCCACAGGTCTGTTTGTGTCTGTTGTTTCATTGCTGGTTATGTGTTCACAGAGGACGAAAAAGGGTTGAAGGTGTCCACACTGAGGACACCGCACTGGTTTGTCGTACCTGACTCAGTGAGCAGTAGCCTTCCTCAGTCTTCCGTGCTACTGTCAAGGTCCCCACACCCTGTTTTATGTGTGTATGCGCATAAATAAATAAATAAATAAATAAATAAATAAATAAATAAATAGCCATGGTAAATCATGAACTGACTCTGGTCGCACAACCCATTCCAAAAGGAGGGTCTGTCACTCGTAACTTGAACTCTGATATTTGCTCGTGCTCGTACAGAGAGAGACTGCTCAGGGTCTTTGAAAAGGGTCGACATGGTAGAGACAAACGGAGACTTCAGTAGAGCTTTACTTATTTGACAATGTATTTCTTAAAGAAACTAAAAAAAAAAATGTCAAAAAATGTGAGAATGTGAATGGAGACATCAAGACTACATTCCATGTTATTAATATTAATGATATTAATAAATCTTATTTGACATGTTCAGATCCCCCTGATATGTGCGGTATTTGATTTGTTCAGTTTCCTCTCATAAGTGTGTGTTATTTGACATGTTCCCTCGTGTGTGTGTGTGTGTGTGTGTGTTGTCATGATTATGTTGGGCACAAATAAAAATGCCTTTGATAAGTTGACTTTATTATTGTTTATATATGGTTTATATACTACCAGTGTCCTTTTTATGTTGGGCTCAGAAATATTTTATTGTTAAATAGCTATTGGTGGTGTTGCTTGGTTTGCATCCTTTCAGATGTTGCTTTCCTTTCAGAAAGGCCTCCTTGCTGGTGTCAGGCTGGTCTAGGCTGGGCTAGTGATTACAACACAGTTTTGTTGGCTTGTTGCAACCTGGTGGTTAAGCACTGCAGTAGGGCGCTGTGAACCGCTCGCGCTAGAGGTGAGACTGTGCCTGTATTCCTGCTGCCACACCGGTAATGAAGGATGAATGAAAGTTGCGACATCGCAAACAAAAGAAAGTATTTAGTTGTAATTGCCGGTGTCAATTAGGTTTGACTTTGACATGGTTGTGAAGCGCCCTTGGGCTAACCTTGGGCTAACCTTGCAGCCAAACTCTAGACTCGTGTCTGATCACATTGTTCATGTAATCAGCTTACATGTCTGGGAAATATGTGTTCAAATAGTCATAGTTAACATGTCTGGTAATTTGTGAAATTAAAATACAGAGCTTATAGAAACCTCAAAAGAACAATGAATAAAATTAGTGCGTTGTGACAATAGTTCGAAGACGAGAAGGAACACAGATGTCTGTTCAAATATCTTTCCATCTGGGACAAGATTTAGATCATCCACTGGTGCACTTCAGGCTTCTCGTTCTTACATGTACACAGGAAAGTATTCATAGTGCACTGCATACATCTTTGCACAAACATTAATGTCTCTCGTAAGTGTATCTGCTAGAGAGCAATTCCAAACTCAGATATCACTTCCATCCACTGTTCATTTTCTCTCCTGATCCATAGAGTCAGTGTCTATCTGGAGTGCACCACATCGGGAAAGCTCCTGTTCTTCTGATCGCCTGTGCAGAGGACTTAAGTGTTCCAGAGGAACCAGAACTCTTCAGTTTATATGCTTTCAGATGGGCTTTGATGTAGTCAAGGTGTAAAAGGGTGTGTTTGCTTTAGAGATTGAACTGTAATCTCTGTGCTCCTGGGTTGTCAACCCCCCTTTCACACACACACACACACACCGTGCATTTATCTGGAGTAGCTGTATTTCAAGGATCAGTTAGCAGTTTAATTCTGCTTGCATTTGTGCATGTACCTGTGTGTGTCTGTCCATCCATGCAAGCATATATGTGTGTGTGCATGTTTGCACAGCATCTTTGCTCAGTCTTAGGTTGCTGTGGAAAGTGTGTTTCATAAGTGAACCAATCTCTATGGCAACAGAAAAGAGCTGTAGATCTTTTTTTTTTTTTTAATGTTCTGGCACGTGTTGTTCCACATTCACTAATTAATCCTCTTGAAATCTATGAAGTGAATATACCCCCTATCCTAAAATAGATCACTCACATAAAACAGGCTTTGTCTTCCATATTGATCACTTCCATAGCATGTCTGACCAGATACAGTCTCGATTATTTATTGCTATTTTGGTTTCATGCTTCATACATCCTGTCTTTGTTCTAATTGTTTCCTTGAATACATCCCTGTGGAGACAGAGTGCAGCCCAAATGTAATTCTTTGTTGTTCTCCTTATATAAGAGGTAGCACTAAATTCCATTTAAATACATTGCAGACAAGTATATCAGATAAAGGACACGGAGCAGACATAAATATGAAAATTGACAGCAATAGACAGCCATGTTGATTTTAGTCTAGCGTTACTGGGGCATTTTTTCCACTCAGAAGGTTACATGCTTCAGTTGACCCCACTTTTCCATTGTACTTGTGTTGCGTTTCTAATAGAATAGAAAACGGGCTGAACAAGCTTACAGCAGCCAGTCTGAGCATCAGCCCTAATGACTAATCATCACAAGCATGTAATTATTACCTATTATGTTTTGTAATATTCTGTCACCACTTACCTCAATGATAATGCTATCTATAGTTGATAGAACTTGTTCAGTATTCTTTTTAAATAAGGATACCTTATACAAATATTTCTACATGATATGCAGTGAAGTAGTGGCATTAATAATAAAGTATTAGTATCAGTAGGTATCAGTAATATAGAGTTAATAATTGATTCTGACCTTGATATGAACTGTTTGCTACTACCAGGAATTATATACATTTCCAAAATCTGGAATCTCCCTATTGTATGACATTATTTAAACGAATAGCATTTAAGAACAGTGAATAGATACTTGACCTTCTTGAACATATTCACTCATTTCTGTTCTGGTTTCATGAGGCCTAGTCAGCTGGAGCATCAATTCTGTTTGACCTCTTGCTCCCTGAGGTCTCTTCATAAGCGATGCTTTGTTGCAGAGCTGCTCCTAGACTCACCTCTCAGCCTGTGTGAATGCTGGTGACATAGGTTTCATCTACCATGCCTCCACGACAACGGGCGAGCTACTCCATGGTTACCCTAAGTAAGCAGAGATAGGCAGAGCCTGTATATATTTCTAGCTCTTTAAATACCCCTTGATCAGACCAAGGATGAAATTCCCTCAGCCAAACTTACTGCAGATAACAGTTCATGGATTGTTCTCTGGAATAAAACTCTTAACTTTGAGGTCTGTTGGTACCATGGACACATAAAGGAAAGGACAAATGGATGAAAGGTCACAGTTTCACTCTGCAGTCATGCTTGCTTTCTTATCAGTCATACTTTCATTAGACTCCAAGTACAATGGTGTGGTAATAAGAAAGTTCAAGAACTTGAATGGAGAGAGGAAACATATAAAGAAGTGAGGAGCATAATTGGCTGCTCAGCTAAAATGATCTCAAATGATTTAAAATGGCAAGCAAAACTTGAAACACATGGTAGAAAAATAAATATTACCATCTGCGTAGATCATAGAATAACAGGAATGGAGATGAAGCAACCAATGATCAGCTACAGGTATATCAAAGAAGATCTTCAGTTACCTGTGAGTATTGCAACAATCTGAAGACGCCTACGTGAAGCCAAACACAATTTGCAAGAAACCCACGTAAAATACCATTGCTGAAAAAAAGACGTGTTGAAAAGGTTTCAGTTTTCCAAAGAACACACTGACTGGCCTAAAGAGAAGTGGTGCAACATTCTATGAACAGATGAGAGAAAGGTTGTTATTATTGGGTCTAAAGGCCACAGTTTGTGAGACGACCCATAAACACTGAATTCAAGTCACAGTACACTGTGAAGGCTGTAAAGCATGGCGGTGTTAATCATAATGGTTTGGGGAGGTTTCTCATAGTTTGGAGTCGCAGACCTATTTAACACATACCAGGCACCGTAAACATCAAATTACTGGCAGAGGTCATGTTGCCTAATGCTGAAGAAAAAATGCTCTTGAAATGGAAATGTATCAGCAGGACAGCAACCCCAAACACACCAGAAAGAGGACGACATCTTGCTTCCAGACCAACAAGATTGATGTTATTTAATGCAAAACCCAAGAATGCAGAACTGTGGAATGTAGTCCAGTCAGCTTGCCACACAGACCCCATGCCACACAGATGTAAAGCAGTTATCAGAAATAAAGGTTATACAACTAAATATTGGTTTATCAGTGATCAACAGAAAAGCTAAAAAAAAGTTTATTCTGTCTAATACTGGATTTTGTAAATAAAAATGAAGACATTGCTATTTTTTTAACAGCTTATTATTCTTTTTACCTTCATTTACAGTTTAAAAATATATATTTTGTTTAACATGTTTCTATTTGGAATTAAATGTCCAATGCTCCCAGTGCCTTTGTGTATATGGAAATAAATATTATGAGTATTGCGTTTTTTTCTCTGTTGTTTTAAACGCACTGGTATTATTTTGCACATAACTGTGAGTTCTAACAGTAATAATTAAAGAATTCAGGAGACTCTGGTGGAACCTGTTCTGATGTGGTACAATGCCGCTCAAGTCTGAACACAAGATTACTGGTTCCAGTCTCTTCCTGGTACACCACAACAAGCCTTAGAGATTCTGGGTATGGCATCTTTCCAAGCGGTGACAGAGCTACTGTTTGTTTATGGTTCTGAGGTTTTTCATGTCAGGTATAATAATTTCTTGCTTTAAAACAGTCAAGCTGACATGGGAAGTGAACAAAAAAAAAAATACACTGATGCTCCCAAAATATGTATTATTGGTAATAAATGAGGTTTAGTGAAGTAGTGGAGTGAGTAAAAGAGTCCACCTTTGATATGAACTATTTGCTTTAAATCTCTGTTTGATATTAATGTGTAAAAAGCAAGCACTGAAACAATGACATATGACATTAATCACATCATTAGAATTTCTCCCAGAAGAAACACTCGACAGCTACCTCTTGTTTCAGAGCTTCTAGCTGGTCTTGAATGAAGCAGCAATACACAGACCCTGCCAGTGCTAAGCTACTAGATACTAGTCATAAACACCCCTCTGTAATGATCACAACCCGGGTGAGAGAAACCCTGCCAGTGCCTAGCTACTTGTCATACTCTCTTGGCAAGAGAGATCTGGGTCAAGAGAAGAATTATAAATATATACAGTATATATTTATGTAAATTTTATTTATAATATATATATACATTTAAATTTTTAATTTATATATTATACATACATTTATGTATGTTTTATTTATATATATTATATAAATATTCACCATTAAGCTTACTGCATAAAAATATGATTTAAAAAAAAACAAATAGAAAAGAAAATGCATAAAAGATTAAAAGATAACGAAGCATAATCATCCAGCAGAACCAGTGACGTCTTTGCAGCTCTATCATACAACATGACTTCATGCGTGGCCATGATGTGAACAGATATGTTGGGTGTTTGGGCTACACGACAGTGGAGGTCTCACTTGTGTGTTTAAATGTGACAACAGGTGTTTTCTGGGCCCGAGTTTATTTTTTACTTACATTTTACCTTTGATTTACCATTAAGCTTTACTGCAAAAAGAATATGAAAAAAACAGATGCATGTAGAGACCAGAACACCGACAATAATGAACTTTGTCTCATATTCAGGTCCGTTCAGTCACCATTCAGTTCAAATATCTCTCATACCTAAAGAAGGCTTCATAGTCCTAAAGTAAACGTCATTTGGATGCTGCACTACTCTGTTAACATTCACTTGTCACAAAAAAAAACAGCTTTGCTATAATACTCTTAATTCCAAAGCCAATCTCCTCATTTTCAGTTCAGCATGTTGTGGCCAGACCTGCAAGACTGTCATGTTTATGAAACTGCATTCATTCTGTAGGTGGAGACACAAGGGTGTGCTTGGACATTTTGGCCAGGAGCAGGTATATGCATAAGGTGTGTCTTAAATGCATAAAAGATTATGAAGCATATGTGTGCACAAAAAAGGGTTTATTATGTCTGTCTCCACCATTCCCATAAACAGGAAGGTACAAGGGAAAAGCCAGAGATGCACATGAAGTATTTTTGTTGAAGGGCAGAGAAGTGTTCACCTCAACACACACACACACACACACACACACACACACACTATATTTGTGGATCTATGTACTTTTCTTTCTTGGGAGTGTGAGATCAAATGATTTGTCAGGGCTTGCTTCTCTACAAACACTCTTTTTGGTAGCTGAGTCTCTTCCAGGTTGGTATGAATGCATTTATTGCCACACGTGTCAGTGGATAATTATGTCACCATGCACCTGCTCATCAGGAACTCATTTGAATAGGTGAACTAGGTTAATGTGGGGAGTCCTTTAATAGATTAGGTTTGTTATGTTCATTTTTTCCTCTAACAAGGTCAAACCAACATTATCATTATGACTTTGCAGGCTTAGCTGTGATAGCATCAAAATCACAAATAGATTTTAAATCTTAATTAGATTACATTACATAGTGGTTAAGATTATTTGGGTTAAAATACAAACATTTAAAAAAAAAGAAACCTAAAGAAATATTTTTAAAAAGAAGTGTTTAAGTACAAATAGATATAAAAGGTATATCATGTGATCTGTGAGTATATTTACTTTATCATTCCTGATATGGTTAGACAACATATAGGTCACTGCAATCAATGTGTCAATACACTGGGAAACACCTAGTGCAAATATGACCCCTGATGATTACATCTGGTATACAAACCACTGGTGTGCTCTAGAAAGCAGACCTTTTTATTGATATACATAAAAATAGCATTTATGTAAATTAAAAGTGGCCTGCATTTTACTGTTTTCCCCTATTGAAAACACACACAAATGGAGCAATGCACACAATTATGAAAACTTGAAGCTCATGTTTGGAGAAAACTCCAAACAGCTGAATTCCATTTGTTCAACTCAAATATTCTAAATCACAGTTTTGCAAATCTCTAAACACAAATTGCATCATTTAGCACACATTGGTCACCTAGACATGCTGGCCTTTAGAATGCAACCCCTTGATTACCCATTTCACTAATATTGCACATGTCCAATTTCTAATGGCAAAACACTTCAATCGTTTGTCACAGTATAAAAGGTAGAAGGCATGAGGATGGAGCAGCAAGAACAACACAGCAAAGAGAGTGTGAGAGGAGTCCTTGCAGGCTATGGAGGCCTACAGTAATAGGCCAGTATTTCCAATAAAACATGTGCTTGGGATCATACCTCAACATGCTCATCTTTGTCCCTATAACACTCCCTTTGCTAACATTTCTTCATGAACTAAGAAATACCCTCATTCTCCCACAGGAAGAATTACCATAGCGTTTCCACCTACGTTGTCATTTGGGGTTATGTAAGTTTCCACTGGGCCGCTCTGGTTCAACACTTCACCAGTAAGCCACATTTGTAGTGCTGTACTTTCCACCATACTCCCCATTCCCAAGTTCAATAGAGGACTTCTTTTCAGCCTGGTGGTGGAACATGTCGACCCCATGAGCATTGTGCATCTCCGTTACTTCTGGTAACGGAGATGTAACGGAGTAGGTCGGGATACAGAGAGAGAGGCAGAATACAGAGAGATCTGTTTCACTGCATTTCGGGACAAAAAAAACCCTACACTTCACCAAAATGAGAAAAATGCATTTGAATATGTAACATGGTCTCATAAAGTCTCGTTGAATACGTAACATGGCCTCAAAACATACATGAACACTTGATGAAGTGTTTTGAATTTGTCACATGTATATTTTTGATGCTCTGTAAGAGACAAATGAATGAGAGCTATGCGCACTGTTTTGGTGGAAGGGAAGACAAGAGAGAACATGGTTTTGAGGTCTGGGTTTCATTCTGCAAGAGATTTGTGGAGTTTGGACAAAACAGTAAACTCTTCATTTGGTGTTTATATTTTTGAGAAACTGAGCCATTGTTTCTGGAAAGGAGTTTAAACATGATTTCTTAATGGAATAATATGTATTCCACATTTATAAATATGTGAACACTTTCATAGTTATATTTCATGCAACATAAATTTGAATATTGTAGCACACTCTTCTTGGAAGAAAGATCACAACTAATAATAGGCAACAGGTTGCATTGCATTTACAGTGAGACAATAACACTGTATATACGCACCTAACAATCACACCAATATGAGCTTGTTGAATACCTCATCCAAAACTAGCCAAAGCCCTGAAAAACAGGCCCAGATTAGTATCCCTCTATACCTAATTTCCAGCATATGTTGCCCAGAAGAACTTACATATTTCTCAGAATGAGAGCTTCCTGGGAATTACCTCACTACCTTGCACTACCTAGTGAGCTGCAGGAACAGTTTCATTTTGTCCAGAATTCCAGTGGCAGTGAGCTTTGCACAACTCCAGTTAACTCTTAGCATTGTGCATAGTGATTATGTGTAGCTGGTTGTGCAAACCCACATCATGAATTCTTGACACAGAGTTCCTGTGCTGGTGTTGATCCCAGAGGCAGTTTGGAACTCTCTAGTGAGTGATGCAATGGAGAACAGGTGATTTTTACATGTTGTACATTTCAGCCTAGCTCTGTGAGTTTACATGGTCATAAATGTGCTAGTGTTATTTCTAGACCCTTCTATATCACCATAACAGCACTTACAGCCAGCAATGGCCAGATCTGACAAGACAGAAATTGTAAAGGTTCAGTAAAGGTGTCACGACAATATCATGTATGACAGCATCATGTTTAAAGCTCCTAAGCTAATCAATAAGCCCTTTTTGTTTTCCATAATCAATATTTTTATAGGGAGATTGCAGTCCTGTGTGGTTGATTTTATACACATAGTACCAACAGATAAACGACTGAACTCTTATTATGAGAGATGTGTACATACATTGCTGTTTTCTAAAAGAATTAATTTTTTATGTTTCTTTGTTTTAACGAATTGCCATTTTCTGGTGCAAGGATGACACCTGGTGGTTAAATCTGAAATGCGTAAAATACGTCTGTTTTAAAGTTGAGCTGTTTCAAAAAGAAGCGGAGTACCTTCATCGTATTTTAGGTGTTTCATTTGTATCTTTTTTGCAACAAGTTGTCCGTATTATTTTTTAATTAATATTTTAAAACTAAAAAAGAAAATATATAACTATATTCAGTCTGACATTCAGTCAGAGTTGATTTACCCAGTCTTGTATTTTTATGGTTGTTTTATGGTGCTTGGGAGAAGTCATCATAGACAGGCTTCACTGACACACCAACCAGTTAACATAACACAACTGAACATAACACAATTTACCTGTTAGATAACTGATAAACAACAGACAGAACTGTGCTTCAGCCTGGTTCAAACTTTGACCATTTCTACTTCTTTCAGGGAGCAGCAGAGTGAGATTTCAAAGGTGACGTGTCGCTCAAAAACCTTGTTTTTGCCACACCATCTCTGCTGAGAGTCTCTACTGGGACCATAATCCGCCTGGGACACGAACACAGAACATCATGGCCAGTGAGTTTTGCGATTATCTGAATGTTCCTTCATAAATATGTGTAACGTGATGCCATTCGAGACCAGTTTGCAAGAACCATTCGTGCTTTATATGTTTATATCTGAGATTTCTCTGCACTGTGCTGCACATTTAAAAAGGTAAATTAGCTAGCTGGCTGTAGCTACGTAACTGTGCGGCCAGTCCCCTGTACAGAAGAGGAGCAGCCCGGTGTCTTTTTAACCACATAATGACTCAAACGCTTTTTATAACGTATTTTCTTGAGGACACGTGCTTACTTTAAATGTCCTTGGCTATATATCTAAAATCACTAGCGAGCCAGTTAGGTTAGTGATTTTCTACTTATCCTAACTATTTCTAGTTCAATTAAGTTTATTAGCTAGATAGGTAGGATACATTAGTTTTGGCGTCTGAAGGTAGGTAGTATAACAGTTATAGAGATGATAGCTGGCTGTTAATCCAGTTTCAAGAACATTAGTTTTGTTGCAGGTAGTTATGAACAGTTATTAACCTATCAACAGATTCAGTGAATGAAACAACGTAGCAAGATAGCTAGTTGGAATAATTTAACATTAGCTAGATGGTAAACTACGACCACGCGTTATCAATGGACATCCAAAATGCTGTTTCTATTTTCCCAGTTCACTGTGGTAGTTCATAGAAATGTTGAGGTCATTTAGACGCATTCGCCTTGTACGTCTGTCCGGGGAGTAAAGCTGGCCGGAGTGATGACGTTGCATGACAGTGTCTAAGAACCACTAAGACACAAGCCAGTGAACTGCTGAGAGGCCACGTATACTTAGGGAAAAAAAGAATATAAATGTTTTCATGTCCTTACCCTTATATGTTATTGTCCCATTCCAAATCTTCTGCAGTTAAATTTTTGGAGGTGATAAAACCATTTTGTGCAGTATTACCTGAGATCCAGAAACCAGAGAGAAGGGTATGCAGTTTCCCCCTCCACTCTCGTTTTTATTTTTCTGAATTTTGGAACCTTTGGACACAAGTAAATGCGTTTGTTATTTTGCTTCAGATTCAGTTCAGAGAGAAGGTGCTATGGACAGCCATCACCCTGTTCATTTTCCTGGTGTGTTGCCAGGTACGTTTGCTCAACTGCCGTTTTCAAAAGCTCTACATCCAAATTAACTCTAGAAGATAAACGTTCTACTTACGTCTAAATCATATTTTATCAAATTTGGTTGAAATGCTGTTCAATAAGAGATGCTTTTTAAAATTTTAATAGATTCCCCTCTTCGGTATCATGTCATCTGACTCTGCAGATCCATTCTACTGGATAAGAGTTATACTTGCTTCCAACAGAGGTGTGCTCACCCAAAGCTTTGCTTAATAAGAAACTACAGTCCTTCACCGTCTTCTTAAAATGTTGAATAATTTAATCCCAGAATGTTGAAGGAATTGTTAACAATTCCATGACGGCATGCATGTTACTGTAGCTGTTGTAGTTTCTTGGTGTATGCAGGCAGAAGACAGTATTGTGAATTAATGCTGAATGTTTATGCTGTAGGTACTCTGATGGAGTTGGGTATCTCTCCCATTGTGACCTCTGGTCTTATCATGCAGTTGCTGGCTGGAGCTAAAATCATTGAAGTTGGAGACACCCCTAAAGACAGAGCACTGTTCAATGGGGCTCAGAAATGTACATTCACAACCGCTCCTATAACTTTTTGTTCTCAAAGCACTCAGTATTACTGTAACTGCATTTTCCGTTAGGGATATGTTTGACTTAACCAGATTATACGATTGTTCTTTTTGCTGGCAGTGTTTGGAATGATCATCACCATTGGTCAGGCTATTGTGTATGTGATGACGGGAATGTATGGAGACCCCTCAGAGATGGGTGCTGGCATCTGTCTGCTCATCATCATTCAGGTGAGATTCACTAATTTCTGGATGCCACGCTCCTCTGGGCACGGCTCTCCCAATCTGGTTTAACCTCATGACTGGCATTTTTCTGCATAGAGGCTGGATCTTCATTGTTACTGAGTTAAACTCTTCAGTTTCAGTACAGCTCTTAGATCTGAGTTCTATCCTTAGTAATAAATAATAAATACAGCCTTTATGGAAAACTTTAGCTGGAAATAAAACAGGTGTTGACACAAGTTGTTTCTTGAGGTAGACTAAGATAGACTTGGGACCATGAGGTTGAGATTTTGACACTGCACTCCTAGAATTTAAACTGTTTCAAAGTCTCTGCAGTGCGAACTGACTGGTCTTCATCTCTCTGCAGTTGTTTGTGGCTGGTCTGATCGTTCTGCTGCTGGATGAGCTGCTCCAGAAGGGCTACGGTCTGGGCTCTGGCATCTCTCTCTTCATCGCCACCAACATCTGTGAGACCATTATATGGAAAGCCTTCAGTCCGACTACAGTCAACACAGGTCGAGGTGTGGAACACTGCTGTCCTTTCACCTACAGCCCAGCCTTACACCACTCCCTGCATATATACCAAGTACAAACAAAGAAATAAACAAAAAATGTGGTGCTAGACATATTTTAATTGCTGTTATTAAACAAGTAAAAATAATTTTTCTTCTGTGCCACTCAACTGAAACACGTTCCAAGGGATCTAACCTTTCTTATTTGTTACTTTTGACTGTAATTGTAAGTCGCTTTGGATAAAAGAGTCAGCCAAATGCCATAAATGTAATGTAAATGTCTAGTTCTGTTTGTTCAGATCAGGTCTTATGAAATCAAATTGGTTGGCAGTTTTATTCTTTTGCCTCTTATTTTAATGAATTAACGTATTAATTTAACTACGGCACCTACTGTTTACAGCCAATGTAAGCATTTGATTCTTTTCATATAGGTACTGAGTTTGAAGGAGCCATCATTGCGCTGTTCCACCTGCTGGCTACGCGTACTGATAAAGTGCGTGCTCTCAGAGAGGCTTTCTACAGGCAGAACCTGCCCAACCTCTTGAACCTCATTGCTACCGTCTTTGTCTTTGCTGTGGTCATATACTTCCAGGTCAGTAGATGGCATCATTACAGCATATAAATTCCTATTGGATAGCTCAGATTGCTGAGGTAGATGACGTTTTTAGTTTGTTCACAGGCTGATACACTTAGTCTTGAATTTGTAATGATTACTCGCCTAATTATGAAAATAAAGCATCTGTATCCTATTTATTTCTCAGGGCTTCAGAGTTGATTTGCCCATCAAGTCGGCACGTTACCGTGGCCAGTACAACACGTATCCCATCAAGCTGTTCTACACCTCCAACATTCCCATCATCCTGCAGTCTGCGCTGGTGTCCAACCTCTACGTTATCTCTCAGATGCTCTCCACCCGCTTCAGTGGAAACTTCCTGGTCAGCCTGCTGGGAACCTGGTCTGTAAGTAACCAATCTTGTTTTCTTGAAGGCCATAAAGAGTGATGTTCTCACAAGTAATGGTTTCTTCTTCTTCTCCTTCTCATGAATAGCTGTGAGCAGATAATTGTATAACTTCTTGTCTACCTAAAGCACTGGCATGAGATTTAACATGTATATGTCTACTAGGACAGCACAACTGGAGGACCAGCACGTGCTTACCCTGTTGGAGGCCTGTGCTACTACCTTTCCCCACCTGAGTCTTTTGGTTCTGTCCTGGAAGATCCAGTCCATGCTGTCATCTACATCATGTTCATGCTGGGCTCCTGTGCCTTTTTTTCCAAGACTTGGATCGAGGTTTCAGGATCTTCTGCCAAAGATGTGAGTGCAGGTTTTTTTTGTTTTGTTTTGTTTCTTGAATTATGTGATATAAATTGAGTCCTGTCCATTTTGGATTATAAAGGTCGCTGGATTACTCAATTACAGGTTGCAAAGCAACTAAAAGAGCAGCAGATGGTGATGAGGGGACACAGAGACACATCCATGGTACATGAGCTCAACAGGTAAAATGCATACCAACTATGAATACCTAATAAGAAAGCAAGCCTGAGCTGTGCTTCCAAAACCCGAACAAGTAATGAAAGTTAGCAAACGGCCTTTTTCTCATGCTGTTTGTCTGCTGCTGTTTTACAGATACATCCCCACAGCTGCAGCTTTTGGAGGACTGTGCATAGGTGGCCTCTCAGTCATGGCTGATTTCCTGGGAGCCATTGGATCAGGAACAGGAATATTGCTAGCTGTTACCATCATCTACCAGTACTTTGAGATCTTCATTAAGGAACAGAGTGAATTAGGCAGCATGGGTGCTCTGCTCTTCTAAAAAAAATACCTCTGCATGCATCCCAGACTGAAATGACCTCTATTTAATTTTACAAAATATTTAATTTTTTTTTTATCGTATGGACTATCGTCAGTACACTGCCATTCAAAGGCATGTGCTTAATTCATCTTTTTTCCAGAAGGCCTGCAAATTAAAGGTGCAGCCTGGAGTTGTAGTTTGTTTCATTATTTTATTTTTGCTTTCTTTTGGGAAAAGTAATTGCCTGTATGATTAGCTTGGGACTGTATGTATCCCTGTTTCACTTGATGGGCCTCGTTTTGTGGCTTTCTCTCCTCTCAGATGGTACATGACTTGCTGCATTTTTAATCCTGTTTCTAGTGGTTTGAAGCACAGGTCGATAGTGTTGTGGAACTGGCTGAACCCAGTGATGTGGACATATGCAGTAATTGTTGGCTTTGTCAACGTAATATTTAAACCAGTGCCAGTGTTTCCATGGTGTCATGCTGTGGAGACTGTTAATTCATCTATTGTAAATAAAAGTTTTTTGATCATTTTTGAGGTAAGACAGGTGTGTGGGTGTGCATGTGAATATGTGTGTGAGAGAGAGAGAGTTTGTATACTTTTGTTAGGAGTTGCACAGAAGGGATGGCTGTGTGTTGTACATTTCAGGTCACTGTAAGCTTGGGTTGAAATACCACAATGATAATGTAAAAATAGAAGATCACTTTGTACTGCTGGGAAACATTTCCCTTAATGAATTTTCACCTGTTTTTTTGGGTGAAGAGATTTTTAAATGATCTAATTCTTAATATGTATTTTTTGTCACCACAGATTATTTAAAAATAATTCTTATGCAAATATTTATTCACACAATTTGTATGTTTTGCAAAACGTGCTAAATATAATGATTTCTACCCATTTGACACATGAGAAAATACCTAGGACTTATCTAGGACTCCAAATAACAGTACAGCCCATAGACATGAAGCTGTTTTCTGACTTTTGAACAAGAGTGACAGCCTTGATCAAGAGTGTCATCTCTTGATTAGTGTACATTAGGATTAAAGAAGTAGAGGGTGGAGTGTAGTAGTATAACACAATATAACAATGTAATAAAGTATGAAATAAAAATACAATGTAGTACACTTTGTTGTGGTATATATTTTGTTTGGAAAAGCTCTATTCAAGCCAAAAGTAATATCTTTTGCAGTGTTATAGTGATGTAATTGTCATTACAAAACAAATGAATAAAAGCAAGCGAGCAATGTAGTTGGCTCACTCAAAGTCACTTTTTTGAGCATTTGGGTTATTATATCATTATTAATATGAGTATCCTATAAAAAATATTCCAGACGTAACGTACACGATAAATACAGTCAGCTGAAGTCTTGGTGTAAAAGTATAAGCGTATGTATGAAAACGGCTAGCACATTACTCCATAATTTTTTTTAATATATATCAATATTTTTAAATAAATGTTGCTGACCTGATGAAAGCATGGATATCTCGAAATTATTATTAATGTGGTCTTGATTAAAAACGTCTATAGAACTTTTTCACATAGCACTATTAGGCTAGGAATACAGTATATTAGGAGCCATTTTGAAACGTCGTCGTTGTGTCTGACTTCACAAGTCTTCTGCGGATTTGACGATGCAAATTGCGTCTGTTCTCCTCGGTCGTTAGCTAGCACCTTCGTCGGCGCTGATGCTGCAGGAAGGCTCTGATGGCTTTGGGTTAGTGCGTGGTTGCAGTATAACGTTAAGGAGATAACCTGTCGTGACAAGGTAAAATGACTTCTGCTGGTGGAAAAACACATCTCCCGACGTGACGAATAGCTTATGCGTTAGCTCACGGGAAAGTGCCAGCCACTGGTAGGGCATCATCATGAGAAAGGCAAGAGAGCTAGCTAGATTTAGCTGTAGTTGTTTTCTCGGTGGTAGCTCAGAATGACATCTAATCTAGGGTCGTCTACGGCTAACCTTCTTCTTTTGTTAAATGATGTGCCTAACGGGCTTAGCTCGCTGACGCTGGGCGGAAAAGATTAAATTTAGACCGTTTGGTAAGTAGTTAGCTTAGCGTGGCTGGCACGCTAGGTCTGTCAAGACGCACGTGAAGGATGAATTACAACATAATCAATTGATCAAATCCAAACTAGCACAGCTGGGGAGACCTAACATCCATGGATCTCTGGTTGTTTTATTAGCTAGCAAGCAAACCAGCTGGCTTGTGTGCTACCTACCCTAGCCAGTTAGCGATTGCATCCGTTTGATTAGCTAGCTATGGGTTGGTAAATAATTTAACTTCGTTTGTAGCCGTTGTCTAAGGCAAAACGCGTTTCATATTACTGAAATGTAAAAAAAATTCGTAAAATAAAAAAAATCTAGCTATTTGTTTTTTACCCATAGGTGTGAAAAGGTCAGCATCACTTCAGTAAACCATGGCAGAACCTGAACTTCTTCTGGACTCCAATATTCGCCTCTGGGTTGTCTTGCCCATTGTGTTCATCACCTTTCTCGTTGGAGTCATTAGACATTACGTCTCGATATTGTTACAAAGTGACAAGAAACTCACCCTAGAACAGGTTTCAGACAGGTAACTGTTGTTTTTCTCAATTCGCTACGTGTTGAAAATACGATGTTCTCTAACAGACTGACCATCATACTATCATCTCCTTGTAAGTTACAGTACATGTCCTGGACCCAAGCTAGTTTCTCTTATTTGAGTGAACAAACTTCATGACACATGCAGTTAATTAACTTAGCGCTGTATTGTTTTCGATTTACACGGTTCTTCATAAAATGTCAAATGTAGTGAATGACTAATTAATCTCTTAATTAGTCTTAAGGCTAAGGGTTGGTAAATCAGAAGTGTTTGTATGAGCAGTTGCTCAAGCAAGCAAATCATTCTTGTCATGTCTTTCATAAATTTGGATGCTTCCTTGATTTGGCAAAAAAAATTCTTAAGAGGGGGGATTAAATGTACTTGATAACTGGAGACGAACTTGGTTATAACACATACATCCTGCAAATTGAAACTGTTTGACCCAAATTGAAAAAGTGACAGGGTAACCTACTTGGTGAATCCCTAGTGCAGACAAGTAGTCCTTAAAGGATACAGTGCTTGATTCAGGTTAGCTCATTATGGAGCTCATTTGTACCCTTTGGAGGAGTAGACTTGGTTAAGTGCTTCTGTTGATGTTGGCTGAATAAAATGTCAGACTATCTAGATCGTACTATCCTGTTGCTCTGTGTTGTTTTCTTGCTTTGTTGCCAATTCTGTAAGTTCACTGTGTTATGTATGTTAAACACACAGCCAGGTTCTCATCAGGAGCAGAATATTAAGAGAAAATGGAAAATACATCCCCAAACAGGTGAGCTCAGTTGAAGTCAAAAAGTAAGGAATAATTAGCTAAGGTACCTACACAGTCCATTTAGATGGGGAAACCATTTATGACCATAAACCAGTTATGGCCATTTAGTTTAAGTTGTTGAAGTAAATGTATGTCCTTCTCTGTTAAATAGTCTTTCTTGATGAGGAAATTTTACTTCAACAATCAAGATGATGGATTCTTTAAAAAGACGAAAAGAAAGGTGGTGCCTCCTTCACCAATGACTGGTAAGTACTCGGAGTTTCGGCTAAACCAGTGGATATTTTGCTTTGTAAAGTAGTATTTTAACTTGCCTTAAAACAAGTATCACTTTAGATCCCAGCATGTTAACAGACATGATGAAAGGCAACGTGACGAATGTTCTTCCCATGATCCTTATTGGTGGCTGGATCAACTGGACCTTTTCTGGGTTTGTCACAAGTAAGACTTTTTTTTGTGTGATTTCTGAGTTTAACAGAAAATGGTAATAAGGCTGTGGTCATTGAGTGTAAGAAAAATATGTTTAGGATCTAATCATTAAAACACCGCCATGGCTTTTTGACTAATAGGTTTAGTTCTCTTGCCTTCCGTAATTTGTATCACACACAGCTTCCTAATGTGCATATGGATGAAGAACAATTATTTTCTCTCTTCAGCTAAGGTACCGTTTCCTCTCACACTTCGTTTCAAACCAATGTTGCAGCAGGGTATCGAGCTGCTCTCACTTGATGCATCCTGGTAAGTTTTTTGTTTGTTTGTTTGTTTTGTTTATTTTCCCCCCCCCAGCGAGATTTTCATACATGTGTATACATAATATACAGTGTACATCTACTCTACTGGTAAACCAGTGTACAAGTTTGTACAATATTGATTATTGCCGCCTGTGAAAATTGTTCTGAGGAGCATAACAAAACCATCAAAGCATGTGAAATTGTTGTCCCTGGTATTGGAGATGCGTTATCCTGGTTGTTGCCCCTGGTATTGGAGATGCGTTATCCTGGTTGACAGCATCATGATGTTTTTGTTGTTTGTATTTCCAGGGTAAGCTCAGCATCTTGGTATTTCCTGAATGTCTTTGGACTGAGAAGCATGTATTCATTGATTCTTGGGCAAGACAATGGTAAGAACCCCCTCTTGTAGTAGAAGATAATGCCTGATCTTCATAGTGATTTTGAAAAAGTTAGTTTTGTCACCCCCCTGCCCCTCCCGACACAGTTTGGCCTCATAAGTATGTACTTATTTTCATGATTGTTAACCAGCCTCTGTCTAAAACGTTTGCTGTTCATGTTAATGTTTGGACTACAATAAGATCATGAGCTGTTTCAATACATCATATGAAATACAGTTTTCAAAATACTAAATGTTTGAAAATGTGAGTAAAGCTCAGTGTTTAACAGTGGTTTTTTTTTGTTTGTTTTTTTTTTTTATTTCGATGCATTGGGAACACTGCACATTGTATTCTAAATCAAAACATGAAGGAAAAATGTATACATTTTAATTGCTTTACAGAAAATTAAGAAATTCATATTGGGCTGTTCAAAAAAAATATGTGTCTGCATATTTCTTTACAAGCTCAAATATTTACTGTATAAACTGAACAATCTTTAGGATTTAGCCTTCCTGTAAATCACTAAACTAATGTTTAGTGGTATAACCACTGTTTCTGAGAACTGCTTCACATCTGCATTGCATGGAGTTGTTATGGCACCTTTGATCAGATATAACAGCCCAGGACGATTTGCACAAGTCCTCTGCATTTCTTGGTTTTGCCTCAGAAACAGTATTTTTGATATCAAGTTTTCTACTAGATTATGGTCCAGGGGTTGGGTTGGTCACAATTTTAATTTTTTCAGTCTGGAACCAAGATGCTGCGTACTGGTGTGTTTGGGGTTGTTGTCTTTTTGAAACAAGGGCATTTCCTCTTCAAATAGTTTGATATATGCAAACTGATCCATGATCCCCGGTATGCGATTAAAAAGCCCCGGCACCATAGTAAGAGAAACATCTCCATATCATGATGTCTCCACCACCATGCTTCACTGTCTTCAGAGTGTACTGTGGCTTGAATTCTGTGTTTGGGGCTTGTCTAAAAAAAAAAAACTCTTTGGCCCTTGGACCCAAAAAGAACAATCTTACCAAAAACAGTGATTGATCTGGTTATTCATGTGGGACTGCTAATATTTTGAACACAATTTGAACATGGCTGCAAATATGTGATATATTAACATGAATGATATTCTCCCTGACCAGGTGCAGATCAGTCTCGCATCATGCAGGATCAAATGAGCGGTGCTGCCATGGCAATGCCTGCAGACACAAACAAAGCATTCAAGGTATCAGAAAAACATGCATGGTGATAGAAATGATGGCGTTAGCAATACACAGCAAAAATGTGCAAAATCCATTCACTGAAGATGAATATCTGTTAGATTAAGCTTTGTTTTGCAGTCCTTATGTGCAAACAGACGATGTATCCTACAGTAACCTTATTCTTAATAACTTGGAGAAGGGGGAGGCACATAAGCATGCTCATACAGAGTTAAGGGTTTTAACCAGCAGTTGCATTATGATTAACTGTGCTTCATTCTTAGGCAGAATGGGAGGCACTAGAGTTGACTGACCACCAGTGGGCGCTAGAGAATGTGGAGGAGGACCTAATGAGCAAGGACTTGGATCTGTCTGGCATGTTCAGCAAAGATTTGCCATCAGGCATTTTTTAAGTGTCTGTTACATTAGGCATTAAAGGGCATGACCTAAAATGGGGGGGGGGGGGGTTCCTGTCCTTGTACAGTTTCAACTTTTCTTTGCCCAGCACGAAGGATTGATCCAAATCACAAAGGGCTTGATAATTAGCTGATGAACCGGATTAAGTGTTTTGGGATTAGAGAAAATGTGAAACTGAGCAAGGCAGTGGGTGCCCAGGACTGGAGCAGAAAATGCCTAACCTACAATCTAATTATAATGAAACTGAATGGACTGGTTGGACAAACACATTCTGGTATTTGTAGTTGAGCTCCATAAAACTAACTGTTGACATATCTCCTTGTTCTGTATGCATACACATGTTCTCTCTAATTCCACCAAACTCCTTTAATTCCAGTCTTTTTGCATTATGGAAGTAGTTAAACTTGAATGAAATCCTTCTTAACTTAATAAACCACTTTCTATAATAGCTACTTGCAATACAGTGGTGCAAATGCTGGTTAGTTTGTGGCTTGGGAGTATACTGTGAAAACTAGATTCGTTATTTAGTAAGCCGGGTTGTTTGGTGAGCTAAAATATTATTTCCCAACCCGGACTGGCCCACCAGACTGCTGCATGCTTTTGCAGCGCCCAGGTTCCCAACACATTAGGTTTGAGTAATAACGTGGAACTTTCTAGTAGGACCTGAGGACTGGGTTGTGAACCAACGAGCTACAAGATTCATTAAAATGACCCAATTAGCTTGGTAGTTGAAAAAATCAGGTTAGTATTACCCCTGAGTTTTTCATAGAAACATTCCCTTATACTTTTCATAAGGTTCTTTTATTGTCTTTAATCTCTCCCAGTGTGTTTCATTTTATTAATCTTAGGATTAGTGGGACCAGGATTGATAAATGTTTAAAGAATTAATGATTGGGTATATTTCAAAAAGTGGACCAACTCTAAACTCTAAAGGGTGTAGTTATATGGATTATTATAAAAGATAATAGTGGCTAAGTGTGGTGCACCTGTGCCACTAGTCATCATCCTTGGAGCCTGCTCAGCCAGGGGCCTTTGTGGCTGCAAGGTTGCATTAAACAGGAGATGGTGGCATGAAAGTGCAGGTGTGCTCCTGTTTGGTTGGAATGAAAACCTGCAGCCACACCTGCCCTTTGTGGATGGAACATGTTCCCCACCCTTCCTTTATGTGTTTCCCTTAAGTAGCTGGTAGTCGATTTACCCTTTGTAGTAATTCATCATTCTTGTGCTTCATTTTGTATCATTTATTTGTTTTGTAACATTTGTGAAGTGAAATTTGACACCATGATGCACTTGTAGGAAGTGTTTATCCATAATAGATCTTGTTTTGTCCAAACAGCTGTTTTTGTGCCATAATTAATAAGTGTAGAAGCATCTCCACTTGAAACTATCAAATTGTTTCCATCACACCTGGTGGAAAATGTTATATGAAAATATCAGATATGAACCCTGTTTATTGAAGGCTGTACCTTTCCTGAATGTTGTGTAGGTTGTCCTAGCCAGAAAATTATGACTTTGTATTACATTGTCAGTGCTAGGGGTAGCACACCTCTGTCCTCTTTTAGAACCAATGATGGAGTTGAAATATTAGGAACTATCAGTTGTCAGTTTCTGACAACTTCTAGATGTCTAGATAGTCCTTAAAAGATAAGAATACCTCCTGAGTGAGTAGGTTTTTCCTCTTCCAAAAATTGGAGCAGGTATACGAATATATTCAGTTATTTTATATACATATAGTTTTTTTTTATCTATAGTATCTTAAATTTGAAACGTTTTTGACAGTTTACGTTAACCGCTAGGTATATCCCGTTAAACGTTTTGTGTACTAATCAATCTATTTAATAGAACATAATGCTTTTCTTCCACTTGTATGTTGAGTTTGCACCCCTAGTGTTGAATGCACGTAATTGCGAATCTCAGAACTTCGGAGTAGTGTACTTGTGTTTACCAGCTAGCCAGACAGCCAAAGCTAGCACGTTTCCTACAGTTGCGCGTGCCCACGGTTGCTGCGGGTTCACTCACTGCACGATGGCGGAGGGAGGCGGACCCGAGTCGGGTAACGCTTCAGACCCTGATGCGGAGCCGGTGCCTGCCCAAACCCCAGTACCTTCTATCGACAGCCAAAAGCAGACCATTGGAACGTTGCTAAAAACTACACTTCGAAAGGGGGACGAATGGTAAGACTAAATACACGTATCGCCGCCTGACGCTTGATCAAAGTTAGCGAACCTTCTTACGTTTCTAGCTAGGCTAGGCTAGCTAGCTAGCTGAATGGATATGACTTTGCTAAGATAGCTAACGCTAGCTCTTCCGACGACCGTGAGAATCATTTCAGGCCTACCGCCAGGGAAACAGTTCGACGCTGGACAGGAAACTGCTAGCTAGCAAGCTAGGAAGCAAAGCTACAAAGTTAGACGAGGATCTTAAACGCTTGGCTAACGTGTAGGCAGCAAAGTAGCTAATCTGATTTATGTTTAAATTATATTGATATTCTTATATTGATGTGTATATATATATTCCTTATCTTGGCAACATTTTGATTTTAGTGTATTGTAATATTATCTAACTAGCTTTTACAGCCGCTAGCTAGCTAATATGTTTGTTGACAGCTAGCTAGTTTAGCTATCTAGACAAACGGCTTAGCTTGAGCTAACGTTAGCTCTCCGACGAACTGTCTTGTTGGCTAACGTTAGCTTCCCCCTGAGTTAGCTAAGGTTACCGGTATGTTTTCTCATTAGTTAGCTAGCTAGCTGACCAGCAAGCTGCTGTTGCTTTTCATTCACTTGTTAAAACGTCGTTATTTGAAAACCGAGTTTCGGTTCGATCCAATAAGTACATACACTCTATAACATTTGTCTTTGAAATAACGTGGAGCTGTCAGGCTACCAACTGTAGGGTCACCGAGAATTTTATGACAAGGAGCTGGCTAGCTAGTTACGCAAACAGTTTTCAAGCATGGTGGCTATCTTAACTAGGCTGTAATTGTAAAAGGCTTGTTTTATAGCTAGTTATTATACGGTTGTGACACCTCCCTGAGGTAAAACAAATTTAGATTTTCACAGTCCGTATGTAGTCAGCTACACAGCTGTTTCGTGCTAGGTAGCTAGGTTGGTCATGTTAGTAACCAAGCTAACTAGCTAGCTACAGTAGCCAGCTACTGCTTTGTCATGGGCACTGGATAACACCCAGCGACTGTGCTGATTGTCACCATAAGACACTATCTGTCCCGATTAACCAGATACCCGAAGGCAATTACATAAGTAAACCATGCCCTAATATAAGGTTATATCGCCGTAGTGCTACGTTGTGATGTTATAACTGTGTAAGAGACCGACCACTTTAGCTACATGACCGGTCAGTAAGGTTTCACATTAGCGATCTGTTTGTGCAGTGCTTAATGCATATTTTTGACAATAGAAAAGGGTTATTTAATATAGGTTAATGATCAAGGTTGCCTTCTAAAATTTACTATGTAGGACTGTCATTACTGCATATTGTGCCAGTCGCTTAACTGATAAACGGTTGTAAATTTATCCCCTTCGTTGAATGGAATCTTTAATGAGAAGCTTTCTATATTGGTGAGGTGACGGAGGATGTGGTAGTTTACATTATATGTTGCTTTTTGCATAATATTGGAAACATGTTAACCATTAATCGAACAATATGTCACACATATTGTAAAAGTTATTTACATAATTGGATTTTTATCTCTTTCTTATAACTTTCTTTGAACTGTGCCCTCTTATGTAGGTTTTTGATTGACAGTCGGTGGTTCAAACAGTGGAAAAAATATGTGGGGTTTGATAGTTGGGATATGTACAATGTTGGAGAACGCAATTTATATCCAGGACCCATCGACAACTCTGGACTTTTTTCAGGTAACAATGTAAACATGATTAGATCTTGTGTAGAAGATGTAAATTGTATTTTAAAAAATGATATTTATTTACTAGCTGAGTGAGACCATAAACATTTGACCACATGTACATGGATTGCAATTATGACTGATAAGTTTTGCTTCATATTAAATAACAAGACAGTAGAGGTGTTTTCTGTACAGAAGTAATTAACACCATTTAATACAATCTCTTTCTAAGGATAATAATCCTGGATAGAAGGATAACATTTTTTATTTTATTTATATTTTTTGATGTTTTCTTCTTTTTCTTTTTTGTTCCAATTTTCAATGTTTTCAATGTTCTATTTTGCAGACCAGGAAAGCCAAATGCTGAAAGAACATCTTATAGATGAGTTAGACTATGTTCTGGTGCCCACAGAGGCATGGAATAAACTCGTCAGCTGGTATGGCTGTCTAGAGGGCCAACGACCAATTGTTAGGAAGGTAACACAGTGAAACATGATGTGAATCATTTCTTATAAATTTTGCTTTATGTCTTAGCAACTGTTTAGTTGTTTACGCTATTTTTTTTAAATAAAAGCTATAATGTGCAAAATTATTGTTTATTAAGTAAACACTTTTTACGTTTGCTTGGGTTTTCTTGCAATTACCTTTTATAGTTTTTTTGCATTATGTTTATTATACAAACAGGAATGTTTCAGCTATTTTACTAGAATTTGAATAATTTGAAAATATTTGTCCCCAACTTTGTATTCATCCTGCCTCTCCCCACATGAACTTGATGCTTATCCAGTACACACATGTTGCATCTTGCATTGTACACAAACATGTCTCACTGTTTCCCAGGTGGTTGAGCATGGCATGTTTGTGAAGCACTGTAAAGTGGAGGTCTATCTCTTGGAGCTGAACCTCTGTGAGAATGATAACATGGAGAATGTGATTACCCGCCATTTCAGCAAAGCCGATACCATTGGTATGAGACCTTTAGTGTAAGCATAGTGATAGGTTTCTAGGAGTGAAGCAGAGTTACATGTCTCTTTATTCTTTTTCAAGTCAAAGCATTTTTAAAGCTGTTTGTTAACTCCACTTAGTAGGTCACTATTGATTGGTTTTGAACATTTTTTTCCCTTAGATACCATTGAGAAGGAGATGAGGTCTCTCTTTGATATTCCATCAGAAAAAGAGACAAGGTTGTGGAACAAGTACATGAGCAACACGTATGAGCAGCTAAATAAACCTGACAGCACTGTTCAGGATGCTGGCCTTTTTCAGGGTCAGGTAGGTTTTTGCACTCAGCACCCTGTCAACTCCAGGTCAAGCCAGTCGGCATGGTTACCTATTAAAGAGTATTGTCTTTGAGGGCCACTTCGATTTTGTTCAGTGACGAGATTTCTGCCCTCAGGTGCTTGTAATTGAGAGGAAGAATGAAGATGGCACTTGGCCCAGACAAGCCTCTCATCCTAAGTGAGTACATTGCAATTTCCCTTCACACTGTTGAACATTTTTTTGTCAGCATTAGCAAATGCTAAAACTTCCTTTATTGACTAATTCGATTGCTTTCAGGTCCAGTACTGCCACCTCCAGGACTTTTACTACTTCCCCGAAGCTCTCCTCCAATTCAGCTGCCACCATTTCTTCCACAGTGACCAATGGAGACAGCAGTAGCAACTCTAGTTACATGCTGAACAACAGCACTTCGACCGGTAACAGGTGTGTTTAAAAACTACATCAGTCTCTATCACCAAAAAAAAAACCCAAACCCAATTTTTTTACTCACCTGCACAGTGATCTCCATTTTTTTGGTTTGTAAATTGAAATGGATATCCAAGATTGTTATGACTGTGCTTTTGCTTTTGCTAAGGTTGGGAGGTTATAGCTCATACAGCTCATCCTATGGCTACAGAGAGTCTGCTTCCCAGCCTGGCCTCTGCGGCCTCAGCAATCTGGGCAACACCTGCTTCATGAACTCTGCACTCCAGGTACACACACGCGTACACGCACTCAAATCAAACATTTTATGCTCTCACTCCCACTTCCTAGGGTCAAAAACCTTTTTTTTTTTTTGTGACTTCAGTATGCTATTTATTAATTACACACACTTAATTACACACAAGTACTCAAATACTTTGACACATGTATATGCTTCTCTCAGTCTTCATCATATATCTGTTCCAGTGCCTGAGTAATGCAACCTCCCTGACAGAATATTTTCTGGAGGACCAGTACGAGGCGGAGATCAACCGGGAGAATCCATTAGGGATGCGGGGGGAGATAGCCGAGGCCTATGCAGACTTGGTGAAGCAGATGTGGCTTAGCCGGAGCAGCTACGTAGCTCCGCGTACTTTCAAAGTAAATATAGAATGGCAGAAACGGCCTATGTTGTTCCATTTAATTAGCTTAAGTTTTTCATGTGTAATATATCAGAGCCTACTGTTAAAGTAAAAGTGGGTTCCTGGACTGAGTGAAGCTTATTAGAAACATAGTAGAGAAACGTAAGATCCGAAGTGAGCTTTGATGAAAAGCTCCCTTCTGGAGGGTGATTTATTTTTGATGTGTCCAGACGCAGGTTGGCCGCTTTGCCCCGCAGTTCTCAGGGTACCAGCAGCAGGACTCTCAGGAGCTGCTGGCCTTCTTGCTCGACGGCCTTCACGAGGATCTGAACCGTGTGAAGAAGAAGCCTTATTTGGCCCTGAGGGATGCTGAGGGCCGTCCGGATGAGGTACCGCCTCCGCCAGTACATCTGCAAAGTGGGCGTGTCCCTTCCTCTCACAAAACCTTGGGCTCCACTGGAGAATCTTTCACTTTTTCTCATCTGGCTTAAACATTTAGAAAAATCACTATTTTATGTAACAAAAAGAACTTTACCACTGTTTAGTATTGAGGATGGATGTTTAGACTGAAGTCTGTGAAGCAGCTCCACGGTGGAAATAAACCATAACTTGTCATTACTGAACTGATTCGTCAACTCAATATTTCCCAGATTGTAGCCAAGGAAGCATGGACAAACCATCGGCTACGTAACGATTCCATCATCGTGGACATCTTTCACGGTCTGTTCAAGTCCACGCTGGTGTGCCCAGAGTGCTCCAAAGTGTCTGTGACCTTTGACCCCTTCTGCTACCTCACATTGCCCCTGCCCATGAAGAAGGATCGCACAATGGAGGTGCTTCTGGTCCGCATGGACCACCAGTCTAGACCCATGCAAGTAAGATTCCATAGCATGTTCTTGATTACTATATTCTTATTAATGTAGTGGTCTATTTCTACCATTTCTTTTTTTTCGAAATCTTTCTGTACTCACCACAGTACCGCTATGTTGGGAATACATACTTTATGTTGTCCTGTGTACATAGTCTGGTTGTGTGTACCATGGAACAGAAGATATGACTTGTCATTCCCATGCATAAAATGGATAAATAACAACAACTTTTGAAATTATTGTATATTTCCTTCATATCGTTTTAGTGATGCTTATAACATGTGGTGATGTAAAATCAAATGAATGTCCTTCATGGGTTTCCCCTCTCTGTTCTCCTTACCCTCTAGTTTCGTGTTGTGGTCCCTAAACTGGGAACAGTGGCAGACCTCTGCATTGCTTTGGCCAAACTCTCTGGAGTTCCTGCAGACAATGTGAGTCTAAAAACACCTTTTTCCCACTCTGTTGAGTTGCAGTTTGCATTTTATTCACATACCTACCTCATGTGTTTTATCCTAGATGATTGTGGCTGATGTTTACAATCACAGATTTCATAAAATCTATAGAAAGGATGATGGTCTTAACCAGATTATGGAAAAAGATGACATCTTTGTGTAAGTCCGCTCATCCGATTTCGTGCTGAAATATTTAATTGTCTTAGAAACTACACTTCTGCCTCTATGACTGGTTCATTTTCTAGCTAAACATGTTGTGTGTTCAGGCATGTGAATTTCTCTGATTCCCTGTATGTTTTGTAGCTATGAGGTGTCTGAGGAGGACAGCGAGCAGATGAACCTGCCTGTTTACTTCAGGGAGAGACACGTGAAGCATGGTGGGGCCTCGTCAGGCACCGTGCTGTTCGGGCAGCCACTGCTCATCACCGTCCCCCGTCACAACCTGTCTGTGGGCGCGCTTTACGAGCGCGTGCTGGAGAGAATCGGGTGTGTTCTCCCACGCTGAACACGACACAGCAGTGGAAACGGCTCATGCTTTTCTGAATGAAATTCACAAAACTGGGGCACAGGTTTAAGTGGTTAAAGCGACTAAACTCTGCTCGCAAGGCAAGCGCTGAAGAGTTGTTTTATTTCAATCACTTGCTTAGGCGCTACGTGAAGCGTTCGCAGGGCACCGCAACGGACAGCCGAGCGTCTGCTTCAGCCACGTCCTCCAACAGCAGCCAGGCCACGGACTGTGCGGCTCTGGTGTCCAATCACAGCGCAGCGCTGAGCAGCTGCAGCAGCCCCATGTCGGACGCTGCGTCCTGCAGCGCCGGATCGACCAACGGCAGCAGCCACTCTGAGACCTGCAACGGCCCTAACGGGGTGTGCGATGGTGAGATGGAAGAACTTCTTCAGCATCTTCTTTGCGAAGTGTTTCTTCATGGTGAACGCCGGCTTATTTCTGCTTGGCGTTGTTGCAGGTGAAGACGAGGCCATGGACCACCAGGTGAGCCCAGATCCAGAGAGCAGCCAGTCGGAGACTGTGGACGGGGAGGAGGAGAGTTGCTCTGAGCCCGAGAACAGACCCGTTGGTGGCGGGAAGGCGTGCTCTTCTCGCCCAAAACTCTTCTCTTTCAGCATGGTGAACTCCTACGGCACGGCCAACATCAGCGCCTTACCATGCGATGGCAGCATCTTCAAACTCACGCGTACCTGTCGCCACTTTCTTACCTTTGTTTTTAGACCTGCGTTTTGATTTATACCCACAATGAAATAAACAAACAAACAAAAACAAACCTCTTCCATTTTCACAGCACATTCCACAATAGCTATTGACTGGGACTCGGACACTAAGCGTCTTTGCTACGACGACCAGGAAGCAGAGGTGAGCTGACGGGTTGTTTACCCTGAAATAAGAGTGGAGTTATCCTCCAGATGACATCACCTCTGCCATCTCTCTCTCTCTCTCTCTCTCTCTCTCTCAAGGCCTACGAGAAGCACGAGAGTATGATGCAGCCCCAAAAAAAGAAAGCCACAGTGGCTCTGAGGGAATGCATTGAGCTCTTTACCACCATGGAGACTCTGGGAGAGCACGACCCTTGGTGAGGAAGGTTGCGCTGAAGGCATAGCCACTTCCACACAGCAGTCTTCCTTCCTTTGTTCAGTTGTTCATACTTTCAGTGAAAGTCAAACCTTTAGGAACGTCGTTTGTTTTACACATTTGTTATTATTAAGAAATTGACTATTACACAAATGTTTTTCTTCTTTTGAAATGCTCCAACCTGTTGGCTGTCTGTGCTGCAGGTACTGCCCCACATGTAAGAAGCACCAACAGGCCACTAAGAAGTTTGACCTGTGGTCTCTGCCCCGCATTTTGGTGGTGCATCTGAAACGCTTCTCCTACAACCGCTGCTGGAGAGACAAACTGGACTCTGTGGTGGACTTCCCCATCAGGTTAGACAGTTGGTTCTTAATGGACACAGTTTCCTCCTTTTGTTGCCGTTGACCTGAATGCAGTGTTTAATTAGTTCCTGTTTTAAAAAAAAAAAAAAAAAAAAAAAAAAAAAATCAACCGTATACAGACGCTGGAAATCTGTTGCGAGCATTTTAAATGAACCAAGAGTCTATCAGCAGGTCTTCTATGAGTCATAATCGCAGTACTGTAAATAAATGATCTGCTCTGGCCAAACAAATTTTTTATTTTTTTTTTCTTCCTCATAAATAGTGAAGATGCAGGTAGATCTGTGATGTGGGGGCCACAGATGTGCACATTTTTGGAATTGATTATTGAAGCCAAGCAACAACCGTTTCCAGGCAGTAAATCTCTTTAAGTAGCTATTTAACATTTAAGGATGTGCAGTTTTACATGTTTGGTTATGATTGCATTGTATAAAGAATAGGGAAATGGGTCTGAAATGAACCAAGCCTGTTCCCTCTTTATTAGCCTGAATATGTAATTTTACCACTAGATGGCAGCAAACTTTCAAGACGGACATGTTTTATTTCTTTTGCCACGTGTTTGGTGTAGTCTGGATTTGTGGTTTGATAGTGTATCATTGGTCTTGCATGGAAAATGGTGCGTCCGTTTGCAGAATGCTGCAGTGTGTCCAGTTTAACTGTAGATGTGTAGACTTGGTAAGTACACTATAGCACTGCAGCCATGTCTGTTGTAGCTGCCCTTCTGACGTGAGTCCAGGTGTCGTCAGAGAGGCTGTAGGCTGTGTTCTCATTACAAAGGAGAGATATTGGGAATTTCTCAAACTTTATTGATGTGTGAAATAACCATGTATCGTAGGAAGGACTGCTTCAGTCATAACGGTACAACGTTCAGTAGTTCAGACAAATGTGATCTCGGAAGACTGATTTCTTCTGTCAGGCATTCGGGTAATGTTGGCTGTATGCATTAGACAGTGTAACTGTGCCCATTGTGTTCGTTGATCAGTCAAAGACCAACCGTTTTATCTGCCTCATTCTCCACACTCACTTAATAAAGAATTCTTCTGTTATTACACAGTCATTATGAGGAAAGCGCTGTGATTTATAGAATGGAAGGGGTCTGTGCATCCACTGCATTGTTCAGAGAAGAAGCTTAGAGGTTCCGTTTGAAGTCTTGAACAGTTACGAAGGCACGAACCATGTCCATGTCTTCATTGTTCCTCAGCTTTCCGGCTCATTTACAAATGACAAAACAACCGTTTTCTTCTTGGTTATTAGTCACTTTGATTCTCACTGTTTTATAACGATGTTTTTTAAAATAATTGAATTTGTATCTGTCTTTCTTGTTCAGCACTGATTGCTTCTTTTTTCCGTAGGGATTTGAATATGTCCGAGTTTGTCTGTGACCCTAAAGCTGACCCCTATATCTATGACCTTGTTGCTGTCTCCAACCACTATGGAGGAATGGGAGGTGGCCACTGTGAGTTCATTTCTGTTGTATTTCTTGTGTTTACTTCCTCTACAGAGATGCCTTCTTAACTCTTGCAAGTCTTAGCTAGCAGGTTAATATTTGTCTCATCTCATTCACGTTCTGCAAGCCAGAGTTCTCAATGCACTATTGTTCTTTACGGTTAACTGCTAGTAAATTGGCACCTTTTATTTCCCTTCTGATCCATTCTTGAGCAACATGATAGGGTATTGAGTGTTTTGCTTAGTCACTAGAAGGAGGAAGTGTAACTGATCTTCCTACACTGCTTGCGACTGAGGTCTTTATTGTAGCACAGCAGTAAATAGGCCTTTTTTATGCATGTGTTGCTTCACTCTGGTTAAGGGAAAGACTTCAATATTTGCATCTCGAGCTGCAATCCCAGTTGTGTAACTCCTCTCACTTCCTCTTATAGATACTGCATATGCTAAGAATAAGTCTGATGGGAAATGGTATTACTTCGATGACAGCAGTGTGTCACCTGCCTCTGAAGATCAGATAGTGGTAAGATACTCATTTCTGTGTTTTCACCTCCTTTGTCTGAAGACACCCGAGATCTTTTGTTTGAGGTTCACAAGCACCCATAAAGTCTTATCTTTTTCCCACCACCACTCTCTTTGTGTTAACTACATGGACCTATGTTCATATTGTCCATAATTATAATTAAGGAATACTTTAGACCATGAGAAATGGGACCAAGTCTTGACTCATCGCTGTGTTTTTTTCCTGAGGGAGCCATCTGTTCAGTCATCGGATCATTTCTGCTCTTTTTCAGACCAAGGCAGCCTACGTGCTCTTCTACCAGCGACGGGAAGGAGAGGGAGCGTCCCGGCCCATTCCCTCCGCCTCACTCGGAGGAGCCCCTGAATCCATGGACGATCGCATGGACACCAACTGAGGCTTGTTAGTCTTTAGGCACTGAAATAAAAATCTCCATGAACAAATTAACTGACGATGCACATCCCAGGCTTTCGGTGATTTTTGCAAGAGTCAGAAGTCCTGTTTTTTCCGCTTGATTTTAAGTTCCACCACAACCTACATGTCTTTACCAACAGCCAAGAAGTAAAAAAAAAGAAAAAAAAAAAAAAAGAAAGAAAATAATTCCAGGCAAATCTGAGTTTGAAGTGTGATGCGAGAGACTTTCGCCCTGGGCTGGCCTGCTGAAGTCCTTTTCTTAGTTTAAAAAGAGGAAAAGCAAGATGTGGAAAGTCAGGCTCGCACTGCACATGAAGAATATTAGAAGTTGCCTACAACATTGCAATGCAGGCACATCATTTTGTGTAACCCAGTGGAAAAGAGGACAAACAAAATAAGCCAAATGAATTGTTGTATCAACCAAAGTTGCATATGTGTTGATGGTATCTTCAGTTGTCAAGATGTGGGAAGATTGCATATATATATACAGAAATTTGAGAAATATATGCAAATCTAAGGTGTTTATTTTTCCCATTTTCCCTCTATACGTTTACCCAGTGTTCTTTAAAAGCATTTTATAATATATGCCTCCTGTGAGGAATAGCAGCTTCTCAGAAAAATTCTTTGTTCATAATCCCCTCATTCTAAAATGGAGGCTTTCTTCTATTGACTGAACGTTGACTCCGATGGTATGTCCACACATGCAGCCATCAACTAAATGCAGTGACATTTCTGGCAAGGAATCTTTTACATGTACTTCCCTTTTAAGGCTTTATTCTTAAGGCCTAGGGTAGACAGGATCAGCTGAACTATTGAGTTATGTGGTGAGAGCAATTACACTGCTCATCTTTAACGTTGCGCTGCTCTCTCGGAAACGTTAGCACTAGCGGCCTTTCTGCCCCAAGAACTGTTAAAAGGGGGCTTGTATGAGTGGGTTTGGTTTTAAAGGTGGTACACGTCTTGCTTGTCAAAAAAAAAAAGGCTCTGAGGTTTAACGTGAGTGGCATTTTCATAGCTGAGACCACATTTCCAATGTTCAATTCTTCTGAATCTTTGTTTTGGCATATTTTCAGTCAATATTTGTTTAGGGTGTTGCGCCTCTCTTTAAAGGGCTGATGGAGAGGTGTATCGAGCCACTGCTCGAAAGTGGTGCTAAATTTACAAGACTTGAAAAAGGCTACAGTGCTTGGCATGGGTGAAAGTCCTAACACCCCCCCCCCCCAAACCCTGGGACCGATGCGGCATGGCAGCGTCCTTACACAGCGAACTCAACATTACTCTGCCCTGACTGCTACCTTGTGGTGAATTTGCCATTTTTATTGGTTGTGGCATTACTTTGCTTGTCAGCTGACTCGGTGCAAAAATTCTTACAGATGTAAACATGCTTCATACTTGGAGGATGGTATTGACACAGCTCACCCTCTGTGTTATGATTTTTACCAAAACAGTCAGTATGCATCATCTATCCTGTGCTTTTCTGTGGAATATCAGCATGCAAATGGCTTTAAAAATCTGCAAAATGGAAATCTGTTGGTTGGTCAAGATTTGCTTCTCTCTCTTCAGTCTGTTGACCTGGGATAAGTACATGCTTGATATCCTGCTATAAAATATATGACAACATGGAACCTAGGATTATGACATACCGGCCAATGCACTTTTTTACTTGCCACATTATTAAAATAGCATTCATTAAAAAAATAGTATGTTTTCAGTGGTGTTGCATAGATGTAAATAGTCATGTACTATCTGCATAATAGGATGCATAACTTTGTGTTCTGATATTTATCATGGCAATATGTGCAACCCCAGATTTTGAAACCTCATTAAAATAAAAAAAAAAACAATAAAGAATTGAAGCCTGACTGGGGAGTCGTTTAGTTGTTTGAAAATGTAAACTTGGTATGTGGAGGATCGCGATGAAGATGGACTACATCGCTACATTCTTTCATGTACAATGTGTGTATTCATGATGGTAATCATTAGTTCCTGATAGTCCCAAGACACACCATGTAGCGACATGAAGCGACATCTACCAACAGATTTACCACTAACCAATGGGATATCAGCTGCTTACACTAACAGGGACCTCACTCGTATGCAGGGAAACTGCTCATGGCCAGACACCCAGGAAATGAATCGACGAATAAATTAAGTTTATTGAATAACCATGAATAATGAGATTAATAGTTCCCAGAAACAAAGGAGAAGAAAAATGGAAATTTAACTACGTGAAGGTAAAATAACCGGCTACTACTGTAGCGTACTAGTACAACTATACAAGAAAAATAAAAAGCATACAGGGAGAGTAACTTGATTATACGGGGCGTGACAGTAAACAAAGAATCACGTGGCACCCTAACCGAGATAATACCAAAGACACTTTACTGGAGATGGAATTTGAACTTAACTTCTAATTATATCGATTACAAATTTAATAGGAGATAAACACCTCAAAGTTTAAACTGACCCAGCAACCACATCAGAAATAGACACGAGATGTTCTGAGCCTTACTGTGACGTCGCCAGGGGGTTGGGACCCAAACTGTTGCACAGCCACCGGTCCAACTGGTACCAATACCGAGCATTTGATGCCATTCGATTTGTCGCTTTCTCCGATGTAGAATTGAAAATTGGTCGCCGAGTGGCTAAAGGCGAAAGACGACTAAAATACGAGACTACTCGGTGCGCACTATTAGATGCGTACGGGCGTGTAAAACAAACGGACGAACGAAAACCACCGAACAAATAGAGAATACGTAGACATATAACAAGGCATAACTAGTGTAGTTAGCTCGGCACAAACTTAGTTTCTCGGACCATTGAGTAACGGCAGAACCAAGAAGTCTGTCTTTTCCCTTTTTCTAAGAATGTTATACTAAAATTTGGAGGTGGATGCCTCGGTCTTTCCTGTCCACCAATTCGTCTACTACTAATGAATATTCACTAAATTTTACCCATCTTTTTGTGACTTCTCAGAGTGGTAAACCTGGTAATGTTCCTGGTTCTTTCTACTCTGTTTGATGGGACCATAGCTCCATGGTTCAGAGCAGGTGATGGAACCAATGTTAATATTTATGAGTTCCAATGAGTCAACAAAATTTATGTCTTTGAAATCCACTTGATGAATGGAATCTGATGGTCACTTTTCTGATCCGATAGCATTATGGGAAAATGGAGTTTTCAATACTGGATGTTAAATGGAAGCATTGAAGAATGCGGTGTCAGTTCCTTCCCTGTGCTTTCCTCTTAGATTTCTCAGGTTACTTTGAAGTCATAAAAATAGCTCTGGAGAGTGTAGCCAGTCATAAACCTCTCACCCTGAGAAAGGGTTTGGTGCTGATAAGCTGAGTCCATGTAGCAGTGGTGACCCTAAGGGTCTGGGACCAGGTCAAAGTTCAGGGGAAAAGTAATTCTCGAGTGCATTATACACTACACTAAGGTTTACAAATTGTTCCATAATCAGTGCTAGATCTTGCACTCTATCAAGGCAGCTGACTTTAGTTCTCTTAGTCATCATGGCCTTTGCATAGGTCTAGTTTATCTGAATTATAGCAGAGCAATGATGAAATGAGGTTGGATGCAAACAAGCATGACTCAGCAAGGGACTGGTTGCCAAGGGACTACATTAATATGCAATGTGCTTTTCCAAGCAACACTACAGAATGTAGGACACTGGAAAACACACATGTATACACATACACAACTTGTAGAGTGTGTGTAGTTATTGCTTTTTAACCAGTCATATCTAGTTCCAGTCCTGAACATCGAGAATCCAACAGTTTGACCATTTCCCCGAGGATCATGTCTAGTTAACCTGGTAACCAACAAATTGAATAAAATTGTGTTGATCTCTGGCCCTCAGGACTGGAGCTGTTACAATAAGAATGAGACATCCAAGACTCAAACTTTTTAAACTTTATTACTCAGAAAAAGGCACGTTGTGTCATACACCAGCTCTATGCAGCTGTACAGTTGGGACCTTTACAAAGCATCGGATACCCGTCCACATTTTTAAAAGGATGTCTTCATTAAGTAAGGGTTCCAACACAGCAGCACTGAGCAGGCGAGGACGCAACTATACTGTTACAAGGTTAAATCGCGTTTAGTTAGCGATGTTTAGGAGCTTCTTTATGTCCCCTTCAATGTTGATGGTCAGGTATCTTCTGCTGTAACGTTTGAACGGAACTCCGTCTGGTCCGATGAGGAACTTCTCGAAATTCCATACTATATCGCTCCGACATACAGGACTCCAGATGATATTTCTTGGGTCGGTCATGAACGCCATTGGTTCATCACTCGGTAAAGGAAGCTTCTCCTTAAGAAAGACGAATAATGGGTGAGCGTCGGTCCCGTTGACGTCAACTTTCTCCAAGAGTTGGAATTTCGGTTCAAAGCCATTTCCTGGACGGATGTATTTTAAGGACATCAGTATCTCTTCGTTCTTACAATTTTCCTGAAAAAAAGAATGAACGTGATGAAATAAGTAAGTTGGACAAACGAGGCGATCAACCCCAGATGACAACAAACGCGTGCCACTCGCACCTGCTACTTGTTGATGCATTTAAACTATGAATAACAAATGGTAGGTTATCGTAGCCAAACAAACTAATGACTTTACCTGATGTCCAAACTGATTGCAGGGTACTCCCAGAACCACAAGCCCCTTCTCAGAGAAGCGCTCATGGAGGTCGTTCATCTGGGTGTAATCCCTGGTGGTCGTGCCTCAGAGAGACGCGACATTTTCAATAAGAACCACCTTGCCCTGCAATGAGGAAAAGGTAAACTCCGCTCCCCCTAACGTCTTCGCCTTAATGTCGTAAAACGATTTAGCCATATTTGCAAGCAGTCAACAACCCTCGTCACACTCAAACTGCTGAAAGGACTTTACGAGGATGCGTTAATAAGAAGGTAGATTATGTAGCAGGGCGGGTATTGGGGAAAGTGACGCCCCCGAGATTAGGCAACGTCTTGAATACTCGAACTAAATACTAAATGGATTCCGGGGAAAGTAATCCTAGTCTGGAAATCAATAAAAACGTGAATTTTATAAGAATAATGGATATGTATAATTTCACTGTTACAAAACTGCAAACACAGACATTAATATACAAAGAAATACTTCTGTCATATTCGTTTTTGAAATAAGAATTGTTCGACGATCCCTTACCGTTTACAAACCATTGGCGCGGGAATCTTTTCTGAAAAGCAGGTCTGGACTTTCGAGACTGCCAGAGTCATCTAGAAAAAGACACCAACGTAAATTTGTTTTTATTCATTTCAAACGTAATAAGATAAACAACTACGTTATCCAGTTAGCTAGGTAACTTGGTAAGAAGTAGTACGATAATGTTCAATTAGATTTTTCAGTCGGCTAGCTAAGGTAAGCTAGTTAGCTAGTTAACGAGTAACTTGTATTCATTTAGCTAGGTAGCCTTGCAAGATGACTAACTCATATCAGTATTTTTTTGTCAGTTGGATAACTCTCTAGCTAGATAACTAGGTAGATTAGCTATCTGTCTACGTGATTTGTATCACGTATTAAGCTTCTGTTGTTTTACATGTATCCCACAACTAGGAGGAATCGCAAGTCTGTATTAGTTCAGAATGATGCGCAAGAAGAAACGACCGGCGTCTGTGTCAGTTGATGAAGGACCAACCTCGTTCGATACGCCCAGTAAGTTGGGTGGATAAGTCATTTTATATTGACTAAAGACCGTATAGTCCGTGCCTTTTTGAATATGATATAACGTATAGGGCGATTGTGTGTTGTATTTACCCAGAAGCTAAGAAAAAGTCAACCGTACGGCCGACCAAACCAGTAGCTCCTGATGAGGTTCCCGATTCTGTTTTTGTGCGAATGCTACGGGAATCTGGTGTCACCTTGAAGGATGGCAACATGTCAAATGAAATTGGTATGATGCTTCTGGATGTAAACACGGGCTGTCACAAATTATACAAAAACTACCCCCAAATAACTCGTACGTGCATTTCTCACAGTGTGTTTCACACTCTTTTTGAACAAAATAGCTGTAGATCAAGTTGTGTTTCAAAAGAGACTGCAGCAGCATCTGAGAAAGAATCCCAGATATCCCAGTGTAAGTGTGCGTTTACGGACATTTCGTTCCAGTAGAAGGACTGGATTGTGCAAATGTTTTATTGGGTTGGCATTCATATTCTCACCTCTATCAGATAATTAAGGAGTTCATATCTGGCTTGGAGTCTCACATTGAAGACACAGAGAGATTTAGGAGTTGCCTGCTTCCCTCTGTGCCACGGTCTGCAGGCGAGGGAGATACCAGGTAATTTGTGAAATGCAGCGAGATTCTAAAACACCTTTATGTTGTATAACGTAATGCTGTGAAGGTGACATGGTGTTCATCTTGTCTTTTGTGTTTATATATTTTTGTGTTTTCTCTGTTTTTTTTCTCTTCACAATTCCAGCTCATTTCAGGAGAGCCTGGTGCGACTTCTTCTCGGGGTCGAAATGCTACAGGCAAAGTGTGATCTGTATTTTATACACAACCGTCTGGAGTTTTCTGGTCTTCTTATTTGTTCCTCATTTTCAATTAGTAATTTTTTTGTGTGTTTTTGTGTGTAGACCCTGGTGATAAACACTTTGTTTGAAAAGCTTCCAGAGTTCATGTTTGAGGGGTAAGTCTGTGTCATCTCATCAGTGACTCTTGACTTAAACTCCTGTACGTCTTATTTGTGCATGCAGAGTGTATGATGGCGAGATCTAAGGACGACGGCAGATGTGTGCCATGCACTGTCTCAGTTTGTGATGTGGTCCCATGCACTAGTATATTGTAGTCATTTGGCTGTTTCAGTGTTGGAGAGGATGGTCTTAACCTTCCACGCCTCATCATAACCCAACTGAAGTGGCTCGATCGAGTCGTGGATTGCAAGGTTTGTAGCTTTTCCTTCGGTAGCCTTGACCTACTTCTTGCTGACTTGTAACCATGTTGTCTAATATCAGGAAGTCCATTCTGGTTCACTCCACATGTGTGTTTGAAATAAGTCTCGTGTGTGAGTTTTTAAAAATGTACATATAATGTATATTAGTCATGTTATTCTTATTGTCATCTCAGACCACATACCAAGTCCCCCCACAAAGTTCTCCTCTTCCCACTGTCTCACCTAGGTGGATCACTGAACAGCTAACTAAAGCCTATTTCTCATATTCAGTGTATTTTCTTCTTTATCCGGTCAGACGGTGGTGTTAAGGGGTGCTTCTGTGGGTTTGTGGGTACTTGTTTTGTTTGTGTGCAGGATTTGGGCTGTAAGCTGATGCAGCTGGTATCTGTGGCTCCTGTTGAGATCCAGCGGGACGTCATTACCAGCTTGCCTGAAATCCTTGAGGACTCGCAGCATGGAGACATGGCCCGAGAGCTGAAGTAAACATTCTGATTTTGTCTTTAGTCTCATATCTAATCCAAGCCTTGTTGGTTGGTTGTATCATGAACTGTCATGCAGCTGTTGTGTTTAGCTTGATTTCATAATGAGTGGACGGTGCAGGTGTTTTTGGTGAGAGAGAGAAACGTGTCTAAGCTTAGAGAGAGACTAATGTGGGCCTCTACCCAGTGCTCTGCTGCAGGAGAACACCCAGCTGACCGTTCCCATCCTGGATGCTCTGTCCAGCCTCAACCTCAGCTCAACGCTCCTGACTGAGGTAGTCGCCCAAATCCTACACACAACCACATGTGCTTTATCTAGAATTAACACTCTTCAGCGCTTGATGCGTGGTGTGCATGATCCTACTGGTTTAGAGGTCTTGCTTAACATTTTGCTCAGTGTGTGTGTGTGTCTGTCTTAGGTGCGGGGTGCTGTCATGGCCACTGTTTCTGCAGTGCAGCTGGAAGATCTTCCAGTGGTGGTGAAGTTCATCTTGCACTCCCTCTCTGCTTCTGATGGCACTGAGGTCAGAGCATATGCAGCTTCTGAACCACAGTCACTTCAACTCACCACAGTGTTGCACTAAAGATCGTTCACAATTAGCATGGGCATATATATGTATGTGTGCATGTGTTTAACGTACTCGTGTGTGTGTGTGTGTGTGTGTGTGTGTGTGTGTGTGTAGGTAGTGTGCGATTTACGCAAGAAGCTGGATTTGGAGCAGTGCATGTTGTCTTCTATGCTCCAGGCCTCTCAGAGCCATGGGAAGAGTAAAGGGAAAGCAGGGTGAGATAACTTTAGACCTACTTGCTCTCCCTCTCTGACCCAACCTCGATCCTCCATACCCTGTGCTCTTCTGTCCTGAGCATGCTGTCCTTCGACATGAGTCAGGCTACCAGACATCCTGGCGCATGAGGAATTGAAACGTTGTCCGATTCTCTGGTGCCAGGTCCTCCAGTGTCCCATCATGCAGCAGCAAGGACAGTGTGGCTTTAGTGCTGGAGGTGATTAAGTCGGCTGTGCGCTTTCAGAAGACCATCTCTGAAGCCTGGCTCAAGGTGAGCTGTTTCAGAGCGATTGCACCGTGAGCACATCCTCCACGGTGGTGACGTGCTCTAATCGTGATGTGATGCGTGTTTTTCCCCCCTGCAGGCTGTACAGAATGTCCATGAGCCTGCAGATCACAAGGTACACATTTTCTCTCTCATCATAATCTCGCATATTATTTATTTGAGACACTTTCTCTCGTTCACATTTCTTTGTCTCTCTCTCTCTCTCTCTCTCTCTCTCTCTCTCTCTCTCTCTCGCTCACTCACGCACTCAGGTGCTAGATGTGTTGGTGTTGTTCATCCTCCACTCCACCAACGCTAACCAGAGTCGGCGTGGGGCGGAGCAGGTGCTGAAGGCTAAAGTGCGCGGTGGCTTCATCCAGGAGGCGCTACTCAGCAGGACGTTCAGGGACTACGCTCAGGTCTCAGGCCGCTCCTCCAGAGGAACCCTGCAGAGCTTTCCACTCTAGGTCCCTCCTGTAGTTGAGGCTCTTCAGTGGAAGCATTTGACATTCACATTTTATTCAGGCGTTTATTTCCACCCGCTACTGGTCTCAAGCTGTTATTTTTTGTAGTTGAAAAGTAGAGGTGTGTGTTGTAGGCTATGTATAAAGGAGTGTACTAGTTTTGTGTAGGTAACTGTGTGTGTGTGTGTGTGTGTGTGTGTGTGTGGTGCAGGTGATGCGAGGGTATTTCCCGTCTATCCTGGCTTTGGCCCAGACTCTGCTGAGATCTCCAGACTGCTGTGTGGTACCTTTTGGGGGTCACATGTACAAACAGGCCTTCAGTGCCTTCGACTCCTACTGCCAGCAGGTAACACGAGGATCTCTCAACTTTGGCATCAGGAAAAGTTTTTTATGTTACTCTTTTTTTATGTTAGTTTTTGGACATGTGGACAGTTGAATAAGAATTTTGTTCTGCTCAATTGTGTACGTGCTTTTGTGCAGGAGGTTGTGGGATCCTTGGTCACACACGTGTGCAGTGGTGTGAGTGGAGAGGCCGGCGTGGCTCTGGAGCTGCTGTGTGAGCTGGTATCCCAGAAGCCCTCAGAGATGGCTCAGTACGCCGTCTTTGTTAAGGTAGGGCTCGCCTCCGTGGTCTAGACAGCAACAGGTGTGCCTCAGTGTAGGGGAGGTTGCTACCCATCACCCTGCTGATGCCCTGTGGTGTTTGTGTGCAGGGTATTCTGGACTACATGGAGAAACTGAGCCCTCAGCAGATCCGCCAGCTCTTCTACCTGCTCAGCTCCCTGGCCTTCAGACATGACCAGCCGAGCACCCATATTCAGGTCAGAGCTGCACACACGTGCCTCTTGGCGCCTCTTAAAACGCTGCTTTAAACCGACGCTGAAGTCTTGTTCCCCGTCTCCAGGACGACATGCACATCGTGGTTCGTAAGCAGCTGTCCAGCACGGCTCCCAAGTACAAGCGACTGGGCATCATCGGTGCCATTACGATGGTGGGCATCATGGCGGCTCCCAGGTACAGCGCACGCCTTCCTGTTTCATATCGCCAGAGGTTGTTGGATATTAAGAACAGCGGGTTATTTTTCAACACTTTGTTCTGCGCTGAGTGCCAAGATTTCTTGGGTTCTGAGAAAGCCACTATATAACATCCATCCATCCATGCAAACCACATGTGGCTCTTACAGGAGCACGCCAGGAGGGTCCCAGGGAGGCACACTGCCCAAAGACTCACACCGACAGGTCAGCAGACCAGGAGTGTGTGTGTGTGTGTGTGTGTGTGTGTGTGTGTGTGTGTGTGTGTGTGTTGATTTTAAGTACATGTATAAAGGTCGTTTATACAGAGCTGTGTGTGCTGGTTTGTGTTTTGTGTCTCTTTGTGTATGTGTTATTTAATCTTGTATTTTATGGGATGTGTGTGTGCGTGTGCGGGGCAGGTGATGGCGCTGTTGGAGCTGGTGCGTTCGTGTAGCGAGGCCTCAGCCGAGGCCGAGTCGCTTTATTATGACGAGCTGGCCAACCTACTGCAGACCTGCCCTCTAGACCCGCTGGTGCAGGTCTGCACCTCAGCCTCTCTCTCCAAGAGTGTACACACTGATTAAAGAACCTAGTTTAACTGCTGTCTAAAGACCTTCATCATATGCTGCCATTTTGTTGCCAGTAGCGATCAATCCTAATGTAAGCCATATGAATCCTCTTATGTGTGATATGAAGTGGTGTTGGCCCAGGTGTGAGTGGCCCTCTCTGTGCCTCTCTGCTCTGCCAGGCGTGCATTGGGAAGAGCGTGCTGGAGGATTTCCAGGAGGACTTTGTAGTGGATTTAGCCCCAGAGATAACAGGGCAAGTGTCTGAGGATGGAGGGTGTTATCATTTCTTTATATGTCTATTTATAACAGATGTTAAGGGCAGGTAGCGCAGCACTAGACCTTGGACCTGTATAAATTATCAACAATAATCATTGGTTGGACAAATATATCTAAAATTTTGAAAATTAGTTGTATTGTTATGAACTTGAGTCACAAGTTTTATAAAAAAAAATAAATAAAAAAATTCATATTTGTTTTTGAAAGGCCACTGTAAGTGTGTGTGTGTGTGTGTGTGTGTGTGTGTGTGTGTGTGTGTGTGTGTGTGTGTGTGTGTGTGTGTGT
>JAOXYF010000018.1:8304245-8327241 GCA_028565775.1 Sternarchorhynchus goeldii | reverse complement strand
GTGTGTGTGTGTGTGTGTGTGTGTGTGTGTGTGTGTGTGTGTGTGTGTGTGTGTGTGTGTGTGTGTGTGTCCATGCAGCTTGTCTTCCTTCCCTGCCTCAGTGATGTATAATCTGGATGAGGAGGAGAGTCAGGGAGGAATTGCCATCAATCTACTGCCCCTCCTGGCTCAGGACGTGCCCCGCAGAGCAGATGGTCATGCATCTGCCGCCCCAGGGACTACGGGCAGGTCAGAGCAGCCTCCCCTCGCCCTCTGCTCGCCCTGCAGTAGGGCGTTACTCATGCCTGCATCATGCTAATCATACGTATATATCACCATAATAATGGTTCAAGCAGCTAGACTTCAAAGTTATGACATAACCATGTGCAGTGATGAGAGAATCTAGTAGTTACAAAAACAGAAATTAAACGAGTTCAAATTGAACTTTTCTCTCCGTTTCCTCTTCCCTCGTTCATGCTCTCGCTCCCTCCCTCCCTCCAGGCACGTCTCTCCTCTATGTCTGTCTTCATTCTTCCGCTTGTTGAGGCTGTGTGAAGAGAAGCAGCACCACGGTGACCTGGAGGAGATCGACGCCCTACTAGGTCAGACGCCTTGCACTGAGGCTGCCAGCATCTTTAGAAACCCCCACCCACGTGCTCCTCTGTGGTGTACACTAGACTGGGAGGAGGCGTCTGGCCCGAGCCTGGAGCCCGGCGATGGGAAACTGGCGCGGTTGTCTGCCTCAGCACAAAGGCCTCTGTGTGAGAAGACGTGTCATGTCAGGTTCTCAGAAAGATGACCCAACCCATGCTGCATTGGGGAGTGTTGGCACGTGGGTACTTGCTTGTTCCAGCCCGGCTTCTCCACAAGGCTTTCGGGTGGAGCTTCGCAGGGCGAAGGCAGATGTGTGCTGGTAATGCAGGCTGCTTGGCTGGGGTGGGAAGTCCTGCCCATGTTCCTGGAGTGGCTGAAGACCAACATGCCTGTTCACTGGCACTTCTGTTAAAGCAAACCAATTATTTTAATTGTTTTTTATATTTATGTTTGTGTGCTTATAGTTATAGAAATGTATAGAACGTTTTTAGAAATATAGTAGACACGTATATCATTAGAACTTATCTGGATGTCTGACCAGTTAATTCAACAGCAGATTGCAACACTCCTGTAATGCATATTAAGTTATTATTTGTGTGTGTGTGTGTGTGGGTGGTTGTAGGCTGCCCTCTAATCCTGACTGATATGGAGGTAGTGGAGAAGGTGGAAAGCCTGTCTAAGACAGAGCGTGAGTTCCTCTGCTCTCTGCTCTTCTACACCATCAACTGGTTCAGAGAGGTAAGTGCACCTGCTTTTAGAAGCAGAAGTGGTTCGTGTGAACTGGATGAAGGGCTTGTGGTCTTATATATTTGTTCCCTTTGTTATTCTGTCTGTCTGTTTTCTGACTGATTTTTTTTTTTTGACCCCCTAATACATGAATGTTATTAAGCTCAGTGGTGTGGGCTCATGTACGGGTTTGTATTTCTAGGTAGTAAATGCGTTTTGCAAGCAGACAGACCCTGAGATGAAGATGAAGGTTGTCACTCGTCTTCAGAACATTACATACCTGCAGACTCTATTGGAGACGTGCTTGGCAGGTAGCAGAACACAACTAATGTATGCACATCCCAGAAGGATTATTAGCTAGATAATAAACGTGTGTGTCTGTGTGTGTCTGTGTGTGTGGTTTTCAGCCAGTCCTGGCTACATTCCTCCCCTTGCTAATTTTGACTGTGAAAGTCCTGAAGTTTTGGCTCCTCCTTCTTCCACTGCTCCTGCCAAGAAAGCAAAGAGAAGTAAGGCACCAGGACCTGTGTGAATCCTGTCCATTACTCACAGCCGTAGGGGGCAGCCGGGGCACCCAGCGCTCTGGGCTCCTCCCCCACATGCACTGTACTGATGCTCCTTCAGTCCCAGTCTTCAGTCGGTCCGTCTTGCTTATACAGCTTTGCTTAGTGTAACGGAGTTAATATTCAAAAGATTTCTCATTCTAAAGAGCGACGGGGAGTTTTTATAACATGCGTGTACGAAAATGTCTCTGACCAGTTGATTCTCCGTGTTGTTCTCAAGAGTTGGGTGGGAAGAAGAGGAAAGTGTCTAGTAGTAAGAACTCTTCCACAGACAGCTCCCAGCAGGAAGAGGCTGTGCTCCCAGACGAATCCCAGCAGGCATGTCAGTCCGTTACTCACAGTGACCTGCAGATAATTCACACACACACACACACACCTCCAACACATAGTGGTCTAGGCATGAATAATCCAGGCTATAAATAATCCTGACACTAGCAGTCGTACATGAGTGTGAGGAAAGCATGTCAAGGTTGAAGAGTCATGTGGTGATGTGACAGGAGAAGGAGCCGTGCGCCAGAGCCCCCGTCTCCCTGTCCTCGTACAGGCCCTTCTTCAGAGAGCTGGACCTGGAGGTTCTGAGTGTGCTGCAGTGTGGCCTCCTCTCCCGGTCCGTGCTGGACACCGAGCTCCATAGCAAGGTCACCACTACAGCTGTGCTAGCGCTCTCTCAGTTTGCTTCATCTGGAAGATTTATCATCTCATATAGACTCCTGTAATGTTATGTCTGAATAAAGATTGCGTATCAGAGTATTCTGAATAAACGGTGTGTGTATCGCAGTGTTCTGATGCAGTGATGTGGTGTGCAGGTGAGGGAGGAGGTGCAGCTGGGTCCTGCAGAGCTGCTCTTCCTGCTGGAAGACATGTGGCACAAATTGAAGTTCAGCCTGGCTTCAGCCCCAGCCAAGAAAGCCCCGTTTCTCAAAGTATGGACACTTGTGGAACACACACACACACACACACTGTACTTCATGCACTCCTGCAAACTGCATGATGTACTGCTTTTAATACCTTCATTTAAAAGAAGGTCACTGCAACACATTCATGTGTTTCCAGAAAGTTCTGTTTAACTCCTGCCTGGACTGTGCAGGTGAAGGCCGACAGAGCAGCGAGCTTCTCTCATCTGCAGCAGAGGAGCTCCAAGGAAGTGGCAGCCTTCTGTGTTCAGCAGCTTCCCACACTGTGCACTCACCTGGAGAACTGCCACAACCACTTCCAGGTACACACCGCACAACCACGTCCAGGTACACACTCCACGCTGATGCTCCTACCACTGCTCTAGCACTATGGTGGAGATGGAGATTTTACTCATGTCTGGAAAAGACCGTAGAACCAGTAATGGTAAGTGTAGATGCACAGGCGCAAAAGTGATTTGTTATTGAATGTAAACATTCTCTGTAATATTTATAATATACAGTCATTCTTAGGTGTGTGTTCTGTGTGTGTGCATGTTTGGTCCTCCAGAGCCTTCTTGGTGAGAAGCAGGGTGTGGTGGATGCTCTCGGCGTGGATGTGAAGGAGCAGCAGCTCATGTCTTCAGCCTATCATCTCCTGCTACAGGTGCTGGATACCACCTTCAGCTGGTTAGTGTACAGACACGCAAAGGCACATGTCTGACTGTCCTGCAGCTTCCAAACAGATCAATCCTCTCCAAGAGTGCTGCACGTTTCCTTCTGCCTAAAACCCCTCGGTCTTACGGAGTGTTGCTGAGCCAGACGCATATTCTGTAGCTTAATCTATTCCTGGAAAATCACTCCAAAGATTGGAGAGGTTTAAGGATCGTTGTGTTTATTCATTGCTGACTTGTAGCTGAGTTTGAGCGCTACGTTCACAGGTCTGGCTTCTCTCAGCCGGAGCAGCGGACTGTCTTAAGGAGCGCACTTGGAGTGCTGGCCTGCCGTCTGAAGGAGGAAGACACAGACCTAAGCCTGGAGCAGCTTATAAAGTGAGAACACACACACACACACACACACACTTTTATCAGTGGGTGTACAGGTGAGATGGGGGGGGGGGGGTGCTGCTTGCCCATGTTAATGCTGTTGGAAAAACTATTTTACTCTTGAATGTAAGCACAAGGGACATTCTATGGCAGTACTAAATTAATTTCAACATTTAATAATTAAATAAAAAAAATAAATACATTGTGTGCTTGCTACACTTAGGCACAGTTGTGAGTACCTGCTGAATCTGCGCAGTACAGTTCCCAGTCTGATCACAGCTTTGAGTCTCACTCAGCTGCTCATCACACTCACTCAGTACGGAGGACCCAGACCAGGCTCACACAGAAAGGATGTCGGTAAGCCCACGGTTATGGCCCACGGTTATGGCCCTAGTGCTTGTAGTCTGGTTTGGATGGAGAAATGATTTGAATGGTGTCCTCAAGAAGCGCGTTCAGTGTGGGTATGTAACTTTTTAGCTGATGATGCTTTTTTTCTCTCAGCATCCCTGGCAAAGCATTTTCTGTGTCAAGAGTGGGTGACAGTGAGTGGAGCAAAGGAACATGGGAACAAACACAACGATGCTCTCCACAGCCTCCTCAGGTACTGCCCAAACTACTGCCCACACTACTGCCGTGTCTTTAGGCCACGTCTTCATTCTGCGTGTATCTTTCACACTTCCTTTTCTTCTCTCTCTCTCTGTCTCTGCAGTCTTTATCTCAAGCACACGGATGACGTGTTGAAGGCGGTGGAGGAGATCGTAAGCGAGGGCATCCCTGAGCTGCTGGATGGGGCTCGCGACGCAAGCTCTCGCAGCTGGCCCACGCTCTCCAGGTGCTGCGCCTTCCCACAAGCCCCCTCTCGCGCTGCAGCTGTTTGTGCATACACAGACGTCCACAGAACGAACTGCAACACCAGTGATTCAGCAACATGTACATGTGTTTCTTGTGTCCTGCAGGCAGACCCTCCTGGTGTACTACAAAGCTCTGATGTGTTTCTTGTGTCCTGCAGGCAGACGTTCCTGGTGTACTACAAAGCTCTGATGGCTGAGCTGGAGAGGAGCGTGCGGACACTGCCTCCAGGAAGACTGACAGACAGCCAAGAGGTGCGCGGGTTCACCTGCACGGGCACCTGGGTGTGTGTGTGTGTGTCATGCTCTGAAGCGCATGAAGGTGTGGGTTTGTAAAAGTGGGAAAACAAAACAGACTGGAAACGTGTGTGTGTGTATGATTGTTTGTAATGTAATATGTGCATGTTGAATGCCTTGTGTTCATGTAGTGAAATGTACGTAGGTAATAACCCTTCATATGGTGTTTTATTTCTTGTTTCTACAGGTTCAGGGTGAAAAGCTCCTAACATGGAACTTAGCTGTGCGGGATTTTCACATCCTTGTTAACCTGGTTAAGGTACAGAGTTGATCTTTTATTTAAGCCTTTCTACTTCAGTCTGCACCCATTTCACAGTTCTGCAGATCATTGCTGAATGGTGCCACAGCAACCCCGAAGTCACTTGCTGTCTGTTTATTTCTATGACTGTTTTGAGATAATGTAAAGTTTAAATAGGAACATCTGATATGAGCACTGCAGTCTGCTGTCTGACCTTGCCACAGTGTCTACTGGAGTACACTAACTTTAGTTCTGTGCACACCTACTCACTCTTTTGATCTTCTTGTCAAAGGTATTTGACAGCAGACCTGTTCTCGGTGTGTGTTTAAAGGTGAGCGGAGTGCACACACACACACACACTCGCAGTAAATAAAGGCTGCGTGTTTTGCATTCACTGCAGGAGAGGTGTACCAAGTTTTGCTTTGTGTTCACTATGGTTTTTTTTCCCCCAGTATGGCCGGCTTTTTCTGGAGTCCTTCCTTAAGTTAGGAATGCCCCTTCTTGACTACAGCTTTAAAAAAAACAAGGTATCTGTTCACCAGTGGTGAACCATCTCCTCCTGGTTTGGCTTCGTGGTCACAGCAAGAAACAATTAAGCCACTTTAACACCGAGTAAGGCTTAATTCAGTACTGTGATGGGTGTGTGTGCTGGGCATCTCTCTCTCAGGAGGACGTTCAGAGTTTACTCAAGACGTTCCAGCTCAGTACCAGACAGCTCCATCACATGTGTGGCCACTCCAAGGTGTGTGTCTGCTTTGCCACAGTGTCTTATGGAATATGAATGATGCAGCACTAGTCAGGTTTTTTTTTTTATTTTTTAATTATTTTATTTAATAAAATAAGTCTACAAAATAAAAGTACAGAAAAGCAGATTGTTCTATTGAGTTACACATGTTCTGGCATGTTCCATGCTAATTGGTCATGGTGGTTTGTATTTATTTTGCATTCTGATGTGTGGCATGCCTTGACTTTTATTGTCCGTGATCCCCAGTGGTTGACGGTGATGCTGAGCCACCTGTGTTTGTTTTGGTAATAGATGGCATGATGTGAATGTAGCATGTCCCACCCACACACAGAATAACACAAGAGTTTATAGCTCGGTCACAGCACCTGTACTTTTACCCAGAAGTCTTAGATGTATTTTTTCATAGAAGGTTTGTTTTAAAATAACGAGGAAACCCTGTACTTAAAGGAAACTAAGAGAAATCGCTGACATTATAAAGCAATAGCTCTTTCATCCATACAGTTCTCTAATGTCCCTCTGTTTCTTGTTTGTGTAACACTGCCTCTCTGTTCTCAGATCAGGCAGGACACCGGCCTGACCAATCACGTGCCAGCGCTGAAGAAGGGACTGGAACAGTTTGTGTATCGCGTAAAAGCCATGCTCACTCTTAACCAGTGCCAGGAGGCCTTTTGGCTAGGGAATCTAAAGAACAGGGACCTGAAGGTCAGCCATGTGGAACTCATTTTGCTTCTAGAAGCTTCTCTTAAAGTCTGTATTATAGAGGCAAATGATTGGGGTAATCATTTCAGTAATCAACTCATTTTAGACATAACAAATTTGGATGGAAGGTTTTCTGTTAATTTTACCAAGGAAAATAGTATCTGCCTGCCCCTCCCCCTCAACACTGTATATACAGCACAGTATGTATGTGTGTTACACACACACTCTGTAATTGTGTTAGGCCATCATTAGATTTGTTGTTTTAGCTATGGTATGATGTCCATACATTATACCTGAAGTAATCTTCTGGTATAGTATACCAGGTTTTAAGAGACCCAGTTTGAGCCCAGTTTCCTGCCGTGGCTCAAATGTAAGGGGAAATCACAAAATACTTTCAACTGTAGTCTCTATAAGATGTTTTTTTCTGAATTTTTGTTCCTGGTTTTTAATAATGCATAAACCTTTCCTATATTTTCTGGATGTATTTTAATAAAGGGACATAAATATATACCTATTAAACTATTGCTTAAATTTTTTTTTTTTTTTTTTTTAAATCTAGTGGTGGCTTAAGACAATTGCTGTGTGTGTGTGTGTGTGTGTGTGTGTGTGTGTGTGTGTGTAAACTTCTATCCAAATTGATGCCACTACTATAAAATGAGCTAACTACTGAAATGATTACCCCAATAACTTATCACACATGTACATGTGTGTATGTAATAAATGTTTTTCTTCAGGCAGCAAGCTATGTCCTAAAAGTGCACTACTTGTAGTATCCAGAGACCCAAAGCAGACGTGCACAAGAGCCACAGTTCTGTTTTTCCATAGCCAAACTTGTGCCAAAACACCTCATACTGTTGCTTCCTGACACAGAATAAGGAACAAATACATCAAGTTCTGGATAACAGCGGTATGTAGTTGTGTTCATATGATGCGGGTTGTGTTTTGTTTTAGGGTGAAGAGATTCTGTCACAACGGTCAGCGGAAAGTGACGAGGAGGATGAAGAATCTTCTCAGTGTCCAGAGGAGCAGAATGACGGGGAGGTGCTGGCGACTTACTTCATGTTAAATTCCTGATCAGGTTTTAGACCACACCATAGTATTGAATCTGCCCTACTTAAGGAATTGAATGATTTACTTTCAACTGATGCTGAAGAGTATGGTGTTTTTAACCCTGCCTTTGACTTTGCTAATCTTACTGTTGTATTGGATTGTCTGGTACCAACATCCATGTTACTGCTTTGAGGTGGTTTGATTCCTACTTGGAAACCAGAACATGTTCAATTAAGAAGAGCAACATTTCCTTCTACCCAGTGACGATCGGCTGTTGCGTACATCATGGCTCTGTCTTGGGTCCCATGTTGTTTTCTACAACCCCTAGGATTTATTTTTTCAGTGCAATATTTCTTATCATGTCTATGCAGTTGAGACACATCTGTATAATACCACTTAAATAAGGTGATAATGGCCCACTCTACCTCATATTGATTACAGTCACTCACTCTGCTTGGGTACCAGAATGCATCTGTGCAAATGCATCCCCACAAGGCACCAAGAGAAAGGAGAGTGTCTCCTGTAGTTGGCCCCCGGCACTGGCTGTTGGTTTGATATTGAATTTAAGGTTTTATATGTTTTTAAAGAAGTTTCCGTTGTTTGCATGTATTTGGTCATCACTAGTGATGTCTGGTTTCTTTTCATTCTATTTTGTCTTGCAATTTTCCTTTTTTCTTTTACCTTTTTACAAATTATTATTGTGCAGCACTTGGCCAACACTTGTCTTTTAAATTGGCTCTATAAAAAGCTCGCTTGACTGACTTGGCTTTGAGTGGAACCGAAAAGTCCTGTCGAGTACATTTGATTGTACAGTTTATTATGCTGCTCACGACTGGATTATTGATATTTAAATCAAAGCTGTGTTCATTCTCCCTCCTGTTTTTCGCTCAGGAAAGTGATGGTGAGGAAGAGAAAACTGGCCACCCTGATGAAGAGGAATCGGGTGTATCGGATGAAACTGACTGAACGGAAACTGCAACCTCATAATCTGTTAAAAATAATGCAGTCACTTTTATTTTTGGATCGTTACGTGTAATCAGGCTTGTTCTTGTTGCTTTTGCTTTCTACGTTTTCAAATGCTTGTATGATCACTTCCCGTTGATATTTATAAATAAAGTTCTCGTAAACTTGGAGTCGTTTGTTGCGTGTAACAAAATTTGTCATTTTCATATCGTATCCTCAAAATACATCGTTAAGTAAAATTCATCGATCTGGCAACCCCGTTTAATAGATTCGCTCGGTAGCTAACGTTTGGCTGACTAGACAAAACGTTTTTATTTCGGATCTATAGTTCTGCATGAGTGTTTTCACACTGCTGTGCTGTTTGTGCTCTATGAGACTACCATCATATGACATTTACTTTTCAAACACCCCTTCGAATTAGAAACGTGGTACAACCAGGAAGCGATTCTGTGTTGTGGGAAATAAGCGGTCTGCTGTGTCAACAGTCAGCCACGAGAGTAAAATTTCAAGAAACATCGCCGTGGCAGTAACTAAATTTTCCGAGTTCAAAATCGTTTGATGTTTAGCTGTGCGGAACATTTAATAAGTACTGCCTAACATCTCAGTAACCGAAGAACACTCTGTCTGCTTGCCTGCAGCATAAAAACCAGGATAATCGAAAAATGTCTGACTTTCTCATTTTAACATTGATTTTAATTTTGGTAATTTGTCTAATCTTGACTCTTGCTGCTTTCGTGTTTTATTCCGGCCTTCTCTCTGAGATTGTCGTCCGGACAGGATCTCCCCCGGTAAAAAAGATCACGATTGCATACAAATTCAAAAAAGGATCTTACAAGGACAGCGGGGCTGCTTTCACCGAAAGCTGCAGTATTTGTCCAAAGCTGTCTTCTGTCAGTATTTATTACGATGACCCCAATCAGGTGAGTTTGTGACATTCGTGCTACGTGGCATAGAACTTTTCCTTATATCGTAACGTTAGTTCAACAGAATAACGCGTTTTATAGACAACCATCCTCTTAAGGTTAGGCCTTGGGTTTGGGTCAATGTAAATGTATATCTAAATGTGTGTGTGTATATATACTGTATATGTATGTATGTATGTATGTATATGTATCGTCCTAAACTTAGACTTTGCATAGTGTTTTTTTGTATATTACAGTAAAATTTGCTTCATCTGCTGTGATGTCTGTCTGGTGTTCTTTTGTGCAGAAAGGGGGATTTCTGCATTAACAGATATTAGCCTATGTGATAGACGTCATTTTTAAGTTTGTGAACGTGCGTGTGTGTGTGTGTCTGTCTGACTGACTGACTGACTGCATGAAGGAAGGGTTTAAAGAGAATGCACCTCATACTTGCATGTGACAACAGAATAAAGACTGTATTTAGCCAACAATCCAAGTGTACATAACAGCTGACTGTAGGAGGTGTCCTGGCTCCATGCTACACTCATGGGAACTTTCAGGTCGTACCATGAAACTAGACCGGCTGTAGGAACAGAACAGAATGTAATTCAGAACTTCTGTCCAGCATCACTTTAATAGACATGGTGTTTACATATTTGGGGAGGAATTAGGAAAATTCAGAGAGCTAAAGCGTTGTATCGTCACTGGTTTTGCTGCTGTTAACAGCTGTTGTCCAATGCTGCATGGGATTGCCAATAACTGTCATGGAAAGCTGTTTCGTTGCCAATAGTGGCTACACCAATCTGGATTTTTTTTGGTTTCCACATTGCTGGTGTGCAGTATCACAGCACCCAACCTCACAGTTGACTGCTGGTGGATAGTTCCCTGGTGCTGGTCCCCTGTAAACACACTGTTGTGCTCCCCATGACCCTTCTCTGCTTCTCCCTGTTCTACATTACAGTAAGAGCAGCTCATAGAGCAATGTCTTTTGAAGCTGCTGGCTTTGTGTTTGGATGCAGGTGCATAGGTACAGTGAAGTCTGGAGTTATGCTAGACACACCCAGAAAACAAAATAAAATATTGGCACTTCCTTCCATTGTAACTTTGGTTGATGGTCTTCAGGGATGTTCAAATGTTTACCAGATGGTGTTCTATGGCTGATTGCACTGTACTTTGTCACCCTGACTTTGAGAAACTGCATTCATCCTTTTGAGATCTTAAATTTCCATCATACGAAAATGTAATGCAGTGTCCAGCAGAGGTATTCACTGTTGGGGTGTAAAATAGCTGTGCGGAGCTCCTTCACAGGCATGTAGCAGGAGAGTAGAAGGCACACTGCTGCTGTAGTCATCTCAGCATGACCACACCTTAATGAACCTAGCGCCAGGGTGTGACTGGAATGAAGACTGAATCTATGCTGAACCTTAATCTGGGAACAATAGGAGCCAAGCATAAGGCCAAAGGCTGAGCTTCCTTCTAAACCATCTGTGTTTGTCAGCTGTTCCATCTGTTAGTGACTGTGAGGTGTAAATGCATATAAAAGTGTTTATTAGGGGGGCATTTGCAGCCACAGCGCACGAGGCGGCTAATAATAATAATTCTCAACATTTACATTTTGCTTTCAAATTTTGAAAGAGTTTTAAAAGAACTGCCACGCATGTGTTCGTTGGCTTCAGGGCCCTGCCACGTTTCCTTCATCATGAAACGCTTGAGAGAGGCTGAGCAAGTAACGCCTCATGACTGGAAAATTCTGAGTTCTATTTTCCTCGAGTTTTTGCTCAAACGACCGCGGAGCGCCGGTGGAGGTTTCCACGCCCCTGCAGGGGAAATGAGGCACAGCAGAGTCACACACAGCTGTGGCTAACTGCTCCTGCGTCCTGTAACTGTCCTGCGCTGTGCTGTTCCAGGCGCTGTGGTTGGTGGCAGTGGTCCGTCCTCATCTGAAGCTGAAACCTCCAAGACTCTTTATATATGTGTTTGGGCAGCATTTACACTGCAGTCTGCTGAGAGAAGTGAGACTGAGCCAATACAGATATTCTGTATTGTGGCCTTCACTGTTATAACCAGATTGACTAGATTTTAGCAAGGACTTCACAAAACACTCCCTCATACATAGACAGACATCAGCCCAGTCAGACGAGAGTGATCTATACAGCAGAAGAGAAATGTTTAAAGGAAGAGAAATGAGATGTTTGGCTCACAAGAAATGCGTTATTCAACTCACTAGTTTCTTCTTCTTTCCTTATTCAAGCTAACAAGCACAGAGCTGTTAAACAGTGTAAAAGAAACCTACTAAAAAGTTCAATTCTCTGTTAATGAATTAGGAAAATAGATTTCTAATATATTTCTACTTTTGTTACATGTTTTGTGGTCACATTAAATGTGTATAGTGTGGTGCTGTAGTGAGTCAGCTATGTGTGGATCAAATAATGTTCTACAAATAAATATATCCAGAAAAAGGTAGAGGGTTAATAATAGTGATTTATCCAGACAGCTAAACTGGGCTGAAGTGAAATAAATTAAGCCAATTCTAAAGTTCTCTAATGGAATCTCCAAATTTAAGGTCATGTACTGTGCTTTCATGAACACTAGATGGCGGTGATGTCATTGAAGAAATGTAGGGAGCTTTCAGCATAAAGCAGGGCAGATACACTGTTTACCTTAGAACATTAAACACATTATTTACTAGCTTTTTTTGTTTGCTTAAGTGATTAAGCATAATCACTGAATGATATCTGATACCCTAAATAATGGTGTTCTGAAATGTTTTTTTATATATATATATATATATAAGTCCAGGCTAGCTTCTTAATTTTTGTAAAAATGCTCCAGAATGATTTAGTTTTTAGCTTATATCTCTAGCCAGAAGAGGAAGACTGAGGAATGAGCTGACTCAAACATTCCCACATGAGTCAAAGGTTTCTCTTCTGTTATCTAAAATACAAGACTCTTAACTGAAAGTAAAGTCTGAATTATTCATGTACTCATGTTCCACGTCATTTGGTGTTGTAGGGAATTATAAGTGCACCCCACGTTTTACTTATGACTTGCTGCCAGTTGCAAGATGGCTAATTACCAAGTAGAAGCATCATGCATATTGCCCATCTTGAGGGGTGCCAAGAGGAGTCCTTTCATTCCTCACTGGGAGAAGCCAGTAATGGTTTTAAATACTGTGACAGTTTATCTGGCAAGCAAACATGAAACTGAGAAGGAATTGTCAGAAAATGTCGAACTCTTTAAAAATATGTTGCAAATACTGGGTCTGAGCTACAGGTGATTGGTAGACAATCAATATTCGACAGCTTGACTGTTGGAAAAAAGATTTCTGTGCATTTGATCGAACAGTGTTTCATTCTTGTCATGGACTTGGTGAGAAGAAAACAGTGTGAACTCTTACATGTTAACATGTTTGAAACCAGGAAATAAGCATTTCTCTTAGCAAACATGTCGTTAAATGCGTGCAGATTTGCTAAACTGGTAAAACAGCTGACGACCATTATGGTTATGACCTGGCCTCATTTTGCTTCAGGGTCCTGCTGCCCTGTGGACGTGTGTCCATTCTGTATGCTGAAATGTCACAGTACATGTAGGTCCTTTTTTTTGTTGTTGTTTGTTGTTTCCTTGTTTTGCTTGTAGTGCCATTCACACTGTTGTCTGCACGCAGAAGTGCCATCCTGTCTGCCTATTTTTACAGGTAACTTTCTGAGCAAAGTGGTGTCCATGGTAACATGGTGTGTTTGTTACATCTGTATGGCGAGATGGTAGCTGCGTTCAGTTCTTGATTGGCACTCTCACCTTTACTGGCCAGTCACTGGTTCCCCAACAGCCAATTAGCCAAGGATCATATTCTGATAGGCACTTAGCGCTGGCCTGGGACTCTGTCCATTTTAATTGGCATTATGCTGTGTGCTCATTAGCTACCAGACCCCTGAGGGGCAAGCAGTCAGTTTCAGAAGGTCAGCAGCCTGCCTTACTGCTGATCTGGCTGGACACGGAGAAGGACAGAATTCGTAAGATCATTTATTTATCCAGAAATTGCCTCATGCCCTGGTACAATTTTCAACATCACAAAAGAGCACCGTTTCAACCGTGATTTGACAGCCACCTGCGGTAATGAAAACAGTGGCTCTGTACTCCGGGGGGAGGTTGTGAGCCGCCTGCCCGAGACACCAGACCAGAGGAGGCTGGTCAGTCTTAGAATTGAATGATTCTGCAGAGTAACCATGCCACCCAGTAATGTTAGGTAATCAGTGTCCTGTGAGACATATTGTAGTTATCACTGTGGGTAATTGTGCCGGCCCTTTTGTAAGCTTTCTGAGAGGCGACTGGACCCCACTGAGTTTAATGTCCACACTTTCAGACTGAAGTCTCCTTCAGACAGAAGTCTCCTTCAGACGGAAGTCTCCTTCAGACGAAAGTCTCCTTCATACGGAATCTGAGAGAGCATGTCATGAGTTGAGCTGTTCCCATCGAGTGTAAATGGACAGTCCGTTGTCCTCACCTTAAGTGCTCGTGGTGGTGGAATTCATCAGTAAGAATGGCGGAACAGAGACCGCTCTGCACTCTCACTCAAATTTATTAGCATTTTACCAGCGGGTGTCTGTCCGTTGAGACTGGGCCCGAGGCGAGGAGACGCTTGTTCTCCATTCCCCACAGACAGACCATCTGATGTGCATAATGGGACAGGTGAAAGCTTTGTGTAATCCTGTGGGACCAAGAATGGTCTGCTCTTTAAATGTGATGTAACGTGATTTAGGCTTTATATATGTGTCAGGAAAGATGTGTGTGTTCTCTGCTCCTCGTTTCTCTTTGGCATCCTACCCTTCTTTATCTTTAATACGTTTTCACTCATGAGAAGATTGAACAGGTCATATGACTTGAAGTACGGTAATTTTGTTCCCAGAGCGTGGAGGATAAATAGGAGATGAATGTGGTGATCTACAGCTCAATACTTCATATGTATACAGTCTCTTTTATGGGGGGAGCAAATATAGCTCTTATGAGCCGTTACCTGCAATTCTGAAATTGTGTGGTCAAGAAAATTACTAAAGCCTGCTTCACTGCTTTTCCACTTCACATTTGAATCCAAAACACCACATCAAAGGAAGCAAAACTGGTCTCGGGTCAGTGTTTATAGACTGTGATCCAAGCTCTAGAAATACTTCTCCACTTGCTATCTGCTTTTTCCCATTTCAAGAGAGCTGAAGCTGTTGAAACGAACCTAACCAGAGTGCTTCAGCTAGCCAGCAGCTAAACGCCCTGCTTTTCTTGCTCCTTTCAAATGCCAGTACTCCTACTCTGTCATGTTTAATTAAAGGCAGTGTGTATTCCAAAGAGTTCTGCCTAGAGTGCAAGTGGCAGAAAAGGTCCCTCAAACCCACACTACACAGAACTGGCAGGGAGCCATTTTGGCTCAGAGTGCTTCAGTATCAATGTCAGTTAGCTAATGAAGCTGAGAAGGAGGACAATGAAAGGAAACAGTTTCTTGAAATTGTCACACTCAAGCTTTTTTACCCTGAAACTTATCGTGAACTTAGACCGTCGATACACAAGTTTGGATTCAGTCAGATATATGGTACTGGCTCTCATGGTGAACGTTCAAGTAACTTCAAGCTTCCAGCCATGTGAGGCACTTGGGATGAGTTGAGCAAAATGATATGGCTGTTTTTTTGTTTTTTGTTTTTTTTTGCATTCACAGTCCATATACAATGGCTCTTCTGACCTCTTCATACAGACTGTGATGTTATTCTCAAAGCAGTCCTGAATATTTCTATTTGCATACCCCATTTTCTGCCCCATTAATTCCAGCCGGAAAATATCCAGCCAGATGGAGATCCCAGGGTTCTTCTGTGATGATATGCTATTGGTTTCAATTTCAGTTGCAGTGTCGTATCTTTCACCGTCTTATGAGCCTGTGGGGAAGTTTGCAATCAGACTTTTAGAACAGCTATACTTTCAGTACCTTCAAAATGACATAACCCAATCATAGTTTTATTTTTATCTCATGAATCTTTGTTCTGTTTCCTTGATTTCTATGAAATATTTCTTTCACTGTTCTTGTCAAAGGTTCATAATTCTCATTTTAAATATCCAGTGGAATACAGGGTAGGGTAGTGGTAGGCTAGCGGGTTGGAGTTTGGGCTCTCGGTCGGAAGGTTGCAGGTTATGCCAGGCAGTCGCTGTTGGGCCCTTGAATGTGGCTATTAACCCTTGGCTTCAGGGGTGCTGCACAGACCCTGTGCCCTGACCCCAGCCCACAAAGAACCAGAGATATGCGAAGAAACATTTTTGACATGTACATGTACTGTACTCTACACGTGTGTATGTATGATGAGAAAATAAAGACATTCCGTGTGGCCTAGGTCTTAATCTTAATCTGAATTTATTTAACCTGATTAAGGCTGATTTAAGGATTAATTTGTCATAATACATGTTTGACCTTATTTATCATAAACAGAATGTTTCCTTATTTAAGTCGCACAACACTTTCATAATAACAGCATTCCATGTGTCCTTGTAAGGTTTTTTTATTCTTCGAGTGTGCTGAGGTACGGTAGCACCCTGATCTCCATCAGAGTTCCTCAAACGAAATCACATGTTCCGAAGGCGTTCCAGAGCAGCCCACCAGGAGGCCGTGTCACTGTACACTTCTCCCTCGGTCTAAGAGCAGTCACTAGCAAGGCCTGGAGTTCTCTCAAGCTAAAATAGGGTTACATTAACCTGCAGTGTCCATACCCAGGCGTTCCAGCCCACTGGCCTGAGACAATCCAACCGTGCAAAAGCCAAATGAATCAGCATCAGGCAGCCGAGCGCATCGCTCTGTCTGCGATGTCCAGCCGCCGTACCAGCTGGGAATGGCATGGCAGAGAGCTGACGTGGAGGGAGAGGGCACTGCTCGGTGTGGGACATGGAGGGGGGGGGGGGGGCAAGATGCACCACACCACACCACAGCTCCTATTGGAACAACCCTGGGGTCCAACAAGCAAATGAACAAAACTCTTGTAGAAAGGTTCTGTTTTATTTCATTATATATTGTAATGCTTGAGATTATTAAAAATTATTTGATTCGATACATTGATTGGTTTGGCCAAAATGCAAATTTTAGTTCAATACATTACAGATCAGCATGAACGTGCAAAAATGTGATGTTCTAAAACAGTGACTGAGCTACAAACAAATGCTAAAGCCTCATATAGTAAACGCTGTCGCACAGACTCTCGGAAGACACTGCTGGACGAATTAATGGTGCACTTTTACATTTTGATACACTGTTTTGAATCAGTTTGGTTCCTGATGTATAGAGCCAGCAGAAGCCCTGAGTTTCTGTGAGGTTATGTCAGCTGAGGGACAAAATGATTCGCTCTGGTTCTGATGATTTTGTTGGAGCTACATGGTCCTGCGTTGCTGTTTTCTGAAGTGGGGCCACTCATCTATAAATGGCCATATTGCTCATTATGTAATAATCTTGAAATCAAAGCACCTACACAGTTATATGTCGAGTCATTAATATGCATATGCGATTTTTCCCATGTTAAAAAATAACTGTTTTCAACATCACCTGTCCAAGATACAGCGGATCAGTTGGAACTGATTTAAGCTCATTTTAAAACGGACCGTTACAGATGTTGCCAAGGTAACAGCTGAGTGATTTTTTGAGTCTATAAATGAGCAACACTGGAACAAGCCCATCCATACGAATAATCCAGCCTTAAAGTGTCCTAATTAAACTATTTCGTGCGGGCTATGTTTGTGACGTATAGTCCTTCCTATAAGAAACACTGTAGCGGTGCTTTGGTGCTGGGCAGCTCCTCTAGGGTGGCATGGCCTCCTCCAGCCTCACCTTGCTCTGGAGACTTCACTGTTGCATCAGCTCTCTAGTTCTTTATTAGGGATCAGTGAGTGTGACTGCAGTGGACAGTTGAGCAAGCAGCTGCTGAATTTTCATGAGTGGCTTCTCCAGCTTGTGCTGACTTTCCTCGTAATTATGTGAACCTGAGCACCTCCGGGAGCTTTTCAGCCTCGCCGTTCCTCTGCCGTCGACGCAAAACAACTCAAATGCAGGCTCACGTCGGCTGGCGCACCAAAACCAGGCGTAACGTTGCGCTTGGGTTGAGGACAAGTGTATTCCCAGAAGTCCCAGCGCCAGAGAATGAGCAGGCGAAGGGAAGAGGGATGGAAAACGATGAGAGGCGTAAATCCTTATTACCTGTCTGCTAATAAAGAATTACCTCAGCGAAGCACACCTTTTTATTGTAGAAGGGCCTTCATCTGTCAAATCAGAGGCCCCTTACACCACTGAGCAGAGAATTGCTTTTGAAATGACTCAGCCACCCACAGGCCTCTAGAGGAGAGGGCGGAGAGGAAACGCTCTGTGATGGCGACTATCTTGGAGACCCAAGGGCCAGATGTTCGTTTGAAGACGTTAGAAGCTCTTGCACCATCAGGCTGGAGTGAAGAGCAGGGCTGGCCAGCGGAGAGAAAATCGCGGACGTCTTGCGCGGAGGAGTCGTTAGTGTGCGGTGGAACTGGACTACTGTGAGTCGCGCAATAGGTGTGTGTTGTGGAGATGTGAAACCTCTATTCTGTGTGACGGGTTAAACTGTTTCTGTACAGCTCATTGCTTCTGCTTTCAAAGCAACAAACTCACCAACCGGTCTTGCTGTAAGATAACATCTAGCTGCTCCACTTCCTACATAGTCCAGTCACATACTATCGATGGTTCCACACGTTATTTATTTCTGCTCCTTTTTTGTGAGTTTCTAGATCTATATCTGCACAGTGATCCTTAATTTATGGAAAGATCACTGGTGTGATCCATTACAGCGTGATGTGATTTGAACAGAAGCTGAATATTCTTTTTTTTTCTCTCTCTTTCCACCTTTCAGTGTGGTAAATACTGTGATCTGGTGAAACATCAGGGTGAAGGATGGAGCATGCGGGGACCTTTGTGCTCCAGTAATTGCCTGTAGCCCCTTGGGTATGTTGGCTGGATCGCGTCGTAGAAATTTCGCCTTTATTCGCTCACTGCTGTGTGAGATGACAGAGATGGTGAGAGCTGTGAATACCATCATTACCACAAAGGCAGCGGTACCACATGGGGGGGGCGGGTGAGATGAAAGGAGGGCCAGATAAATGCAAGATGTTTAAAGGACACAGAAATGCAAAGAGTTGTAGATGGTACAGCAGCAGGCTTAAGAACAAACTACACTGCAAGGAAAAGAAATATTAAGAGCTGATAAAACGAGGACAAACCTCCTAGCAGTTGGCCAATGAGAACGTCCCTTCTTAAATGAAATCTGCTCTGCCTTGCCTGGATCTGCATCGATCTGAAGGTCTTACCGTCGCGTGTTGGCGCTGCGAGGAGCGGATTCAAACGCGAGCGCCCCGCGAGCGCCCCGGATTAGCGTTGCAAGCAATTAGCACCGACAACTTTATTGATTCCACTGTCATAAGGTCCTTAATGTTCAATTGCGCCACAAAGCCTGGGAACACGACGTGGTGATTAAGTGCTGGAGCGGCGTCTGTCCACGAGAGCTCTGATGGTTACACGTGTCTGGCAGTGATGGTTGACTCGTTCTTAATGCAGCTGTCAGATGGTCTTGTCTCCAAGGTTAGTTTGACGGATGGATACGGAAGGGGAGAGAGTAACGTATGGCCTTGTGTGTTAAATGCACACGGTGTGGGTGGGCCTAGTGCGAGTCACTGGAGCACGTTGCCCAGGAAACAGGGGGTTGGGTCACCCGTTTGTTTGTTTTTGGTTGGTGTTTTGGATTGTTGTTTTTTCTCTTTGTGGCAGTGAAAAATGCATTTCTTACCTGTTACAGCTCGGGCTCCAAGGTGTGACATTATATTACAGATCCCATTTACTGGTTAAGATATATTCTGCAGATCAGCATTCGAACTGCTGGATCCTTTCTGTAGATCAGCATTTGATCACATGCTGGATCTTTTGCCCTTCCGATGCTGCATGTACAGATGCGGAAAGTCCCCTTGCATTACGACACCTCATTCCCCTCATTAGTTCGTCTAGGAATAACCTGACCGGTTCCACAGAGTACAGTACGGCCTGTGCAGACCTTCCGAGGGCAGTAAACGCAGACTGCAGTGGAAGGTCTCCAACCTGTAACTTTGTTGAACTGATCTAATGTTCACTAAATGCCATAACAGTCTCTCTGTCCTCCCATCTCTCTCTTTCTCCATCTCTCTCTCCCTCTTTCAGACTCGAGCCGATTGCTGTCAGTACGCGGTGGGGAGTATTCTGAGTGAGCACGAGGAGAAGCCAGACGAGGAGGTGCAGCGCCTGTATGAGAAGTTCGGCTTCAGTGTCATCTCCTTCCCAGAGGTCTCCTGTGCTGTGACGGCCTCTTTCCCCAACAGATGTCCCCTGTCTCCGATCTGTGGCGCGTACAGAGTCTACCCTGAGCTCAGCGCATACGTAACAGTAAGCACAGCCATGTTCCAAGTTCTATTTTTTTCCCCTTGACACTTACTGTGTTTTTAAAGTTTTTTGCCTAGACAATGTAGGCCTATTTTTGGGGATGCTGAGGTGGTTGTTATGTAAACCATGGGAAACAACAGGGGAAGGGGAGTGAGGAGGAGAGTCTGTTCTCTGTCTCGGGACCCCAGTCCCTTTCCAGGAGTCTAAAGCAATCGACTTTTACTCCTAGCCTTTTACACACTCCATAACATTCCTGCTCGTTACACAGTTTGTAGGTTTTATTATCTGTAATGGAGTGTGTGTGTGAGAGAGAGAGAGAGAGAGAGAGAGAGAGAGAGAGAGAGAGAGAGAGAGAGAGAGAGAGAGAGAGAGAGAGAGAGAGACAGACAGACAGACAGACAGAAAGACAGAAAGAGTAAGAAATGTGAGGGGCTTAACAGTTTTGAGCGGTAAGAAAAATACCCCCCGGGGACGGTGTGAGGTACCTCCACAGACTCACCTCGCTTACTGTGACTTTGACTTGGTGTACCATGTGCTCCACCCAAAGGCCTTGTGAGGGATGAGTGATGAGAATAAATGAGAACAATTAAATGTGTTTCTCAAAAACAAATAAAGTGCTTCTCAGTATCGTAAAGCTCCCCTCCTCTTTAAATTCTCCTACTGTTCTCTTCACATGCAGATGGAGGATTTCCTTGGTTTGACACAGACATGTTCATCTGGACAATTGATCAGTGTGTTGCCATATTGACTTTAAATATTTTTATATATATTGATCGGACTATAATGTTGTCATTATAGTGATCTTATGCACTTATTCTACTGTGGTATTCGCATTATTTGGCATCCCATACACACTACAGTTTCTACATGAAGCAGCGTTCCATATGGCTTTGCCAGTAGGTCCAGCCATAGTCGTGCACTTGCAGTACGCTGTCGAGCTGCTGAAGGAGCCTGGGCCGTGGCTGAGACCATCCGGCTGCCCCCTGGGTGGGCATCACCCATCTGTCCATGGAGAACACGCCATTGGCACGCGATCAGATCCGGATACGTGCTCCGAGGATGTCCTCCTTCTAAAATTAGCAATTCTTTTCTCTGCATTGGTAAGCTGGCAGAACCACACACTGATACCGCGTCCCCACTAGAGCGTCCAGGCGTAGATCGTGCCTGTCTGCTCCTGCATCCATTTGTTAAGGAATCCTGGGCTGCAGCAGATCCCTGGCCTGAATGTAAGTGTGTGTGTGTATGTATGTGTGTGTGTGTGTGTGTGTGTTTGGAGGTTAAATACATAGGCAGTGGGTGTGTAGAGGGAATTAAATAATGGGCAGAGATCCATGGATGTGTACAAGTGTGTGAGTTGTTTTTTTTTCTTCTTTAAAGTAATTTATAACATGGACCTGTTGGATGGTTATGGGAGTCTCTGGTAAACCCATAGAATAACAACCAGCCAGTACTCACCATCCACTACCAACCTGCACAAACAAGATTTACATTTAGAACACATTGTCACGCTGTCATTCCTAGTAAATTACAAGCGGTCTTGAGCTGTCTTAAAGCATTACAACTCTACTCAAGGTCAGTACTAAAAGGGTAAAAATATTTCTATATATTTTCTTCTTTATTTTCCTCAACAAACTCAAGCAATCTGCAGTCAGTTTAGTACACAGATGTTTTCAGACTTTTACATAAATGCACACCGAATAACACAGAACATCATCATGGTCTAACGGACGTGATGCTGCTGATGAATGGTGATCTTCTTGCTATGTCGTGCCCTGCTGTGGAGGACATGTTGGGTGGTAGGAGATGGGGGGTTTGTCTGGTTCTGGCGCTCCATCTGCTGGCGCAGCGGGCCCAGGGAGGTGCCACCTCGACGCAGGACCATGTGTTGGGCAGCACAGTGTCCTCCAGCCTGCAGCCATCGCTCTCTGTATTCCTCCATCCTGCTCCTCTCTTCCTCCACCCCTTCATCCCAGACTGCTTTTTCTTCTTTTGCTCTTCTGTGGGTACTTTGTTCCCCTTGAAAAGAGTGTGTGTGTGTGTGTGGTACCCATGTGTGGCACAGCAGACCACACACACGTTGTAGGACCGTGTAAATCAACAGATATTGTGCCATCAAGAAAAGGTGGAGTTGTTTGAAGGGGGGGAGGGGAGGGTGTGGTAGAGGGCTGAAGGAAGTGCAGTAAAGACCTAAGAGATCATCGTGCTCCTCACTGGAGACCCTGGGAAAACTCTTATCAGCCTGAATTTTCAAACCGCAGCTTCAGCTCCTGCAAAAAATAGACTTTAGAGTGTTCAGTGTTCAGTAATTCAGTTAATCAAATCCTAATTGAATTTATCAGTTTATTCAAGGCATTGTAATATTGTGCTTATTTGAGTTTAAGTATATTTGAGTATATTCTTCTTCTATAACCCTTCTTTCCTTACTTTTTCAAGTATAATTTGAAGTATAATTACTGTAGACTTAATTTTTGATGCCTGTTTACCTGATTTTATTTCTTTTTTTCAAGAACCCCTGCAAATGATTTTTTAAATACATTCACTTGTTTGATGTTGCCCTGAATACTTTAAACCTTATTTTCAGTACAATGGCCATTTCTCGATTTCCAAGTAGTACTGAATTTGAAGATGACCTTTCTGTCTCTGCCCACCTTAGCTGTTACCTGGACAACACTCTTGATTCTTTTCCCTCAGCTCATGAATAATTCATATCCACTCCTCTTTGACATTATTATTTGTTGAATTAAACATGAAAAACTGGTTGTGGTTCTATGTCTATAGCTGGAAGAATGCACGAGACGGATCAGAGAGAAACAAAGTGACTTTTAAACATAGTTGTTGGCAATTATCAAAAGGAAGTATTTTAAATGGACGGTTTAAGATTTCACCGTCGGCAACTCACAGAGTTATAAACTGCATTGTTTCCACAACGTAAAAGTCACGTTATTATAGCCACTGAATTTAAATGTACATTTCTTTTGCTTTCTCTTGGGGGGGGGGGGGGGGGGCCCTAATTGTTTA
>JAOXYF010000018.1:8270456-8290293 GCA_028565775.1 Sternarchorhynchus goeldii | reverse complement strand
GTGTGTGTGTGTGTGTGTGTGTGTGTGTGTGTGTGTGTGTGTGTGTGTGTGTGTGTGTGTGTGTGCGTGCGTGCGCGTGTGTGCGTGTGTCTTTGTAAGTTTAATCTTAATATCTATTTATATGCTTCTGTCACTAATGAAGAAGGACTCCAGAACATCAATAAAAACTCGTAATGAGTTACACTAGACAGTTGCACCAAGTTCTAGTAATTCTTGAATGAAATTTCAACTTCTTGAATATCTTGAATATAATTTTTAAAACATCAGGATTTGCTATCAATTTTTGTACATCATTGTTATGGTACAAACATTACAGTAGTCATGACATCTTTCTCTTACTAATATGAACATTTTAAATACTTTGCATTTTACCAAGCTGTCTGCCCCTGAACAACTTATGCTGAATAAATGTTTTATATTTGAATTCTATCAGTTATCATATGCCACAGTTGAGGAGACCTTTTTAGTGCCATTGAGAGTCTTTGAACCAGTTCTGAAAGGAGGCTTTTGATGCCAAAAGCTATTCAGTTGTGGGTCAGCCTGAGCTGGGAGAGCAGTTGTCTTTGTTCCTGTGACGAATAGGACGGCCACATGTCCCTCTTGAGTCCTCACTGACCGCAGCAGAATATCAGAGATATGTGCTCTTACACTGCAGCAGTGCACTGTTGACTCTCTGCAATTGACAGAAGTTTAGATGTGGCTTTTCCACGCGATTCCTGGTGAGACAAACTTTCTGTAAACAGATGGATTCAGTGCTTGGAATGTAGAGATGCATCCGGGGGGGGTGGGGGGCAGAGTTTGATGCTCAAGGTCAAACTGTTGGAGCTACCTCTTACCATGGCATCACATAGAACTGACGCCAGAAAGCTGTCTCCCATTGAACTATAGAAATCTGTTCAGAAATAGCTGTGAATGGCCCGTCTATGGTAATTCCATGGTCTTTTATGTCACCCAGCAAGCATGTACATGCTGTCCATCTCTATCTGTCTTTCTCATGTACCGTTTCTTTCTCTCTCCTACTCTTTCACATGTGTTTCATTGGTAATACACCTGCTGCATCTCACAGCTCTACACAGTATTAAATCACAGAACCTTTACCATCTTCTGAATACATTTTCTGTCAAGGGTACTGAGAGAGAGAGAGAGAGAGAGAGAGGGAGAGGGAGAGAGGGGGAGAGAGAGAGAGAGAGAGACAGAGAGAGAGAGAGAGAGAGAGAGAGAGAGAGAGAGAGAGAGAGAGAGAGAGAAACAGACAGACAGACAGACAGACCTACCAACCGATATTAAGAGGTGTGTGTGGAGGAGGTGGGGGTTGCATGAGAGAGAAACATCTTAGAAAAAATGTGAGAATAAAAAAAGGAGTGTGTGAGAGGAGGGGGTTTTTGTTCCTCCATCCCTCGTATGTGTGACAGTGTGTGGTTCTCAGAGGCCTGCATTAAAAGCACTCTGTTCCCTTCAGTGTGTGATTTCTTAGCAGATCACAGCCTGAGGTCAGGAGAACGGGAGACTCGTGCAGACTTCTCGGCTTGCAGGAGCTGAAGTTCAACTCTCCTAGTTTCATTCTGCCGGGGAGTGCTGAGTGACGCAAGAGGCAGGAGAGCAGTCGATCCCACGATGCACCTCTCTTATCTCCCCACGCGCGTGTGGAACGGAAAAAACAAACCCTACGTTCATCTTCTCTTCCCGGTGGAGGCCAATGGAGGGGAGCCAGTGCTGGATACCTGCCTGCCTCCATCGACCCGTGACTTCAGCCACCCACACGCGAAGCTGCCCCATGAGTGTAGAGTCGTGGCCTTAGCTGGGGTGGGTCAACGTGTGGAGAAAACACACGCAGCCCCTGTAATGGAGAACAGATAGGATTACCAGCAATGATTGAGGACGATCAGGATTCTTTTTAAACGATCAGAATTCTTTTTTTATGTTGCTCGGGTAGACAGTCGCCTTGAGGGATGAGAGAAAAAGACAGAAAGGGTAAGGAAACAGATGCTTGACAGCCAGTAAAGGCTGGAGGTGGAGCCCGAGAACGGGAAGGTGTGAGGACAGCGTAGAAAAAAGAGAGGGTCTGTAACTGTGTCAGGAAAGTTCAGTTCACAACGGTTTAAAATAAAAAATGAAGTAAGCTTGGTCTGTCAGTTTTGAGTTCTTTGCGTCAAACGGCAGGTGCACATGCTTCACACCTGCATTTGAACAGAACTGGACAATTCTGCCCGGAACTGTAGCCAATCGGAGCTTAGAGTAAATAAATATTGTCAAAAAAAGCAGCTGATAGCTGCCCATCAATCTGTTAGCCACCATTCATAAGTTGCATGTTATGATGCTTGCACACAGTCACATAGATGCTCTCTGCCACCATCTCTTCACCCGTCTTTAGCACTTCAGCGGAAGTTCTGTCACTATAGAATCAATCATGTCATGAAGGCTGGTTGTACATGACTGATGCAAACTCAAGCCTGTTCAAAGAGATTAGGGAGAGAGAGGACCTGTTTAAATATGGCAGTGGCAAAAACCTTCGTGCCCCACGTCATGTTTACCATATACTCGCTGTCCGATTGGCTGGATGGTGACTCAGATTCAAGCTTCTCAACTTGTGAATTTAGGTACATGGTGGTGATTTTTCCAACATACCATGAGGCTGATCATGGGCAGAATGGTCTATTGCATGTGTTCTGTTCTATTTTATTTTTCTCCCTCACACTTGTGTACACACACACACACACACGAGTAGGCAGTTCTTTTATGGCAGCAGTAGTGCATGGCAGTGCCTTACATTCATCTTTGCCGCTGTTTTAATGATGTGGGATAAGCCAGTCCCTTCATCTGCTGCCTCTGACCCTGTACCTCACATCATGCTCCTCAGCTCCTCCCTTCATCTGTGCTGCCTCTCTGCCTGTCCCTCTCCCCACTGCTCCTCAGCTCCTCTTTTCATCTGCTGCCTCTTGCCCGGTTCCTCACATCATGCTCCTCAGGTCCTCCTTTCATCTGCTGCCTCTCACCCTGTCCCTCACATTATGCTCCTCAGCTCCTCCCTTCATCTGTTGCCTCTCACCTTGTTCCTCACATCACACTCCTCTGAGGCTTCTTACACAAATGTTGAAATATGGACCAGACACCTGTGTAGCTGGTAGGCAGTTTATTGCTCTCTGCTCACATGCCTGTGTGGCAGGTACGGCTGGTACCATCACTCTCTGAGGTGACTAGGAAGGTCCTTGTGGTTTCAGTTTAATTGAGTGATTAGATTGCTTTAATCATCCTTTGAAAAATGTTATTTGATGGGCTTAATGAATATTTTCTTTCTGTGAAATGTGGCTCTTTTGTTTTTAATAAATTGGCAAGACGCTGAAATTTTTTATCCTGATAATAGTATCACAAGCTCAAGGCTTGTGAAGGTGTGGCTCTGTCAGACATTGCAAAACTGTGCTCTGAGTTTTTTTTGTGTGTGTGTTTGTGAGTTAACATGGAAAACCACTCCTCTCTTCTCACCTACCTCCTTTCCCAGCCCTTGGATTATCAAAGTATCCCGTCTCCATGGAAAAGCGAGAGGAATGCTTGGTGGAGACGGTTGCCCTGGCAACAGGCTCACTTAGAGCCTGCAGCCTGGTGAGGTAAAGGAAGTAAAGCAAGCCCAACAAAACAACAGCCACACTATTTAATACTTCATAGTGGACATCGGTCACTGCATATTGCCACACTCTCTCTCTCTCCAGCTTTCTGTATGCATGTGCTCATATCTGCTCATATCTGCCAGGTTCCATAAGAGCAGTGAAGCAGTGTTCTGAACATCTCCAGTTCTTCTAAAGATAGTAAGAAATTAAGCCCTAATGGAGATCTCTAACTGTATCTGAGACATTGAATATCTTTATAATTAAATTTTTGTTTGGTCAATAACATCATGATCTGTTATTTCTTTGGTTATATTGTCTATTATCGCAGATTTTAAAATACTTACCCCACATTTGTATGGCAATTATGTGTTAAGCATCTTTTATGAAAAAGTTGTCATTATGGCAGTAAGAGCTACTGAACTATCCTAAGGTTGTGTCTTACCCTGAAAAACTTTCACAAAATTGAAGAGCTGATTTAGGATGAGGCTTCACACTTTTTGCAGGCCATTATCACCATGTAGTAAAACACCAGATACTGCACTCCTCCAGTGAGATTGTGAATTCACTTCCTGACCATCAGTGTGTCTGAACCCTTTGGTTAAAGTGCAGAATGAAGAGGGCAGCCTCAATCCAGGGCCATGTCACCAACTCTGAGTTTCCTCTCACAGTGCATGGACCACGCTGTGATTGAGACAGACCTTCCTCCTGTAGATCTTAACAATCCCCGCAGTGCAAGTTGGCCCATGCTCTCCTTGATATTGCATCATATAGGAGAACATGTCAAGCACGAGCTTAAGATGTTTGTCCATCCCAGTTCAGGATACATTGCAACAGATATTGATTTTTGTCTTGGAAAAAGCCCATTCAGCCATTCTAACCGCAGCCCCTCTGCTGTAAACGCACCCGCGATGATGAACAGTGCACAAGAGTGTGAGTGCCCTCTCACTGCTGAGATGCTGGGGCCTTGTGGGGTAAGCAGCTTCCTCAGTCATTATTCGCTACCTTCCCTGCCCTTCTCTGACCCTAGGCGGCTCTGGCCGTAACGATGCACATCCTCCCAGAGCTTCTAAATGGGAGCTGGAGTCGAGGGACTCACGCTTTCACTTTTGCTCTGACCAGTACAGGCTTCCTCCCTCACTGCTGCTGACAAAGCCCTCAACAGGGAGCTCCAAACCCAATTAGTGATTCGCTACGTTGAGAGCTTTAGATATGAAAAAGAGGCCAAGTCTTGTTGCTCTAACTACTATTACACCACACACTGTTAGCAGTAATAGGTCATACGTAATTGCTCTCAGTCTGCTGATGGTAAGCATTCTGTGTTCAGCACTTCTGGAAAAGTTCGCCCAGTTTCAGTAGCTAATCTGTTTTGTGGGGTTTGTGTCTACATAGTCATGCAGTGGCGCCCTCTAGAGTTCACTCGAACAGTGGCACTTTCTTATTAACGTTTGCCTTTTTTCTGTTCATTTGCGCAGCGTTTGTGGGGTGGATGTCACTGCTAAGAGAGATCTTCGGAGTATTCTGAAGATTAATGGTTGAGTTTAAAATCAAGGGAAGTATTTAAACATGGCCACTGAGACTGGCACTAGGAACACATCCATACTAGGTGACCTAGAACACATACGAGCTTTATTCCAAAGCTGGGAAGAAACTTCCTGCCTGAACTCTTCTGTGCCTTTTGATGTTAAAATATTTCGGTCCAAAGTGATTAAATGTATAGAGATTTAACCAAAAGTAGTTCTGGAAAATGTTAAAAACATACTGAGTCAGTGGGTCTGATTTTTGATCGCTGCCTGTGTCGGCGTTACGTGTCCGTTCATACGTGTCCGTTCATACGTGTCCGTTCATACGTGTCCGTTCATACGTGTTTGTTTATACTGAGGCTTCAGGCTGTTTCTGTCATGGTCGTGTGCTAGAATGAGGGACTGAACCGCCTAAATTTGATTGACCTTGTTCCAGATACCCAGTATCAATGTTTTTATCCTAAAATCATGCACCCCCCAAAAAATCATGCAACCCCCACCACACACACACACACACACACACACACACACACACACACATGACATTCATAAGACATTTGCCTGTGCTCACTCCCCTTATTTATTGGATCTCAGAGCATGTCTGTTTTCCTCTACCAAAATCACAGTCATTAGTGTGGGAACAGGGGCTGATTAGGAGGTTTGTCAGCCAAAATGACACTAAATACAGACTGTTAGTGCCGTTTGCTGGCGTGAATTCACCCAGGGCTGATGGGAAGGCTTTAAACATGGCCCAGGTGCAGGGGGCACTTCAGGCTGTGACATCAAATCGCCATCCACGCCTCCGTTCAGAATAGTGAAAGCTTAGTGGCGTTTTTACTTCTGTATTCACTGGGCTTTAAACTATTAGCCCATGCAGGGAGGTGTATGTGCAGCTGGTGTTATTTCAGTTTGGGTTAATGAGACAGCAGGCGCTGCTTCTGGGAGGAGCTGGAGATGCTCCTGCACTGCAGAGCGTGTAGTCCCACGGGCTCTGGGGACCTTCCCGTCAGGGGGAGACTGTTTCGCTGTACTTCGTAATTCAGAGTCAGGTGGAGCTTTTATAGATATTACTGCCGCCAGCATGACTATGACATTTTATGGTCAAAAATGCCCCGCAAATGTTCAGGCGAGGTTTCATTTGATCCCTCAGGTTGTTATTTCATGCCCTTATGGGAACGGTGGGCCGTGCGGTTTTATCGTGACCTATTTCAATGGTGGCAAACTGCGCTGGGGGCAAAAGTAACACAGAGAGGTGCCTCCTCGTGCGTTTCTGCCATAAATCGTTCCTCTACTGTCCGATTACAGGCCTGAACCGTGACTCTGCCGAAGGCCTCCCAGAGCCCTGGACCCTGCCGCACACCTGGAAAAGGCGTGGGGAGGGGCAAACGCGGGTTCGAAGCGGTGAGCTACGGAGGACATGCCCCAATGAAGGGTGCTTGCAACCAGCAGAACAGGGTTCCTGGTACCCACAAACCTGAGGAAGGAGATGCTGTAGAGGTGTGCATATGGTGACTATTCCGCATGTCCAGATTAATCCAGGGGTAAAGTTTTCTGTCTATGAGCAGATGGAAGTCATCTAAACTGCTGAGAAGAGTTAACATGCCCTGTCTGTAGGCCTGTCTGTAGGCCTGTCTGTAGGCCTGTCTGTAGGCCTGTGCTGGTGCTACTTACTTGAACAGTGGCAGATATGGTAGCAATGGAATGAGTCTTGGGTTGGTTACAGATCGTGTACGTGGAGTCTCTGTGTGGGGTGAGCGAACTGAGTGGAGGCCTTCCTTTAACATCCACCCTGCTTGTTATGGCCTGTTTCACTGATATGCCATGACAATTGCTACAAATAAGCTGTTAAAGAACAACACATATTAACTGAATATAGAAATGCAGAGAATTCTGTCTGTCTGAGTATCTCAAGCCGAGTATCGGAGTGGATCAGAATATGAAAGAAGAAGGGCACAGATTCCCTCGTGTCCCACATCCTGCTGCCCTCCTGGTCAGACTTAGCAGTTTAAGAATAATTGCAGGCTTGCTCAAGGCTGTGAGTGTATCAGTTGGTGGGTGGGGGTGTGTGTGTGTGTGTGTGTGTGTGTACCAGCCCATCATGTCTGTGTTCTGATAGTGAAGAGAGAGAGAGAGTGCTGCAGCTAATGGCTTGTGAAAAGTCATTCACCACAACACTACAGATTTCATCAATCTGCTGACAGACTAGCCCAGAGACTGTATATGCACACAATCCCCATATTCCAGTGGGCCAGTATATGCAATACGATAAATGCATTTAAATGCACACACAAACACACACGCGCGCACACACACACGTGCTGATGCTCAGTGAGCACTGCTCAGGTTACATGCACTAGGTTAGAGGAGTGTAAGGTGTGTGCAGGGTGTTGACTAGCGCTTCTCCCCATCCTGTTTATAATTCTACTATCTGAGAGCTTGTTGATCTTGACTAGTCATTTACTGGACGTAAAGTACCCAGGCGCACTCACACTAACACTGGATTTCACATATTTTCTTCTACATGCACCACGTGACGTCGACAAGCACTGCATGTGCTGCCTGTGATTGGCTGTTTGGTAGCACTTTACACAGTAATTAGCAATCATGTTCCATGTATTTAATCCCTTTGTGCTTCTGTCATCATTTGCTGCTCGTTAGCCGATTTGATGAAGAATTAATGAAGAATGCTAATCGTGGCCTGGTCCTAATGAGCTTCTGCTTAAATCTAGGTTACTGAACTGAATTGATTCCTCCTCATTCTCAGAAGACATGAGCTCAGGATCAAGCCCTTTTCCTCAAGAGCTCCTTGCTATTCCTCGAGACTCGATCCACATTTCTAATATAGCGTTATATGCTTTTGTCATCCAGTGGACGTATATGGCATATACATTTATAGCATTTTGACACACTCTGAGCCAGAGTGACTTAGATATTTATCAGTATGACAGTATAGGCCCTCCATGGGAAATGAACCCATGAGTTTGTACAGCGCTGTAGACACCGTTAGGGTCATCGGCGCATGAAACACCCCTCCACCCCACATATAAAACGGCTGCATTTGTGTCCCCAAAAATGCCACCGTGATTTAACACGTTTCGGTGGCAAATCAGAGCTCTGGGGCTTTTAGCTTTTGTTACGGTGTCTGTTCAACAATATACTCTAATCACCAGTTTCACTGACCTTCGATACACCTCATCGGAGAGTGAATTAAGGTAACTTTCACCAGCTCTGAGCTTGAGGTCAGTAATGAGAGAACAATGAAAACAATAGCGGCTAATTACAGCTATGAAAGCGAGATAGCTAACATTAACATTAACAGTGTTCAGGTTGTCAGAAAGCATTATGAAACAGGATGAAACGTTAGTCCTGTCTAGCATTAATGCTAGTTTTATCTCAGGAAAGCTCAAACTACTTCAGTGTTGACATAAATTGTTCAGTAATCTCATTTCAGCATAATGTCACACAGAAAAATAAAAACATCACAGGACACAACCGTTAATGATATTTTTAAAGAAGAGTATCGTAACTGGTTTTACGCACAAATACAAGACCATGTCGTAATCAGTCATTAACCTAGCCTAGTTTTACATTATTTTAAATATCATGTATTGTCTTATTAGGAGAATACTAGAGCAGAGAGGGGAGTGGTCAGGTGAAGGAGTGGCAGAGAAAGGGAGTGAGGGGAGGTATAAAATGGATTAGTGATGAAAATAATTATTTATTAAGTTTGTGTCTGTATTAAGCGTTTCGCACATAAAGCAGAGCCCAAAATGAACATAGTCACCTATCAAGTACAGTATTACTTTGTCTCAATTACTTTGTCTTTATATTTTATGATAAAATAGGTTTAGGGTTAGATTTGTCTAATAAACAAGTACAGATATTGATGGAATTTATTTATTTATTCTAGAAATGTTGTTCCACATCAATATAAATAAAATACAGTACGTTACTGTCTTAGCTACAGTGGAATCTGTGTATAGCTAGTTAATATTTTGGGTTTGTTGTGGGCTTTGATTCAGCAAATGAGTCCCACCCCCAATATAAAACTCACTCCTACGCCCTTGTTACGGTGCTCTTAAAGAACAGGTGGGTAAAGAGCCGCATTTGGAAAAAATGTCAGATTTCAGGCATTTTTTACATCAGCAGGACAGCTTCTTAAGGTACTTAAAGTCTTAGCGTCAGTCCTGGAGGTGATTTTGAGATCACTTTTGTTGAGAGTGTCAAAGGCCTGATTTCAGAATGATGTGTTCCTGGTCAGCGTGTATGAGCAGCAACAGGAAGAGCGTCTGACTTCCACTGGGAATCTGACAATTACCCAGACATACTGAAAGTGATGGAACCAGACTGGTGGATAAATACAGATTGCTTCCTGTCTCCCCAGGAAGTCGATGGATGGAGACCTTGGTGCTGGTGCTTACTGAGTCCTCCCAGTTACTGTTCATTAGTAAACTCTGTGTGTCGATTCGTGCAGACATACCCGTGTGCTCTGTTCCCTGTATTCACCTGCTCCCTCGCTCTCCCGGTCCAATCCAATTTATATAGCATGGGGGGGGGGGGTGTTGCCATGGCGCCCCTGGGGGAGGTGTGCCTGCAGTTCGTGCATGCCCGTACGGACCCAGACCCAGAATAAAGGTGCCGTGATGAAGGATAAAAATACATCACTCTCCTGTAGCAAGTGACAGCGAGGGACAGTTGCAATTGAACACCCCTGGAAGTGAGAAATGGAGTTTGCTTCTGTTCTCACAGATCTCACTCTGCGTGTGTGTGTGTGTGTGTGTGTGAGCGCACTAGGGATGGCATATGGGAGTAAATAGACTGGGGAGAAAGGCCTCAAGAGACCGTCACTGACTGTCACCGTGAGCTGTGTGTGTGTGTGTGTGTGTGTGTTAATTCTTCTGTCTGCGTCTTGCCTTGGGACCAGGCTAAGAATAGCGGTGATAGGTTTTCAGTTCCTGGAGACGTGGCGTGTAAATGGGGATGAAAAGCCCTTGTTGGGGCCGGAAGCGAAAGGATTTCCACTTGCAGTTAAGCTGTTCCTGAAGCCGCCTTCTGTCATTCAGCCCCCTCTCTCTCTGTCATTCCAGTCCTGTCTCTCTTCTTTTCTTTCTCCATCTCTTCCCTGCCCTCCAGTGAGCTACAGGGTTGCGTGTCTCACTCGTCGGGAAGCGGCTTCTCATCAGCCGTTCCTTTACGTCTGAGAGCTGATCAGACAGTCTTCAGACAGCAGATGTTACAGCTGGTTTCGGCCATATTATTCTCTCTTCATGGTATGCTAGCTACAAATGCCACAGGGCAAGCTCCGCCATTTTTACAGGAAATTTTCAGAAAACACCCTGTAGGGGTACATTTAGAAACTATAACTCAACCTTTGCCACAAATGATTTTCATTAACCATCCTCCATGTCTTCAACCACAGGAACATCCTCAGATATGCTTGCTGAACTCATACCAGCACAACAGCCACTACAATGGTATAACCACGGCAACGACACATTGTCACTGGTGTGTTGAGAACGGCTCCTTTATCTAAATAATGCCCGGTCGCTCAACAATACTGTGGTCAGAACCTGACCACAGATCATGCATAACATCAGATGGGCAACAGTTTGTAACTGTACTCTTGTGAAGTGCGTTAATAACATGAAGGAAACCACAGGCTGACTGCTCCATGTTTATGTGCCAGGTGGCTGTTTCTAAAGTGGGTGATGAGCGTACATCTGAATGACACAGTGATTGTTTTTTGACGCATTGCATCTCACGGGGTAAAATTTCATCATCCGGGTTTCGTGCAACAAAGCAGGCAAAAGTTCAAATGACTTTGACTTTTCCCACTAATTGGTACTAGTGGTACAGATGTAGAGCTTCGTTTAGTGTCTTTGTCTTGCTGTGCTTGTGATGAAGTCTTTGTTTACTAAACATTTCTGATATTACCCTGTTCTTTGTACTTATACATCTGCTTAACTCGCAAACATCTGGACAATAGAACATTTTTATAGCAGTTAACCTGTCACTTCATTATTGTGTTTTCAGACCCTTGAATCATGGTTATAATGCGTATGTGACTATAGAATATAAATTCGGTTTACATTCACCTGTAAGTTGGTATGCACTGAAAGACATTTTTGAAGTCAGTGACGATTGTAATTCTAGAACACTTTTCTAAGCACGTTTCTAAGCACACCAGGTCAAGAGGATGTACAAAACAATGCATTTCACCGCGAATTCAATCAGTTTTCACAGTTGATTATTTTGGCCTGTGACGTTGAATTCAGCACGTCGGTCTATGTGATCTAAATTAGCTGTGCTGGGTAATACAGGGAGTGCATGGGTTCCTGTGTGAGAGATCTCCTGCTGTTTGGAGGGAGGGGAGTGTTGCCTCCTACCTGTGTGAGGAGTGTTGGGCATGGAGCAGCTGGCATGAAGAACTGAGTCACGCCACATCCCGTGGGGTTTTCCCTTATGTCTCACTCTCTCTCCTAGTGTTATTGTAGTTTTCACATTTTCATTACTTTCGGTTTGTATTTAGAGTTTCTTTCCATCAGGTTTTATTGCCATTTTATGGTGAAAAATCAGCTCAGCTGTGTTCCGATCACCATAAAGGGTATGCGTGTGATGTCACTGTGGGTGAGAGTCACTGAGGTTGTGCCCACTGAGTGTCAGCGGCAGTGTTTAGTGTGGACGCCATGGAAATACAAAGGCTAAAGAAAAGAGAAGATCTGGCTTGCTAACGAGATTATTTTGTAGATTTGGAAGTTATAATTGAAATGGAGAAAAATATGGTAGTGTGGTAATATCAGAGGAGAGGTTTTGGATGTCTTTCCAAATAAAAGTTAAAGTAATAAAATAATGGAGTGTGCAATGGAGGGTGAAGGATCTTGATCAGGGGCCCAGACGTCGGGCTTGAACCAGCAACCTTCTGATTACTAGTCGATTTTCTAAACTTCTGAATATCTGGAAACCACAGCTTCACTGGTCATTTGGATGGATCACTGTCAAGTCCAGCTGCCTTTAATTTAAGCAGATAATCTCTTGTTTCTTTCCTGGTTTGTCCATTTCCCCATATAAGCACAGCCATGTAGCAAAATGTTACACGGCATAATATGATGGAAAAAGGACTCACCTTTTACTTAATCACCATCTCCAGTAGTTTTAATATAAAGAATCCATGTCCATAAAGCCATCATAAATGTCTCGGCTAATATATGAAACTTTAGTTGTTGGGTTTTTTTTTCTGTGTAGTGTTTTTGTTTGTGTTTTTTCCATGTTGTAGTGAGCATGATGGTTTTGATGTAGTCTTCATGTTTTTATAGACCATCGTTTTTATTTTTATATCAGTTAATGAATGCTTCACTGCTGAATTTGTTATGACAGGTTTTGTTATGTATAATAACCCTCCTCTCAGGTCTCACGCTCATATCTAATGCAGTATGTCTCATATCTTTTTTTCCTTCTTAATGTTTCCCTTATAGTCCATTTTTATAGCCAGATAACCAGATCAGTCCCAACCCTCCCCACGATCCTAACACTGTGCCATCCTAAAGTTCAAATCCTATTAATTTCCTGAGAAAGTTAAGCATTGTCTCAAAAATAAGGATCCGTTCTTTCTTTCTTTATTTTTTTTGGGGGGGGGGGGTTGTCATGTGCATTGCCCAATGATTTGAGGAAGTTTTGATGAGATTCGTGTGTTTCGTTTAGTTTGCCTTGCTCTTGACTAAAACATGTCTGAGGAACATCTTTACGGTCTGAGGAATTCCGCTACATCCCTGTCCATTCCATCCCCAAAGTCTCCGTCCTGCCATAGGAGAGTTCTCCTCTGTGGTTTTAGAGTAGACTGTTATTTTATATTTAGGTTGTGTTCTTTCAGCTGGGATTAAATCAAATTCACTTGCTCATGTTTCTTCTCCATGTCAGCAGAACTGCTTTCACTCTGGAGTTCTTATGTATACAGCATCTCAACCTATTAACCTTTAGATTATAAACTTCCTGAGGTGGAAGGTGCACAGCCTTCAGAATGCCCTGATGTTTGCAGTAAGACGTAATGAGGACAAAAATATCTTCTCCCTCACTCTGTTACTCCATCAGGACGTAATTGGTCAGTGGACCGTTCTCAAAAGCTGGACACTGTTCAGATGTAGTACATCTTGTTTTTGAGCAAGCTAGGATGGTTCTTATCCTTTTTGTCTGATGTTGCTTGGGAAATCCCAGAAGGACCATGGGATGTAGTAGGAAATGTTTGGGGAAAGCGTAGGAATAACAGATGTGTGGAAAGCTGTTAGGAGTCAGAAGTACGTGACCAGCGAGGAGGAGAGGAAAGATTAAAGCTCAGCCTTCATTTTAATCTCCCCTTCTCTCTGTGCTTGCTGGGTTTCGTCTTTTCTGTAGGTTTGTGTCTGAAACCAAGATCTGGCTAAGCAGCATGTGTAGTACACAGATACACACACATGAGGTAATGTTACAGCAAACTATGTGGTGGAAATTACAGTACAGTGCAGTGTTTTTCACACCATCAATTTTTATATTTTTCTGTTTCTCTCTCTCTCTCTCTCTCTCTCTCTTCCACTCCCTCCAGCACAGTTTAACCTAATGATCTTTCCTTTTGCAGCTCAGTTTATTCCAGACGCTTTACAGTCATTGAGATCTTTCATCTGTTTGAAAGGTTTTTCCTCAAGCATTCTCAAAAAAACTAATGAGGGGTTTTTATGTATGAAATACATGTGGATGTATGTCCAGTGAAGTACGCTCAAACGATCCTACCATGGTAAACGTTTTACTAGGCAAATAAACCTTCCACCTCAGCCAGGTTGATACAGGTCCTGGATTGGGATGGAGACTTTCAGAAGGCCCTCCAGGTGTGTGCTGATGAGCTGCAGAATGTGCATAGAATATATTTCATGCTGATGTGGTTTAGTTGAATTCTTAAAGCACTATTAGATCTGCTGAACTGATATTAAGTGATTGGCCCAAAGTAGGAAAAGCAGAATTTGTCCAGCATTGTTCATTTTTTCACACTAATTAACAGATTAGGTGTGTTAACAAAAAGAGATTTTGAATGATTATAATGTTGTGTAATTATATCAAGTGCTGTTATCCCTTCAAGGTAAACACTTGTGAAACGTTTTTTGATACTAATGTTGGAAATAAGTGGCCCTGTGTTTTTTGATATAACATGGAATTGCTTAAGAATTGCAAAGATAATGTTATGTTGTATAATCCGAGCAGCAGAGATGTGTTGTGCTTAATTGTTTATGGAGGTTTGTAGCAATAATACCATGAATTCCACAAGAAAAATAAGATCAGCTAATATGTATAGTAAAGTACTAATAATCCACATTAGCACCGATCAGTAAGATGTAACAAAACCATAAAGATTAATTAAGGCAAGGGCATCCTTTATTTTCTTATTAACAAAGGTGGTGGAGAAGCATGTCGTTATCTACACCTGCACACCAACCTGTTGCACCCCCTGCTTCCATGAACAGCGCTGATGACTTCATGGAGGCAGCTCACTGATTTGGAGGATCATGGGAGCCCCTGATCCCCCCCACCTGTGCCCACCACAGCCTTCAGGCTGAGTAAAGAGTGGCCTGTGCCCACCACAGGCTAGCAAAGCTCCACACACCCAAGGGCCAGTGAGCAAAATTTAAATTGCTCATGCTAGAATCGCTCTTGTTTGCAATTCTGGCAGGCTTAGTTAATCTAGTTCTTTTCCTGATGGGTGCAGAAAAAAACCCCCTGATGATTCCTCACATGAAAGGCTCATAAGGAAGTGGTTAGTCCTGTCAGCTGCCTGTCACTGTGCCATTATGAAAGGTTTAATGCACTTCATGAAATGTTGATTGTCAATGGAAATTGCAAGTTTTACTAAAGGTTCTTTTTGTATAATGTATAAGTGAGAAATCATTTGAAGACACATTTGTCACATTTGGTTTTACAGTTCGAGAATTCTATGTTGAGCTAATTGGTTTTATTTTTATAATCTTTTTTAGATATTCTGTGTAATTATGGTTTAAATAGCTAATCTCAAAATCTTATCTTTATCAGTAACATTCATGAACATTAAAACATTAACTGAAAAGGGGTGTTATATGACATGTATAAAAACATGTATTTTCAAATTGTAAAGATTGCAATTTGTCTGTAAAGGTCCACAAAGCAATGTATCCACCTCCAGGTTATTAGGGTGGCAGTACATTTGGCTACTTTGGCACTTTGAGTATGTGGATCAAAGCTGCTGGTACTTCTAGTCAACTCCACCGTTGACCTGCATAGAAATGCAACTGGGTTTCAAACTGTTAATTAAATGTGACACATTCTGAACAAGACACAAAATGCACCTTGCAGACAGATGCTTGCTGTTCTCTCTTTCCCCCCCTCTCTCTGTCAGGCTGTTGTTTTTTTGGGGTTTTTTTTTTGACACCCTTTTCTGTGGAGACGTGAGTGCAGAATGAATTGCCTGTGTCTTCTGCCCACACCCCCCTCTCCTCCTCCTACTCATTATCTCTCCTGCTTCAAGGAGATGTGCTCTCATTTGCATGTGAGCCCCCACGGCCCACACTTTATATGTGTATCAGGTGATTCATACCACCCTGTACATAGGATTAGATTAAAACCAATCAATCAGCCATAACTGAGAGAAAGTGGAGGACAGAGAGAGAGAGAGAGAGCAAGAAAGAGAATCAAAGAGAGTGAGCCCCCCCCCCGTTTCTTAATATTACCTCGCTCTGTTCTCTTCTCCTGAATCCTGAATCTGCTGAAGCTCCTTTTTCATTCTTTTTTCACCTTTTCTGTCTCATTTGTCCATTCTCTTTTATATCTCCAGTCATTGCCCACATGATTATTCCATGTATTAACAATGTGTGTGTCTTAAATCGACTCCATGTTTCATACCAATTTTCTATGGTGTGGCAAAGTGGAAATTGGGTACAAATTTCTCATGCCTCCCAAAGCAGAGTCATCTTGCTTTGTAATATGGTGAATAAGTCAGGCTTATGCTTTGCTGTCAAAATGTCAAAATCAAAAGCTTGGGGTTTCTAGGCTTGAAAAGCTCAGTGTTTCTCAGGCTGCTTTCTGCTGCTGTTAAGAACACGAGATAAAAAGGTTTGCATCTGTCCTTGCAACTAGAACAGAATTTATAGAGCAGAATTTTCAGGTCTATTATTGAGTGAAAAGAAAATATAGCCTATATACCACGAGCTTATGTTTCATACAGCATGGGTTTATGCAACAGTGCATGTTCATGAAAGTCATTTTCTGTCAAACGCCTTAATAAGTGTCTTCGAAGAACGATGCACAATAAATCTAAATCATTTCACCAGTCTAGCTAGCGTTCTTGAGGGGCTCGAAGCACAACTGTGAGGGATCCTTTTAAGGAAGACTTGGCTTCAGACTGACAGGAAATGATCATCTACTTGCTATCTGAGTGGATGAATGCCTGTGACCAGCACAGTGCTTGAACAGCACACTCTTTTAGAATCATTCAGTGAGAGTTCAGTTGATTATGTTTCCTGAGTGCCCGTCCAGCACCACCCGCCTCCACTTCCTGTCTTTCCAGACAATTTGTCCATTTGTCTATTTTTTTATTGTTTTTTTAAACACAATTGGCCACTCTAAGGACACATGTTTGCTGGTGTGTGTGCATGGGTGGGTGTGTGGGGGCAGTGTTCTAGAATTTTTATAGAGGACTTGTCCTTTCTGTGGACCTTAAGCTAATAAATTAAATATGCGTACGCCTCACATTTTTGTAAGGTGCATTTAGGGAAACATTAGGGTTTTATGATGGCTGAATTATGTTATAAGTTGTGAAATTATGCTGATAAAAGCAGTATATGGAATATCATTGAATAGTCTCTTTAATATTTCTGACTTTTATCACACATGCAGTATAAACCTCGAAATAGTAGTTATTGCCAAATAAGAGTAAATATATGTAATTTTACAAAAAGTGAATAATAACTCTGATTTATTTGCATATATACCAGTTATTTGCATATAAGTACTTATTAGCATTGGTCTTTCACTTATCAGCCTTGCATGAATTCCAGTCCTGTTTTGCTCAACATGCTGAGCTGAATGCTCTGGAGGATTCTGCAAGGTGATTGTAATCATCCAGCAGGCATACTTAACACCCACTAAAGTCATTGTGTGTAGCAGGCCATAGTCAGTCAGCTCTCCACGATGCATCGTTTCTCAGCATAACATTATTGTGGTGTCTGGAGCTGGTGAAGCGACCCCATTAAAAACAACCAAACAAAAAAACCCCATCTAATTGGTGTAAAAGCCCAGCTGTAGACTTGTCATAAGGCCAGTGAATTTGCTTTCTACAAGAAAGATGCTAATGAACTAGGACAAACAGGAAAGGTAGTACACCAAAGGGCTGTTTTGCTGTTACTTTATAATCAAAAGAATTCCTCAGAATTGAACTTATTGAGCTGCTGAAGTGGAAACGGTGAGGCATTGTTAGTCGTTTTACTGTTTAGGGTTTATCAGTGTATTCTGTTGCGTTGTGTTGTATTAGGATTCAGCTGGACCTGTTAAAGTTTAAATAGTGTCTCTGTAAAAGTGTCTCTTTCTCTGTCTTCCTCTTTCTCTTCCTCTTCTCCTTTCTAGGAGTGGAGATTGTCTGCGTACCCTTTTCTGGAGATCTACAAAGGAGACGTCATTCACTACATGTGTCCACTGGAAGACCAGGAGAGCTTTTTTGTGCCTGAACTGATCGAAAAGAAAATAAAAGAGGAAACAGAGGATGAGGGAGACAAAGATGTCACAGAAACAGGTACAATGTGATGTCCTCCTTTAAGGAAAGTACCAAGAATTTGAAGCCTGTCTTTATGATGTCACCATGACTGGTATGATGCTATCTGTTACACTCAGTGATATGACACGTCACAGTGACATAGTACAGTGACATCAAGAATGCATCGTCCTATAAACATTCATGACACCCAGATAAATCGCATATGAACACTGAAAGCGGGAGTTTCCTTTTTGATGAAGTCAAAAACTTTCTCTCCCCCTTTTGTTTCCTTCTCCTTATGCTTCTGTCAGGGTGGTATATTCGTGTATAAACGTGACCTCTGTCCTGGGTCTTTCTGTCTTTCTTTCCTCCACCTCTTGGTTGCATCACCAAGGTTTTTCCTTGGACCGTTGTAAACCTGTCAGTAGCCAGTGACCCGTGGGGTCAACAGTCAGCAGGACTGTGTTTGTTTGTTTGTTTGTGTATCTCTCTGTGTGTGGATGCATATGTGCATATGATTTCAGAGTTCATTTAAACTTCAGCTTACTCATTTTCGTACCGTTTATCCTGCAAACCTGGCCTGAACCATTTCACCGTGTTGATGCACTGCAGGAACCTACATTTTCCTACTTGTTCATATACAAAAAGCATGTGTTACTGATGGCCATGCAGGAGTCCACACACCCAGTGAGCACTTTACAAGGTAAAGACTGATTCCACTGTTCAGCCAGTATTACTAACTCAACACAGTGAACGTTTGATCTGAATAACAACAGTGTTAGGTGTGTGGCAGCGGGGGTGGGTGTTTGCCTGTGAAAGCGCATGTGTGTCTCGATGTATCACACATGTAATTAATTGCTGATCAATCCCAGCTTCTCAGCTCTGACAAGTGCAGGTTGTGAATCAGACTCCTTTGTTTGGGAGACTACAGAGCACTTGAGCTCAGTCACCCCCTCCTCTCCATCGTCTCTGTGGAAACTCAAACTGCAGAACATTCGATTTACCCATTAAGCAGTGCTTCTCCTTCTGTTATGGTACCAGGGACAGCGCATAAAGGGAACCTCACAGCTACTGTACAGAAGTCATGGTGCTCTCTCACAGCACAGAGTGTTTGCTCCTTTCACTTGTGGCATCGTCAGTACTTAATGTTGGTCTCAGCAGTCATTCTGAGCTTTTTGGTGTGTTTAAACTTCTACATGTTTAAACTTCCAGCATCTCTACTACCAATGTATTACCTTTTATACATGTAGCAACTAAAACACACTCACACAGGAGATGTGTAGTAAGCACCGTCTATGGAAAATAAGGAAGATGGATGTTTTTAAAATAACGTTTAACTTGTTTAGAATTACGTAGACAACAGACTCCACTCCCTGTATCATTGGTTACACCTTCAGGGTCAGGGGTTGAGGAGGACAGGACTAACACCCTGATGAGCCATTCAGCATCACTCCGATTACACTATAATCTACATAGATGCCATTAAGAAACATTCAAAACTGAGATGAAATGACATCAAGTAGGGAAGGTATGTAGACCTCACATACGTCTCTACACCCTGCCTGTCAGAGGGAGTGATGCGCTGTGCATTTGCAGCTATCAAAAAGCCTCAGATCTGCCTCTGTTTTAGTTCATCAATCCTCTCTCCCTCTCACTACCTTCGTCTGCCTTTCGTACTCTTTCCTCTGCCCTGGATCTCTAATTACACGGTTCTGTCCTTCAGACTTCCCTCTTTCATCTGTAAGGTTTTACTGAACCAAAAGCTGTATGCTCTGGTAACAATCCCACTGGACCCAGTTTAGAAACTAATTCAGGTAAATGTTATCTAAGAGGCTTTATACCTTTGGGTGTGTTTTGGTCCATCAGCTTCGGTCCATCAGCTTCTCAAGCGTCTCATGTGGAGAGCGTTACTGACAGCACTGCCTGTTTGCCAGAGAGCGCAGATTTGTCCTGAAGAACTCAGTTGCAATAAATGTCTA
>JAOXYF010000018.1:8230235-8253565 GCA_028565775.1 Sternarchorhynchus goeldii | reverse complement strand
AAATTACTCAGATTGTTTAACTACACTATCACGTTATTACTCAGATTGTTTAACTACTACTATCACGTTATTACTCAGATTGTTTAACTACTACTATCACGTTATTACTCAGATTGTTTAACTACACTATCACATTATTACTCAGATTGTTTAACTACTACTATCACGTTATTACTCAGATTTGTTTAACTACTACTATCACGTTATTACTCAGATTTGTTTAACTACTACTATCACATTATTACTCAGATTGTTTAACTACTACTATCACATTATTACTCAGATTGTTTAACTACTACTATCACGTTATTACTCAGATTGTTTAACTACTATCACGTTATTACTAAAATTGTTGAACTACACCATCACTTTATTTGAAGTTGTGCAGAGACTTTCAAGTAAATTGAGCTACAGATGAACTTCAATTAAAACCACTCACTCGTAACGTTCACATTGCTGAGCAGCACCTAAAGTTGTTAATATAGATTCACAGCTTTGTGGTAATTGTATTTAATGAGTAAATAAAGTGTCTGTTTAATGAGTGTCTGTTTTGTGAAATTGTCTGATATTGAACAATATTACATGAATAATATTAGTATTTTCTATTTGGTGTTATGAAATCTGTGAAATCTAGAAAAGAAAATTATATCCAGTGTATATGAGTAATGCTTATGGTTGTTTATGGTAATATTTATGGTTATTTATGGTAATGTTTATGGTTCCCTTTTTAATCATTTGTGCAGAGCTTATTTTTGCATGTCACACCCACTTTTGTATATAATTATTGACAATATTGCTTCCATGTCTCTGTTTCTGTCTTGTAACTCTTAGGGTGTTTTTTTTATCCTCATAATGTCTGAAACCTTCCATTTGCATACTAAACCGGTTTAAGTCAGATTGTTTTCACACTGCAGGTGTGTAATGTCCTCTTTAAAAAAAACCAACCACAATAATGGTGAGTCAAAGCTGCCTTTGTGCTTCTACACTGCAGTCCCTGAATCCCCCTCTGTTTGATCCGCAGCTTCTGATCTCCATCGATTCGCCAAGCTGAGGATGGCTATGACGCTGTGGCAAACCTGTGCCTGATCACAAACCCGTCGTGCCCCCCCCTCCCCACCTTCCCTCCACCCTCGCACCGCACCCAGGCAGCGGAGAGCGGGTGACAGGCAGGGACCATCCGGATCCCCTGAGAAAGTCCTGCCCCATCCTGGACACAATGGTCGGGAGGTCCCCTTGGCTCCGAGGCCATGTGCTCCCATGGCCTCTGCGTCTCCTCGTCCTACTACTCCTCTCAGCCCTGAGCCCACATTCCTCCGCCGCACCCGGCTACAGCACCGACTCCAAGAAAGAGATTGCCATTGAGGGGGACCTGGTGATTGGAGGCCTCTTTCCTGTCCACCAGAAGGGGGAAGGGGCTGAGGATTGCGGCCGTATCAACGCCCAGAGAGGTATCCAGAGGCTGGAGGCCATGCTGTTTGCTCTGGATGAGATCAACCAGGACGAGCGCATCCTGCCGGGCCTCATGCTGGGCACACACATCCTGGACACATGCTCGAAGGACACGTATGCGCTGGAGCAGTCGCTGGAGTTCGTACGGGCTTCTCTGACCAAGGTGGACGACAGTGAGTACACGTGTCCCGACGGATCGTACGCCATCCACGACGATGTCCCTCTTGCAATCTCTGCCGTAATTGGGGGTTCCTACAGTGATGTGTCCATACAGGTACTTTTATTTTTTTCTTTCCTTGGAAATGTTAACTTCTAAATGCTGATTGGTAAGTAAACTATCAATCTTTTCAAAATAGCTTCTGATTAAGATCATTCATGTCTAAGATTATGAAATAAGTTCTGAAAACGTGCTCTCCAGTAATTAATCTTTCCACCAGTTATCTATATTCATCTGATGATACATCTGTCTAGCTGCCTTGGCTATTCATACATATGATTCATTAGTCACACCATTCTTCCACATCATTCACCCCCTGTGGCTTCACTTCATCTTCTTGTCCCATAATGAAAACATTACTGGATACCATCAGTTAACAAAGATGACCCTATCTGATTTGTCATAGAGTGGGACGTGTACTACTGAAATGTTTATCCTTGAAATTGAGATTCGATGAGAAGTGACTTTTATGGTCTAGTTACAGATGCTCAGGGAGACTCATTAGTGTGTAAAGGCCCGGTGGGGAAGAGCGGCCCCAGGAGGGCCACTGTCAGCTCACACACTAACAGAACAGAGCCTTTTAAAGAACAACACCGACACACTTTAACAGTCACATAAACACATTTCAAATGACACGATAAGAACACCCACTATTGGGAACACTTTGTAAACATTTAACGAAGTCCAGGTTAAGAGACATATGAAATAAGACAGTACATTCAGCACATTCAAACACCATAATAATGAGATGAAGCTACGACTGGTGGAATCAGGGCTTCTGTTTTCCATAAGCTTGAACCCTCTGACTCATTTTACCGCCAGGTGAAGGTGCTTCTTATCTGGCATCTAAGGCAGTACAGGGTGGACGGAGGAACAGATGTACTGCAGATGCGAGATTTAAGAAGGACCGACAGGATAAGTGGTGACAACTTGATTACTCCCAACTCTGCACTTTCAGTGTGTGTGTGTGTGTGTGTGTGTGTGTGTGTGTGTGTGTGAAGGAGGAGGTAGTGATAGTGATGTATGGTTAGTAAATTCCCTGTATTTCCGTCTGTGTTTCTGTGGCTTAATAGCAATGTGCTTTCAAAATAGTAAAACAGTGTTGTCTAACCTTAAGTTAGACAATGGGACTGTGTGTGTGGGGGGGGGGTGATGATGATGGATGGTTAGTATTTCTGTCTGTGCTTCTGTTTAATAGCAGTGTTTTTTCAAAATAGCAAAACAGTGTTGTGTAGGCTTAAGTTAGACAATGGAACTGTGTGTGTGTGTGTGTGTTTACACTTAAAGATCCATGACATCTCTCTCTGGGCTTAAGGAGCATAATTACTGTAAAGCCTGAACACACATGCTGAGGTACATTAATAATGTAGAGAGAGAGAAGGGCTGGGGGAGGAAGAATGTTGGTGAAAATGCATTTAATCACTACTCCAGGTCTGGATTTCTCATTTGACTCTTTAAATCTTCTCATCTTCTTTATCTCTCCTACGTTCCCTTTTGCTTCTCTGCTATCTCTACGCCATGTCTTCCGTCTTTCTCACACTCACACACACATACACACACACACACACACACACACACAAACACACACACACACACAGTCCTTCAGCCTATCCCTCTTGCGCAATTAAGAGGCACTCATGGAGGGCTGCTGGATCATTTACCATGCTGCTCATTTGTTGGCAGAGAGTGGGTGAGAAGCTAAAGCTTTTTCTATTAAAGCACGTCTCACATCATGGGGGATTCCCAGTTACTATAGTGATGCCTATCACTTAAGAACAAAACAAGCCAGCACACTCACACACACAAAAACTCACCCAGATGCAAACATATATCATATTTAGCAGAACCTGTAAAGGTGTGATTCCACTGACAGCAGCTTATCCTATTGGCTGAAAAAACTTTGCATGTGCAAGTCTGCTGCAGGCTGCTCTGTGTTCCTCTGGTTCCCTCACAGCTTGTGCCTCGCAGGAAGAATGTGCAAACACTGCTTTCACCATGCTGCCAAGACAAGGCTGTTTGATGAATGAGTTGCAATTTTTCTCTGGGGCTATTTATTAAAAGAAGAACAGGTCCTTATCTGGCAGATATTTGAAGACCTTCTCAGCCAGAATGTTTGTTCTATATTTGCCTACTACAAATGCATTGTGGTTTCATTACAAGTTATTGAAGAGGTCTTCTCTACACAACATTCACTCCAGTGGTGGCTCAAAATGTTAGGCTATTGGGTTGACGATTGGAAGGTTGGAGTTTTAAGAAAGGCCCTTTCAAATCCATCCAGGTACCTTTTACACCCATCCATCCATCTATCCTTTACCTCATATCCGGGTCCGGGTCATGGGAAAGCATTCCCAGGACAGTTGAGAGATGTAATCCCTCCAATGTGTCCTGGGTCTTCCCCGGGGTCTCCTCTCCATTGGACATGCCTGGGGGGCATCTGGACCAGATGCCTGAACCACCCAGCTGACTCCACTCAACACAGATTGCCAAGCTCCTCATCCTGTCTCTAAGGCAGTCTGGCCACCTTGCGGAGAAAGCTCATTTTGGCCACTTGTATCCGCGATCTCATTCTTTCGGTCACTACCCAGTGCTTGTGACCATAGGTGAGAGTTGGAACATAGATTGACCAGTAAATGGAGTTTTGCCTTTTGGCTCAGCTCCCTCTTCACCACAACAGACTGGTACAGGGTCCACACCACTGCAGACATTGCACCAATCCGTCTGTCAACCTGTCACTCTATCCTCACTTGTGAACAAGATCTAAGATCCTCCACTTGGGGCAAGAATTCATTCCCAACCCAGAGAGATTTCACCCTTTTCCAACTGAGTACTAGGGTCTCAGATTTAGAGGTGCTGATTTTCATCCCTGCTGCTTCACAATCTGCTGCAAACTGGCCCAGCGAGAGCTGGAGGTCCTGGGCCTCATGACGCCAGCAGGACCACATAATCCACAAAAAGACATAAAATCTTGTGGACACCATACTGGACTCCCTCCACCACTTTTCTGAACCAAGAAATTCTGTCCATAAAAGTTATAAACAGAATTGATGATAAAGGGCAGCCTTGGTGGAGTCCAACACTAACAGGAAACCAGTCTGACTTACTGCTGGCCATGTGAGCCAAGCTCCTGCTCAATTTGTACAGGGACTGAATGGCTCGTAGCAGCGAGCCCTGTACCCTGTACTCCTGGAGCACCCCCACAGCACCTCCCAACAGGATCCCTAGAGGGATGTGGTCAAATACTTTCTCCAAATCCACAAAGCACATGTGCACTAGTTGAGCAAACTCCCACACACCATCCAGGACCTTTGCAAGGGTAGAAAGCGTGTTCCAGTGTTCCATGACCAGGTCAGAACCTGCTCTGTTGCCCTTGTAACTGAGATTCACCCATCACACAGGTGGTCCTCAAGGCTCTGGATGTTCCTCTAGGGCTGTGGTGGTGGGTGGCGGTTCCTCTTTACAAGAAAAACTATCAAGGGATCACACTCAACCTCCCTAGCAAGGTCTATGCAGGGGGTACTGAAGAAGATAGTCTGAGTGATCTCAGTCGAATCTCAGCTACAAGAGGAACTTTTCACACCTCTTCCTATAATTAATCACTGGTTTATTTTTACCCAGTTACCCTCTTTGCACTTGGTGATGATTTTATGTGCCAACAGTTTGAATCAGTTTTGAACAGTGTTGGAATAGACTTCATTGTTGAGCTGGAAGTGAAGGACATATGTTTGCTTTACCTAGTGCTCAACACACTCCACACCAAGCTCCTCTGGATTTCATTTGTGTCTAAGGATCCAATCTTCACTGAATAATCAGTCATGCTGAGGACTGTGTGAAAGGTTATTCTGTCTGGGCTGTCTGAGAAGGAGCAGTAGGAGGTTGTGTCTGTCTGCGAGCGAGAGGAATTATATGCTCAGACATAGAGTAAAGCCCAAAGTGAAGGTTTTCCCATAAAGGCCCTTAGGACTGAATGGTACCTGGTTTTGCCTGTGTGTGAGCGGCAGGGTTGAACCAAGCACAGGTGAGAGTGTATCCATGACGTCTGCCGTGTGTTTGTGTGTCCTGGGAGGTGTTTGTAAGTGCGGCAGGGGGAAACAGAGGCAAATTTCCCTTTGATGACAGGAAAACATGAAAATATTACACTGTGATATTTGGCTGGTAGTAATATTTTGGCTCATGAAGTAAAAATAAAGCTTTTATTTGAAAGTATTTGTGGGGTACTAAGGTTTAAGTTAGGAATGGATTTAGGTTAGGATTAGGTTTAGGTATGCAGATATCATTAATTAGACTTCAGTCAAATCAAAGGAAAAATAGAAAATGAATAATGTAATAGTGCACATACGTGAACAGGATTCATGATGTGTGCACTGGCTCTGTTGTGCTGCCACCATCTGCAGGGGCACAGGGCATCTGTCACACATCCAGGCTGGAGATCTGCCTTCACCTCCTGACTGAAAGCTCTAGCTACCCAGTCATTCAGCCTGGGCCATCACTAAGAGGCTTATAAAGTACTTCCAGAGAACTGAAAATATGGAGGATGTTAGGTAGAAACACGTTAGGTGGTGTCGTTAAGAGATCATAAGATAGACACACGTTATCTGGTGTTGCTTGACACAAGGCTGTTCCAGTGCATTTTCTCACAGTATGCCATTAGCAAAACACCTGCACAGGTGTGACTATGTCTCTTAACAGGTGAATGATGTAGCACTTATGAATGTTGAAGGCTCATAATAGATCTCTACATGGGTCTTTATGTTACACTGCTGAAACATGTCAAGAATACTGACAACTATAAGGCATCTTGTTTTGATATACAATACATAGAAATAGAAATTCACACTCTCTATATTTTATATTTGTTTCCAATATAGACTATTTATTTCACAATTGGTCATCACTGTTTTAGTGTTAATTGACAAACAAATCTACAATGTATGATTTTCAATGTAAGTCAGCCATTTTAAACAATGTAGGAAAGAGTCAGATGCAGTAATATATTGGTGTTACTTTCATTAATAGTGAGTAACATTTGATATTCTTTGCTATTTATAGTCAGATAAGAGGACCAAACTTGCTCGTTCATTGATAGGAGCATGGTAAGACCTGATTAATCAAACATGAGTAGCACCACATCCACCCAAAACCCCTTTTTCATGGTGATGTTACCATGGTCCACTTAGCTATTAAACATCATTCTGTGTGAACTCCAAATGATGATTGGAATAGTCACGTTAATCAGCACTGTTGAAGCATAGAGTGAAATACTAGATCCTTATTACATCTACTGGTGGCTATTTATTTTTTCAGCAGCGTGCACTGAGCACTCTCTTTGATGAAAAAAGAATAAAAGTTATTTCTCGAAACAGCTGAAAATCATGCGACCTTGCAAGCAGGCAAGCTTTTACAAATCTCTTTATTAATATCACATTACAAATTCCCTTTTCACAGAGTGTCCAAGTGGTGTAGGTGTTTAGAGCTTGCGTATCTATAGAAGTTTCAAGAAGCTTCCTGTTGTAAGGTCCATATGAAGCACACAGTGAAATTAGATCCAGAGCACCAGTTTATACATCATAGGTAAGTGCTAAGATATGGACTTTTCCAGAACCTTTGGATAACTTTGATGGTTTGCATGGTGAGTGGTCCACTTTAAGGTTGTGATTCATTTGCACAGCAACTCTATGGCCTTCTAATAATAGGGGGGGAGCTGTTCAGTGTTATTATCTTTATGCTAATGTACAACAAGGGTGACATTCCATTTCATTAAATGAGTATATGATGTAGACTGGGTGGGAGTTTCAAGGTGGGGAATATGGAGTGATTTTCAGCACCAGTTACCAGAGACCATACTGTGGGCTGCAAACGTGTGCAAGGGAGAGGGATTGCAGTCTCTAGTGTTAAAGTGACACGTAGTACAGTGTTAAAGAGTGCAGTGTTAATAAGGTTTTTGCAGCTACCCACAGAGTCTATAAACGCTACACACAAAAGCCCCAGCTGAAGCTTTTCATTAGAAGCAGAGACTGAGAGGACAGTGGAAAGATGGAGGTTGCAGTTCAGAGTTGGAGTTTTTAATATCGAGATCCTCTCTATTCCATCAAAGCAGGTCATGTTTCCACCTGGTCAAACACATCCACAATCGTTGCCAGGCAACCAAACTCTTCACACCCTGATGTGTAGAATCATGCTTTTCTGATAGGACACAGAGCTCATGGTGCTGCTGAAGGAGAGACCTTTCCCTGGAAGGCACCACGGTCATGCCCTCTTCCATATGAGCTTGCTTGTTCATTATCTCCAGAACTGTCATTCTCCTCATAAGCACTTACCTTCACCACTGTGACCATCAAGCCCATTGTCATAAGCCCTGCATGTATCTCCATCATCTTTATTGTCATCATTCCCTCTCTAATGTGGTTTACAGGCCTTTTTCTGATGTTTCATGATTTTAGGGCATTCGTGCGTCTATGTGTGTGTGTGAACGTGTATGTGTGTGTATTTATGTGTATGTGTGACTGTTTGTGTGTGTGTGTCTAGCCATGCCTTGGGAATACTGAGTTGTTACAGAAGGGAAGTCAGAGATGGTCCACAGGGATGAGCAGATGGGCTTTTTATGTTGAAAAAATCATGACATCTCCAAGAAAGCAGAGCAGCCACACCACAGTGCAACCCAGACAGCTCTCCTCACTCTCCTCCTTTGCTCCTGGACCACCTCACCCCCTCCACCATCCCTCTCTTTTTTCCCCTTCCTATTTTGCCTCGTTCACGTCCTCTTTTCAGGTCTCTCTCTGTCTTTGCATTTGGCTCACTCACTGTGTAGCTTCTTGCTCTCCGCGTGTGGTGTTTCGTTTTTCTCTCTCTCCTCACTGTCACTGCTCTGGTAGCTGGGGATGAGTGGGGCATGAATTTTTACTTAGTCAAAGAGGATCTGCTCCGTGTTTATGACAAATATGACTGAGGGAGTTCCAGAGAGTCTTACAAACAGGGTGAAATACATAGAAATTCAAAAAGAAAATTAAATGAATTAATACGAACAAAATGAATGAAATTATGAATTTAATAATGGGTGGATGGGTGAATTGAAAGTTGGTGGATGTATATAATAGTTATTGAATTAAACATTACATAGTAAATAAATTACCTATAGCTTCAGCTGACAAATATCACACTGTCAGATTGTTTTCAGAATGATGAGCTGATCTGTGGCCAGTTTACCCAAAAGCATTGAATCATTTCAAGAGAATATTAACAGTGGTGCCCACTCAACCATCTTATGATGATTTAAACGTCTGACAGGCTTATATTTTAGACTCACAGAACTGCAAAGGCATTTCTGCTTCTTTGACAACTATTTCAGAAACTTCTACTTGTAAATTTGCTCTTCCTGGGCTTGTGCAGTGACAGCGGCTGGATTATATTTCATAGTTACTGTAATGTACAGTTTCCAACTCACACGCAACTACTCAGCAAGTGGCTGAGCAAGCAAGAAAGAGATCAATTTAGTTTTTTGGTTTTTTTTTTTACAGATAAAACACCACCAAATTACCAATACAACACCACCAAAAAAACTGATAATCCTACTACATGCATTTCAAAATACAGCCAGTGCGCACAAAACAGCAGTAGCCAGCTAGATAGTATTGTACAATATGCAACATTTTCATACAGCTGCTATATTAAATATAGTCCAAATAAAAGGTTTATCAATACTAAACGAGCTGAATATCCTTTTATTCATATTTAGCTGCTACATCAAGCTAAATGATGCCTCAACCACAGCGACCTCAACAGCTAAATAACACCTCTGCCTCAAATACCCCACAGCCCCTCAACTACAAAACACCATAAGTAAATACCACAGCTACCCCAACTACTAAACAAGCTTTCAGACAGAGGTACCCAGTCCAATAGTCCTAATCCAGAATGACCCCAACCGCTACCCCATTTTGTGAGAATGTTAGTGTAACATTAATCAAAGAACATTAATGTAAAGTTAGTGAGAAAATGTTTAAGAATGTTAATATAATGTTAGAACAAGAACATTATTTTAACGTTATTTGCAAAACAATAACAATGTTAATCCGAGAACAGCATTTTTGATAGAAAAATGTTAGTATAATGTTAATCCAAGAAAGCCATTACCTACATTAATTTCATGTTATTGTAAAAACTTTTGTTACAAGAACGTTGTTTTAACATTAGCTGGAGAATGGTATTTTAATCTGAGAACATTACTTTAAAGTTAGTCCAAGAATGTTATTGCTGTTCTATCTTTTTAAAAAAGTTTGATGGTTATAGCTTGAAAATTAAGGGAGGAGTTTTCACATTTCAACGGGAGGAATGAATAAAAGACATCAATAACCAAGTAGAATCACTATGAAGTGAAGTTTGATGGTTATAGCCTGGAAATTATAAGAGTTATAAAATATATGGTTTCCTATAGGAGGGTGGAGGGATGAATGAAAGTATAGAAGGGGTGAGTAGATGACTGCCATCACTATGAAGTGCAGCTTGGGTAAATAGACAACAGCCATCAGTATGGCTCAGTGCTTGCTCATTTCTAGGATACTTATTTGCTTGCTAGCACACAAGTTAAATCTGGATAAATTCAACACTGCTAACAATTACAATTAAATACCAGAAATGTTAATCATACAACAACCTATAGCTAGTTACTTTAAATAAACTGGATAAAAATGAACAAAACCGTGTTTAAAAAAAAAAAAAACCCCAGTGTAGACCAACACACAGTACTGGCATCATTATATGTGAGGAGAAAGTGAAAGTTCTCTCTGTTCTCTGTTGCTTATATATGTCACTTTGGTCCTATGTTACATTTATATACATATGGAAGTGGAATTCATATTTTATTCAGAAGCAGTTTAATTAGAACAAGCCATTACATCAATTCCAATATCTGACAGAACTTCATTAATACCATACTGGACTGTTGTTTTGTTTCGTTGCAATCACCATATGGTTCTGAAATTTAGGATTACCGTCAGTGCCCATGTATTCCTAAATTAATTTAATATTAAATCAGTCTAAATGAAGTTTTATTCTCCAGTGGAAGGAGAGCATTTTCAGGACCCCCCCCCCCACGTCCATGTCTGTTCTCTATTTTCCATCACTGTGTAAATGTCTGTCTCTCTCACTATGATGTCACTGCAGTGCTGGCTGTTGAGGAGAAGCAGGTGACAGTGTGCCACTTCTGGGCTGTTGGGTAATTGAACAAGCCATGAGGGGACTGTCAAACTTCAAACCCCAGAATTCCCTTTGCCAAGATACTCTTTGCCCAATCCCTTCATGTGAAGGGTTTATTTTCCTTCACGGAGGGATTTTGCTCCTTTACAAACATCTGAAATGATGTAGAGACCATATTAATATTCATATGGCAAATGCAGCACCCTCGATTCGAAAGTCATCCTATTTCCAGGAATAATCCGCTCAATTTTACACCCGTATATCCACACAGCACTTTCGTGCTAATTTCCTTAATTGAATATTCTGCTGTCATCGATTCTCAGAGTCCATGAGAGAAGGTAAAAACTCCATACTTAAATATTTTATGTCAGTCAGCACCATCCCACTTTATAGGCAGGTGACCCAAAACTAATCACAGTGAATCCACTGGATTGAAATGTTTCACTAAGTTTGATTGAAATTCTTCTTGAGAATATTATACAACTGTGGTACAGGAGAGTCTTTAAATGTGGGATGAGCCATTGAGCTCTGAAAGCTTTGAAGTTGTTGCTGTTTATGTGAAAAACAGCACTGTGATCGTGGAACTCAGTACTGCCATGTGTACCCTGTGAATGCTTATCTTTCTTCTGCAATTTGCATTTTCATTCTTAGACCGCTGGCGATTTGCCCTGATCAGTGCTACAGGACAGTTAGTGCTACAGGACAGTTATTGCTACAGGACACATTTTTCACCCTAGTTGTCATGATTGAGGTGTATTGTGATGTGAGTCATATACACTCCCTTGGGGACAGGGCACATTATATTATGTTCTGCTGTGTGGAGGACAAGTTTGTATTACCGCTCGCAGGAAAGGCCTGTGGAGAGTGGGGGAGTGAGAATAGCTCTCCATCAACCTCTCCAGACATCAGAATCAGAGACAGTTTTATTCATAAGTCCTTCACTGAACTTTCATAAGAATATCACATTACACAACTGCATATTGTAAACATACATACATACATATAAATTGTAATGAGGATTTGAAGTACAGGTTAGAGACTGTGTATGTAATCTTATTTGATTTCAGCAAAAATATGTATATGCTGGAAAGGTACTATACCTTGGTTGGTTGTGAAGACAATTTTGCAAATGTTTGAATCAAGGCAACCTGAAAATGAAGATTATTCTGAAAATAAATCACTCTTTTGTCCTAGTTATGCATTATATAAAATTTGTTTGTTTGGGGGACCTGCGCTGAGAAGCAATTCTCACTCATTCTCAAACAACCGCCTGGCAGCTGTATCCAAACATAACCTTTTCAAATACGGGCTGTCAGGGTTGCTTAAGCACGGAAGATTTTTAACATAACGTTGTGCGACAAACTCTCAGCAAAGTTGATCTCAATGGAGGAGATGAATCTTTGGGGAAATAAACTTTCCAACATTAACCTCTCTGTTTCTCAGATTCAGCCTTTCATTCCACTCTTGACTGTTTCTATAGCAACACCTATAGAATGAGTATGATGAACTCTTCATTTTGCCCTCTCCATATGATCCACAGAAAGCGGCAAGTTGGAAGTCTTACATGATAGTATTATACTGCCAGGACCATCCTATGAGCATGTATGGGAGGCTTCCAGGGTTCTTTTTTATGAAAAACATGAATCGTTAAATGTTTATGCAACATGCAAGTGAATTGTTCTAATTGCAAAACAACTGTTTTGTATTTCAGTCTGCTAGCACTCAAGGCTGAACAGAATTAAACAAATAGAAAATGTAAACAGATTATATATAAATAAGCAGACTGAACATTACTAAACTAAAAACGTCAGTGATGTAGCTCAAAAATATATTACACATTCAAAATCATTTTAGCACCCTGCAGAATCTGCATTAATGAAAGGAAAGAACAGAGTTATAAAAAAAAAAAAACAACAACAGTTTTTATTAATTCCTGTATTTGTGTCTCGTCTGGCCCATCTTCATTCTGCTAGTGTATCCAGTAAGACATACGGCTGGTCCCTAAAGCTTCAGAAGAGATGGTTTGAGGGTCAGCAAGCTCGAGGGTAGCCTCACACACAGCGTGAGGACCAAGCGCCCTGGGCTACACTGCAGTCTGTACATGATAACACACACAGATGCTGAGCGGTCTTGGTGTCCGTTGTAAATGAATCTAAACTGAAATTAGAATCAGTGATGGAAACCGTCCTTATAACATTCAGATGTTGTTAATATGTTAAGAGATGCGCAGCTACCATCCTAAAACAAACTGAAAAGTGACTCAATTATGAATGTACTGTTAAATTTATAGATTTTTAGTTTGAACTGATGTGTCTGACACCTCTGCTTGGGTTGTGAGGCAGCTAACTGTGGAGCACTAAATCACGTTGACCTTCTGAAGTGCGTGACGTATGCTGTTAGATCATGAAAAATAAGAAAGATAAATGTCGTGAGAAAAGGGCTTTAATGTGTTTTATTAAAGGACAGAAAGTTTTCCACTCAGTGCTGTAAATGATCGTATGAATGAAGACCCCCCTCATCACCACCTCTACCTCCACCAGGCAGTAGCTCCATCCATGCACCTGTTTTATTACACGCTTTGATTGTGACACACCCCCCACTCAGGTGGTGCGCGTTGTACCTCACTGACCACACCACCTGTGTGTTATTATTTTGTCCTCTTTATAAGACCTTTGTGTTTTGTGACCATGTGTCAGTTATTGAATATTACATTGGCTTCTTTTGTTCCAGTCAGTGCAGTTATGTTCAGTTTTCATTCATTTTATTAAACACTCTACATTTTTACTTCCTAACTACGCCTGTGACAGTAATATTCTTATACTACAATATTTACACATTTGGCAGATGCCCTTATGCAGAATTACAACTTACAATTTTTCCTATCATTTTACAGAGGTAGGCAAACATACTGTTAGGAGTCTTGTTCAAGGACTCTTGGTGGTGTAGTACAGAGCACTTGCACATACGGACTTGAACCCCAAATCCCTACAGGGGTGGAAGGATTTTTTCCCACTACACAATACTGACCACAACCATGATAATACTCTGTAATACTAGCTAACGATTAATGATTTCTCAGGCACTGCCACAAAACAATTTGGTTAACATTTTGAGTGATAACCTTCATTACTTTAGCTGTTACTTTAACTAACAGCTGCAAACTACAGGGTGAACTAAAATGTGACAAAATAACAGCAGCCATATAAAATCTGTTACTTTTTTCAGCACCAAGACATGTAAGGCCAATCATATTCCAAGTTTCCTTCAGAGGTTTCCAAGCATCTTAGATGTCTTACTGTAGACATGTTTGAAACGTTTTGCAGTCGATGACAGTCCATGAAAACTGTACTTGACCACTTGAGTCTTTACTGTTTGCTTATAGTTTTATGCTGGGACGTGGTTCTATATTCAGAGCCCTTTCATTACTCGAACACCACACGAATGTACAGCGCAGTGTCCGAAAATCTACTTCCATGTACAAAACCTCATGATTCTTTCTGTTTTCTTACAGGTGGCCAATCTCTTGCGACTTTTTCAGATTCCCCAAATCAGCTACGCCTCAACTAGCGCTAAGCTTAGCGATAAGTCACGCTATGATTACTTCGCTCGAACAGTCCCCCCGGACTCCTACCAAGCCAAGGCCATTGCTGAGATCCTGCGCTACTTCAACTGGACCTACGTCTCCACCGTCGCCTCCGAGGGAGACTACGGAGAGACCGGCATCGATGCTTTTCAGCAGGAGGCCAGAGCCTTGCAAATCTGCATCGCTACGTCTGCCAAAGTTAGCCGCTCCATGGACCGCTTCAGTTATGAAGCGGTGATCAGGTCCCTGCTGCAGAAGTCCAACGCGAAAGTCGTGATCCTCTTCACTAGGAGCGAGGACGCCAGGGAGCTTCTGGTGGCGGCGAATCGCATGAACGTCTCCTTCATCTGGGTGGCTAGCGACGGCTGGGGCGCGCAGGAGAGCGTGGTGAAGGGCAGCGAGGCTGCTGCGGATGGAGCCTTCACCATCGAGCTCGCTTCATACCCCGTCCGTGAGTTCGCTGAGTACTTCACCAGCCTAAACCCGTTCAACAACACCCGCAACCCCTGGTTCCGAGAGTTCTGGGAGCATCACTTCCAGTGCAGCCTGCGGGACCTCAGCTGTGGGAAGCACTCTCTGCGAGATGACAAGTTCGAGCAAGAATCCAAGATTATGTTTGTGGTAAATGCAGTGTATGCAATGGCACACGCCCTGCACAATATGAGACAAGCAGTATGTCTGAATACCACTAAAATCTGCAGTGCCTTGAAACCAGTAAATGGCAAGAAGTTCTACAAGGACTACATCTTAAAGACAAAGTTTGATGGTGAGTGTCCGCTGCTTTCATGGTCCCTGCTCATCGTCATTTCTGCTCAAATAGAAATAATGACCTTTTTTTTTTTCCATTTCGTGACGTAAATGTATGTGTAATTTGGCAGTGATACAGGTGGTTCTGGTTCCTTCAGCATACTTGACTTGATTGGAAACAATAACTCTCAAGTAGTGCATGTCTGAGGGTGCCTACATGTATATCTACTCTACCTGTATTAGGTGAGCCACACTGGAGACATGGCATGAAATTAAAGTTATCATGTGCTGAAAAGATTAGAGTAATTTAACCAGAATCATATCTGGTAGTTTCCCAGAGCAAGATTAAGACTAAACATACATTAAAATAATCTCCAGTGGTGACTCAGTCAAATTAGTTCAAAGACTTAATCCATTATAGGGAAACAAGTCCTAAACAAACCACAAAAGACCAAATCAGGGACATTATATGATATGTTCAACTATGAAGGGAAACTTGCGTAAGAACCCTGGACGTAGGCAGAGATGTACTAACCAACAGCATACGAGAAGGAAAACATCAACATGAGCTCAGACAGTTTTCCTAATGTCAAGGGTAAACACTTAAACTAAGTATTTTTTGATGATAAACCTGTCAACATCAACAATATGATTTGGAGTGGGATAGAAACACCTTAAATTATTAGATTTCAGAAAATGATACAATTTAAGGCACTAAAAAGATTTTCAGTGCCAAAAAGTAAAATGCTTTTGACTGGCCATCACTATAAAAAGGACCGTATATACTCTGTGTGTATGTACACATCTCTATTAGTATTCACCCAGTACAAATGTCAGTATACACTGATGCGCAGTACAGGATTTGAAATGAAACAGAGCATGTTACCTTCAGTGAATTCTAATACCATATTTTATTAATTCTAATATATTGCTAATCTGCTCTTGCTTTCCACGCTAAATAAAAGGAGGATTTAAAATAATTGTTCATGAAAAGGCATTACACATGGAGTAGTTAAGCTTTATTTAGATTGTTTTCCATTTCCTGAAGAAGATAAGGCATGCTATTCTGATTCAGTCTGCTACGCTGAGAAATTAATTATTACCTGCAGGTTCTGAGAGTTTTATTGTCACAGTGCTGACAATAGGAGAGGAGTTTTATCCACAGCATAAATAATGCATTCAGAAATCTCCTAGAATCAATGCATAGCATAAGCCTAGCCTGCTAGATGTAAAAAGCTATTCTCATGCTGCAGTAGTGAAACAAGATAAAACCCTGAAGTAAATCTTCATCAAAGCACTAGACTTGTGCATCGCTATGTTGTATTTAGTCGAACAGTCTCTTGTCTTTATAGTAACTTAGCTGTGAACTACTTAATGCTTGTAGAAAAAGCAGCCTAGTCTAAAAAAAAAACTCAATAGACATGTGAAGCTGTCCGTCCACTGTTGTACAATAGATTCGACTGAATAATGGCCACTGCTACTCTATGGAAATAACTCATGTGTGTTAATTATTAGCCAGAAATGATCTTATCTTGTTTTCATTTCACACTGAATATTTTCTAGTACTCAGGTTGCAAAGGTTGTACTGTCATCCTTGGTAATCAGTATATGTGCACAACTATCAACAGGGCTTAGAATCCTGTCAATGTTTAAGAAAGGAATTACATTTTTGTGTCTGTAGTGATCCATTTTTGATTTTTGTTCAAGAGCTGTGAAATCACATCAAAGCAACAAGGCAAACATATGAATCAACCTATTGACCTAAGTTCAATAAATGTACTGCTTGCACTTGTGTTCAGTGTATCTGCAAACCTGAAAAGCCTTATGAGACTGTACAAATGGGGGTCACTTACATAAAGCTATACTTAAAGGTTACACACTTCTTCTTACAGAAAATATTTGGTGCTGTGTCAAGATTTTTGTCCCTTTTTCTGCAGCTTTGACATACTGTACGTGTTCTGCCTTTGCAGCTCCATTTCGTCCGGCTGACACAGAGAACACCGTTCACTTTGATGCTTACGGAGACAGCCTGGGACGCTACAACATCTTCCACTATCACAAAGAGGACGGCACGTACGTGTACAGCAAAGTGGGCTACTGGGCTCAGAGCCTGAGCCTAAACACCAGCTTAATCCCCTGGGAGAGTCAAGTGATCCCCACATCACAGTGCAGTGACCCTTGCAGGAAGAATGAGGTGAAGAGCATGCAGCCCGGTGACGTGTGCTGCTGGATCTGCATCCCCTGCCAGCCCTACCAGTACCTGTTGGATGAGTTCACATGTGCTGACTGCAGCTTTGGCCAGTGGCCCCTGGCCAACCTGACTGGCTGCTACGACCTGCCCGAGGAGTACATCCACTGGGAGGACGCCTGGGCTGTGGGGCCGGTCACCATCGCCTGTCTGGGCATCCTCTGCACGCTCTTCGTCATCGGCCTTTTCCTGAAGAACAACGAGACGCCGGTAGTGAAGGCGAGCGGCCGTGAGCTTTGCTACATCCTGTTGCTGGGCGTGCTCCTCTGCTACTGCATGACCTTCATCTACATCGCCAAGCCCTCTGCCGTGGTGTGTACGCTGCGCCGCCTCGGCCTGGGCACCTCCTTCGCCGTCTGTTACTCGGCCCTCCTCACCAAGACCAACCGCATCTCCAGGATCTTCAACGGTGTCAAGGACGGCACCCAAAGGCCGAGGTTCATCAGTCCTGCCTCGCAGGTGGCCATCTGCGCGGCCCTCATCTCCTGCCAGCTGCTGGTGGTGGTGGTGTGGCTCGTGGTGGAGGCGCCGGGTGTGAGGAAGGAGGTCAGCCCCGAGAGGAGGGACGTGGTCCGGCTGAAGTGCAACAGCAAGGACTCCAGCATGCTAGTGTCGCTCACCTACAACTGCGTCCTCATCACTCTCTGCACCTTCTATGCATTCAAGACCAGAAAGTGCCCCGAGAACTTCAACGAGGCCAAGTTCATCGGCTTCACCATGTACACCACCTGCATCATCTGGCTGGCCTTTCAGCCAATCTTCTACGTCACAGCCAGTGACTACAGGGTAGGCAGAGCCATGCTGGGCTGCAGCTCTCACAGCTGAATCATTACTCATCATAGTGGCTTTACTGAATTTTTGCAGAAAGAACTCGGCTAACAGCACATTGTATTTTACTCCTCATCTCTCAAAGTCAATTTAAGACAAACATTGGCAACGTTCAGATTAAAGATCTAAAAATCACGTCTGATCCTTCTAAAAATCTTATCAGTGGAAAATCACACAAACAATTCAAATCTGAATCGCATTCAAATGCACAATACTTCACTATATCATGCATCGGAGGCCCAATTCCAGCCCTAATGTACTGCTCTGCAGAGTTTTGTTCCAACCCTACTATATCACACCTGATTAATGAAGTCCTTCACTAGCTTCTTAGTACTAGAGCCATGTACTAGAGTGCTAGGGCAGGAACTAAAATCTGCATGGTGCTAAATAACCTGGACAGGATACCATACATTACTATTTCAGGCTGTGATCTCATGCTGAAAGCTTGTGATGCCATCAGCTGCCTCAAAGTCCCTACAGTTTATGATTCATTAATAGATTCTTAAAAGGTACCAATATATTCCAGTTAGTCTTGTTGCTACATCTTTATCTGAATCAGCTATTTGTGAGCATCTATGAACAGCTTACGTATGTTTCTAGCAATGCCCCGGGTTTGAAACAGCGACTGACTGTTGCCCCAATGGTCTTACTAATCCCTTACCAAGACTATTTAACACAATGTTACTGGCCATGCAGTAAACACTTATATTTACCTTTATAGATACTGGTGCACAACAATGGTTGAATGTTAATATGTTTGCACATTTCTTCCTATTTAGCCCAGAGCAGGTGAAGCATTTTTATTACATTGTATTACATTGTTATTACATTCTTGAAGTATTGTTATTGGCTCCTAAAATGATACATTTACCAATTCATGCTTTTATTTCTGTAAGAACAGAACCTTGAGCTTATCAGAGCTATGGGGTGTTCTCAGCAAAATGCGTCCACAGTGACTTAAATCGCACTGCGGATACAGACAATATAAAACACCTTATTACTAGTTCAGGTGATTCAGGTGGTTTCATGTGAGATAACCTCTCATAACTTCTTCAGTGGACTCTTGCTTTCTCTGCTGTTTCGGCCACGTTCCTAAGGGCACGATTCGCCTTATGGCCTATACCTGCCGTTTCAGATGACAGATAGAAAAAAAATCCCTTTGATCAGCCATCTATAGTGATGATGAAAGGAGCAGCTCTCGTTTCATGTGTCTGGAAAAGCTGATTGGTGGAGAAGAATAGTTGAAGGCGATGTCCTGGCAACATACTGTAAATGGAATCTTATTTCCATCAATTGCCGTTAATGGCAGATATCGTTAGATAAATTATGTAAATCTTATGAGTCTTTTTGTCCAATGGTTACACGCTTTTTGTATTTAACAGTTACAGTAGTTTGTATGTGTTTGTGAGAATGTGTGTTTTTAAGAACCAAAAGAAACAAGCTAAAAGAGTATCCAGTTATCCAGACGCATCTGCAAGATTTTAAGGGCAGAGTTTAAACATACTTCAGTTTAGACAGTGTAGAATAAGGCCGTTAGAAGTACTGAGAGGATGCAGGGGAGTGGAAACACACTCAGGAGGTGAAAAAGAACAAGAACAGGCAGGAAGACAAGGGAAGCTTGGAAAACACCAACAGCAAGAATGAGGGGAACACGTGAGAACGTGAGATACTATCCAACGTGAAGTGAGGTGTGATGTCTAGTCATGTGAGTGTAGCTCTGCAGGGTGAGGATGTGTTGCGCTCTCTGCTGAAGACAGATTTGCCCAGAGGAGGCTAATCAGACCAGAGGCAGATCAGACAGGCGGCACCACCGCAGTGCACTGCTGTGCTCACTGAGAAGCCTGTCTAATACAGTCTGTAGAAACCTGCCATTACCAAACACTGCTCTGTTTATCGTAGTCTGTGCATTCACTTGTTCCTGGTGTGGTTAGGGAGGATTTGGGGGGCGGGTTGTCCTTCCCTGTAATGGTGAAGTCAAGAGAGACAAAAGGAAAGGGGTGTTTTTCTGAGTATTATGTGCATGTGTCTCTATGTGATCTGATGCATGTTTTGATGTGTGGTGGAATGATAATGTAGGCAGGATTCCAGCTGATGCCCTTGTTTGAGGATAAATGTGTGTTTGACAGACCTAAAGCTGACACACACACACACACACACACACACACACACACACACACACACACACACACACACACACAATGCTTGTATAAATAGGTATGAGGGAAAGGGACTATGTATTACTGTGGTAAACAACCAAATCGAGCCAAATCGCAATCGATGATAAATGTGTTCAGTTTCAAAGCAAAAGGTGTGAGCTAGCAATAGAGATATACTTGTGAAATGTCAAATTTAATCAATCCAAATATGGCTTGTTTACTAATTAGTTCTATTAATAACCAAATACCAAGGCAGAAATGATATCTGATGGACTGATAACATATGATCAATATGATGAATTTTTAACAGAAATCACCATGTTAACAGACACATATGCCATCAAGACAAATAAAAAGCTTGGTTAATATGCTATTATCTATAGTAATACCAAGCAAACTAGAAAACAGTTTTTTTCTCTATAAATGTACATCAGAGAGAGCAGCAAGGGTGGAGTAAGGGTGGAGTAAGGGAACAGCAAGGGAGGAGCAAGGCTTCTTGCACATGTTTATGTTCAGCCGCCCTGTTCACTACAGGATGGCCTGTATTATCTAAAGCCCTTTTAGTTCATTTTAGTTCATTTATTGTACTGCAATATCTCGTTTTCACAAACTCTCTGAAACCTTTATTGAAATTATTGAAAAATCACAAAGCAAACAGTTCTGCTCTTTGTTAAAGATATTTAGTTTAAAATCTTCAAAGAGAAAATATAGTATAACATTTTTAAAGAAAATGTTGATATTCATGAATTATTCATGAAACTGTTAACATTTTAATCCAGTGTTAAAAACCAGAACAGCAATGTCCAAATTGCAGCAACTCAAGGATAAATGGCCCAAGCTAAATTTACATTACATTATATTCCAAAGAGTAAAGCAGAATTGGGTGACATAGATCTCAAATCCGTGGGATCGGAGTTAACTCCAGCCAATTAGCTAAAGGTCCACCTCACCTGTGTTAACTCATTCAGGTCACAGATGTTAGCTTCAAGATCATGGTACAAGCATCGAGACAGATCATTTCAGTGTTGTAATGATAACGGTAATGATAGAACTTGCTAGTAAACATCAGTAATTATGTCCCATATATAAGCACCTGCTTCTTATTTAGATCTGAAGACTTTTTTTTTTTTTCCCCCACCATATGTCCAGAAAATATGACCATATTATTATACTGGCTCACATTTAACCCTTTAGTCATACATTAGCAGAAGGTGTTTTGTTTACTTATTTACAAGCATGCATGCAAATTCACCTCTAAGTCACATTTGAGATGCAATGCCCCTTTATACAAATCTGTGATCACTAGAAATGACCATCTGGAAATACAGATATACGCAAAACAGCGAGCCTTTAACCTCCATGCCACACATGCTAATAGACCTGAGCATGAAAAAAAATCCAAGCCCATCCTGCTTTTTAGAATGTCTGGAATTTCCACTCTTTATACCATCACAATAGTAATAAAAAATAGGAATGAATAATGTAAACGCTCCGCCCCTCAGGTGATTCATTCACAGTGTGTGTGTGTGTGTGTGTTCACCCTCTCAGGTCCAGACCACCACCATGTGCATCTCTGTGAGCCTGAGTGGCTCAGTGGTGTTGGGCTGCCTCTTCGCACCCAAGATCCACATCATCCTGTTCCAGCCGCAAAAGAACGTCACCACGCTCCGGGTAGCCACCACGCGCTTCAGCGTGACCACCGGCCCCGGCTCCAGCTTCTCTCAAGGTACACCGCCCCACCGGCAGCACTGACCCAGGCCTGACGAGTAGACCCACTTTCTCATCAAATCACAGGACCCTAACATAAGCGTCTAGTGTAACTTACAGTTTGCTCACAGTGAGGTTTTTGAACGGGGTTAATCAGAAAATGAAAAAGGCTTTAAAAGGCCAGTCGTTTCAAAATGGTCCTTTTATCAAATGCAACGCTGTCTTGACGTTTTGGACGAGCTGATGAGTTGTTTTAAGTGCGTGGTGCCGAGTAACTAATGCAAGTTTTCTTTCTCATAGCTTCGGTTTCCAATGTCGTGCCAACAGTGTGTAATGGAAGAGAAGTAGTCGACTCAACAACATCGTCTCTCTGAAGGACGACACTTCAGCTCATCTGCCCAATGCGGTATTCAGATTCCTCTTATCGTTAGTATACAGATTCCTCTCATCATTAGTCCATATAACAGGTGTTTGCTGACATTAAGGAGACGACTCTCAGTAAAGAGTGCCACTAATTTTGTTCTCAACGTGCTGTTAGTACAATTTTACAGTTTATCTCTTTCTCTCTCTCTCTCTTGCTCTCTTGACTAGTTAGAAATTATCAATGGGATGCCAATTAAAGCTCTGTATTAACCCTTCTTTTTTTGGAGAATATGCTAAAGTATTATTTGAGATATGGAGTAAAATAATAGTAAATCTGTTCAATGTATTATATACAGAATGTTTTTAATGTAGATTTTTGGTGATTTGGGTTTGTGCTTTCTTGTAATTTATGTAAATAAAATGTGTTTTATATAAATACTGGGATTACTGGTTGGTTGGTTTGTAAGAGGATTTTAACACAGTACTGTGCAAAAGTCTTAAGCAACAATTAGATTTGTTGTTTTAGTATAGTATTATTTCTCACTCTTTATTAAGAAAAACAGACACACAAAACTGTGCTCCTCCCCCATTGTGGCAATAAGCGCACCTAGAAGTCTTTAGCAGAGTGTCCTGAGGTGTTCTGAAGTATCTTTAGCAGAGAGTGCCCTGAGGTGTTCTGAAGTATCTTTAGCAGAGAGTGCCCTGATGTGTTCTGAAGTATCTTTAGCAGAGAGTGTGCTGAGGTGTTCTGAAGTATCTTTAGCAGAGAGTGTCCTGAGGTGTTCTGAAGTATCTTTAGCAGAGAGTGCCCTGAGGTGTTCTGAAGTATCTTTAGCAGAGAGT
>JAOXYF010000018.1:8207456-8228630 GCA_028565775.1 Sternarchorhynchus goeldii | reverse complement strand
TATATATACATATACACACACACTGCATAGAAATGTCCTATATTTCTGGTTGTATTCTAATAAAGAGGCTGAGAAGTAAATATGGTCATTATATCATTGTTAAATCAATAAAACAATAAACCTAATAGTCACCCAAGACTTTTGCACAGTACTGTAAATAGATCACGTATCTGCTGAATTACGTTGAAATCTTGGTTCACGTGCTCAGTATGGACACAACGCCACTCCTGTTTACTGAGTTCAGAGTTTCAACCATACCTGTTGCTAATAGGCGTATGAAGTGAAGCACACACACGTCATGTCCATAGACAAACACTGGCAGTAGAATGGGTGAGACTACAAATGTTCAGAGACATTCAGTGTGGCACTGTCCTAGTGTGCCACCTTTACCACACGACAGTTTGTGATTCTGCCCTGTCATATGTACCCCGGTGAAGTGGAAGTGCTATTATTGTAATGCAAGACATCAGCAGTAGTAGTAGACAAACCCTCAGAGCAGGGCCACCCACTGCCTGTCCTCTGTTACATCACTCACTACCAGTTTTTTTTTTAAACTGCCTCTGGAACCAACATCTGCACAAGAACTGCGTGTTGGGACATTCAGAAAATGGGTTTAAACGCCAGAGCAGCTGCACTAGCCTAAGATTACGATGAGCAACGCCAAGCTTCAGCAGTAGTATAACACGTCACTACTGGGCTCTGCAGCAGTGTAAACCTTTTTTTTTCCCTGGAGTGATGAATTATGCTGGATTATCTGGCAATCTGATGAATCTGGGTTTAGTGGATGCCAGGAGAAAATAAGTGGAATGCACATTACCATTTGTAAAATTTGGTTGAGATGGGATTATGGTCATTTTACACAGTTATGTCCTTCCATCTTTCAGTTTGGTGAAGGAATGCTCCCCTTCTAGTCCTGACCTTAGCACCACAGAACACGTTTGGGATGAAACAGAACATTGTGAGCCAGGCCTCCTTGTCCAACATTAGTGTCTGACCTCATAAAATGGTGGGGGGGGGGGCTATATTTTTATAATGGGATATCCAACAAGCTGATATTGGTGTAATGGTTAGGTGTCCACATACGATTGGTCACAAAGTGTACATTAAGACTGACAGGAGAATCAGTTTCCTGTTACATGACATTCAATTACAAACCCTGTCATTTCCAGCATGTACACCCACCAGCCACCACTTCTGCATTAAAATACTGACCTTGTAGGTGTACAGTTATAGCCTGCAGCCCAATTATTGATATGCACAGCATCCTCTAGCCCTTCATCAGTGGACAGGTTCTGACCACAGAACAGCTGATATATTTGGGTGGCAAACCATTCTCAACCCACCATAACACTGACGTGAGCAAAAGCCCCAGCAGCACTGTGCCTGACAAACCTTTACCACCTCAACACCCACAGCCATGTCACTACCATGTGAGTGTTGATGTAACACGTACCGCTGTCCACCCCTAGGCCCCTAGGACACAAACAGATCCATCCATGCTGACAAACGAGACATAAGAGCAGTCTGCAAATGTACACTCAAAAAAAGCACCAACAACACCTATAACGCAGTGAACTGTAAGTGTAGGTACAAGGCTCTAATGAAATGTTGTTAAGCATAGTTTGAGATTTGTCTCCAAAGTGCCATTCTGTTCACAGCATGATGTTCACTGGTGCTAATGAAATGGTACAATTAATACAGAAGAGAAAGTCACAAAAATAAATATTTATGTTGGCAAAATACATTGAAACTGCTTATTGATTCAGTGTTCCAATCTATTTTAAGGCAACAATACTCAGAGCTGCATGCGAAGCTAGCAATAAGCTTTCATAGATATTTTGTAATTCCAGATTATCATTCTGACCAAACAGACTAAAGGCATCTCATGAATAAAGGACTAAACATTTCACCCTAAAGCAAAAACTGAAGAGAGATCATGTCAGTTACCCGGGGATGCAAAAAGACACAAACAATAACAGACTCGATGGCTGAAGAATGAAAAATAGTGTCTTTTTTTGGGGGGGCTGTCGCTGATCGACAAAAAGGTACATTATCCCCATCTAGTGGACATAAAGGTACAGTACAACCGAGACAACAAGCAGATCCCAAAATAATGCCTGTACACTAGCTGGTGCTTAACAGCACTGCAAAACATAGCTCTGCAATGAAGGAATGGCAATATTTTTTCTACCATACATCTTTAATAAGATTTTGAATGTAAAAATCCATTTCTAAGAAAAAAAACAATATACTTTTGATTGAAACATTTAAGCATTTTGCAGGTTCACAACAATTAGTGTGCTCTGCTCTACTTTATTCTTCACTAAATCACTAATAAATTGCTGGTACCTGCATGGCTGTAGCAGATTACTCTACTTTCCATTGTGAAGTCAGGGGGAGATGGTTGACATCATGCTGCAGGCCAATACCAAAGCAAACGACCCTATAAATTGTAGCTAATTGGCAAATTCCAGAGGCTCGACTAAAGCAATCTCCTCACTGCCAATTCCAGTTCAAGTACCTGACAACTTTAATCACTAGATGGAATGTACACAACTCCTGTTTTATGTTATTATTGTCTATATGAAATGACTAATCTGAACAGTATTATTCCATTGAGAAAATGGTACCTTACAAGCTGACACATGCATCATATGCAAGTTCGTTTATTGTGTATTTTCCCCTACTTGTATCAGGTTTGGAACATTCATACTAATTTAAATATGCATCAATAAATTAAAATACAGAAACCTTTGAAGTTGATGCATTCATTTCTGTTACGGTGATTTTTTAAATCTATTTATCTACTAAGAGAGGTACCATTTACAATTAAACATTTTCCTGGTCATTAGCTAATTGCCCACCTAAAACAGCTATTATCCTTAAATGTCAAAACTACAATTGCATAAAAAAATTACATGGGAAACCCCTCACAGACGTGGCATATAGCTCAGTTGTTCACGCACTCACATTTAACAAGCCATAGCCATAGGTGGAAGCTGTTAGTGGGAGAGGTATTTAACAGTGGCGCTTTACATAAGTGGTGTGTCCTTGTTGTTTTGGACAAATTATATTTTTGTTACATATATGGTTTTCAGTAAATTTAGATCAATTTAAAGTGCATCATGTTCATGGTCATATTTAAAGGGAAGCAGAATATATTCCTATGTATGAATTATTTAAATTGCTTGTTTCTTTTGCATATGCATAATTTAATGACGATTACTAAAGACGCAGTAAAATTAAGGGCAGGCAATGATTTATAACATCAAGTTATACATTTATTTACGTGTAAAGCAACTGCTAACTTGAGAAACAAGACATGCAGTTAAAGGGCTTTTTCAGTCTCTAACTAATGTTTATTTGCTCTTAAATGGTCATGGGTGGGTCGATAGAGTTCAATGCATCTGCCAACTGAAACATCTGAGCAAAAATCAGCTTCAAGCGCAGTTAACATCGTCACCTGTAGCCGACTGTGGTCGTTTGCAATGATAAAGTCTATAACTAGTACAAAAAATAAACGATAAAGATTTTCCACATTACAAAGGGTTAGAGACTTGAGGCGATGTGTGGTATATATACTGTATTGCGGAAGTCACTTCTGATAGAAGTGAAAGTTGAAGGAGCAACATTAGCTGCTTAAGTGTTGTTAGCTACCTAGCTATACAAGTCCAGGGGAGGTGGGTAGCGAAATGTTTCAATGAGTCTCACCGACTATGGCAAAACAATATAAATTTAAACTATTGGCTATCTAGCCGAGTTAGTTAATTAACACTATTTTGGTTATAATATTAGCCTGCGATGTATATCGTGTCTGCTGATTCATTAGCTAGTTAACTAACTTGTTTACAGTCTTGAGGTAAAGTGGCGTTTAAGCGATGTCGAATCTCAGTATGAACCTCACGGATTCAGAGCCTCCGAGCCTTACTGAGCGAGTTTTTTCTCCATTTTGATGCATGCTTGGAGCAAAGTACTTTTCCAACTGTATTTTCCTTCAGCTGTCACGTTGCTTGTTAGCTAGCTAACTCTAGCTTTTAGCTGGATGCAACCACTTCGTGTTTTCGCTAGCTAGCTGGCTACGCCACTTAGGCAAATCCGGGCAGTGCCTCATTATTCTTGGATTATTCATTTTACTGAAAATCGTCATGTTACGTTTCCAACTATGTAAAAATGCTACACACTGACTTCTAGTTTCCTCTGTATTTCTTTTAATATATAATGGCACGATGCTTGCACACCCACGGAAACAACATCGACTCGTGTTGTAACGAACTAAATGAAATGTCCAGTGTAAACCTGTTAGTTAAATAAATCTGACACCAACACGGACAAAAATCTGCAAACAGCTGGAAGCATGCACTGATTTTGTCTTACTCTATACAGTGTTTTATACTTTGTCAAAGCAACTAACCTGGCCAAATAATGATGATATGGGTTTATAACTTCTATATCTGTTTTAACAACAGAGGATGGCACCTAAGAGAAAAACGACATCTGCCCCAAAAGCAGGAGGGAAGAAGGTGAAGGAGGAGCCTGAAGCCCCAGTAAAAGACAAATTCACCTCTGCTAAAGAGGCTCTGAAAGCTACAGGATCCCAGATTAAGGCCAAGAGGAAACCAGACAGCTTTTGTAAACTGTCAAATGCAGAGGTTGGGACAGCTTCTACAAATTTATAGATGACATCAACACAACATAAAAGCCACAGGAATAATTATTTGCCTTGAATAATTATTTGTTGCCAGAATGTCTTAACAATAGTTAAGACGGCATAGGATACGCGCACAGGATGCTTTCATGCCAGACCTGACTCATGAAATGTCCTATTTTACTAGGTCACAGGAAATTAAACTCGTCACTGTATTTGTACCTTATCATCACTAGCGTTAAACAAGTGAATAGAACTAATTCAGAGTGGATTAAACATGGTAAAATGTCATTTTGTTATAATTAAGTGTAGATAAAGGTGGTCATCTTCACTTAATTTAACTAGTGTAATATTACTTTTCTGTAAATATTCATCTTCCAGTTATTTGATCCTACAGGTGTATGAAGATTATGATTGTATGCTAAACCAAACAGACATTGGAAACAACAACAACAAATTTTATGTGATCCAAGTCTTGGTTGGAGGAGGACAGTATTATTGCTGGACAAGATGGGGCAGAGTGGTAAATTAGATTATCTTTAATTTCTTTAGTGGATTATCTTTGGTATAAGTATTTTCTGCACTCACCGGCCACTTTATTAGGTACACCTTGCTAGTACCGGGTTGGTCTTCTGCTGCTGTAACCCATTCGCCTCAAGCTTCGACGTGTTATGTGTTCAGAGGTGCTCTTCTGCATGCCTCGGTTGTAACGACTGGTTATTTGAGTTACTGTTGTCGTTCTATCAGCTCGAACCAGTCTGGCCATTCTCCCCTGACCTCTGGCATCAACAAGGCATTTGCGCCCACAGAACTGCCGCTCACTTGATATTTTCTCTTTTTTTGGACCATTCTCTGAAAACCCTAGAGAAGGTTATGCATGAAAATCCCAGTAGATCAGCAGTTTCTGAAATACTCAAACCAGCCCGTCTGGCACCAACAACCATGCCATGTTCAAAGTCACTTAAATCACCGTTCTTCCCCATTCTGTTGCTCGGTTTGAACTGCAGCAGATCGTCTTGGCCATGTCTACATGCCTAAATGCATTGAGTTGCTGCCATGTGATTGGCTGATTCGACATTTGTGTTAATGAGCAGTTGGACAAGTGTACCTAATAAAGTGGCCGGTCAGTGTATGTAGCTTGACTCATTCAGTCTTCTGTTCCTACCACAACATTGTCTCTTTTTCTATTCTTTCTGTCCCTTTCACTTGTCAGGGAGAGGCAGGACAGAGTAATTTATCTGGAGCTTCAAATGTTGATGCTGCCGTTAAAGGTTTTGAGAAAAAATTCAAAGACAAGACTAAAAATAATTGGAGCGATCGGGAAAACTTTGTCTCACATTCGGGAAAGTACACTCTGATTGAAGTGGATGGGGACCAGGATGCTGAAGTGAAGGTAAAGTCTGAATTTAACCAGATAATGGGATACTGCTATTCTATCAATTTAACTAGTCAGTAGGATACTGCTATTCTATCAATTTCAGAATCTCAAGTATTTTCAGATATTACTACTTTTGGAGAATTTGTTTTTAAAATCCTGGACTACTTGCTTCAGTAGATCTGGGGGCATAAAGACAACATGGACTTTGAGAGATACTCTTTTCATCAATTCTGTATCAGTTACATGGTGTATTGTATTAATAATTGTGGAAATAATTTGTGTGTACCTTTACCTGTTTCATTTACATTTACATTTACGGCATCTAGCAGACGCTCTTATCCAGAGCGACTTACAAAAGTTTCATATATTTTGGGTGGGGATGTTTGTCTCTTTAAGGTTGAAGATGGTGATGGTGGAACTGTGGTGACAACAAAGAACATTCTGACTTGCAAACTGGATGACCCAACTCAAAGACTCATCAAATTCATCTTCAACAATGACATGTTCACGGAGGTCATGGAGAACATGAACCTTGGTGTGATTTTAGCTCTGACTCCTTGCCTAATATAACCCTAAGAAACCTATTTGGGGGAGGGGGGGGGTTCCCCATGAGATGTGTTAGTTTATGGGATTGAGGAACAAGCAGGAGAGAGAAAAATTAAGTTGATTAGAGGTCAGATGACCATCATAGTGGGTATTACCTAATGAAGCAAGTCGTTCTATGACTGGCAGTCTTGTATGAGGTAATGCAGGCTGAGATGATTAGGCTGCCTCAAACTCAAACGTATAACAGCTCAGTTCTGATTTTCTGAGCTGCTTCCTCAGCACTAAGGAAGGACCTACCAACATTGCCAGATGTTGAGTGTGTAACTCTGTTCTCTTGTGTAGACATTAAGAAGATGCCGCTGGGGAAGCTCAGCAAGCAGCAGATCGCTAAAGGCTTTGAAGCTCTCGAGCAGCTCGAGGAGGCCATAAAGAATAGAAGTAGTGAAAGTAAGCTGGCAAAGCTCACCTCCCATTTCTTCACTATTATCCCACATAACTTTGGCCGGAACAGACCGCCCGTCATCAATGACAATTCCATCCTTCAGAGCAAGAAAGAGATGCTTCTGGTAAGATGTGTCATGTGTGTATACATGCAGCAGGCAATGCTATATGCAGCTTCCCTTTAAGTGTGTGTACAGCATTTTGTCCCTCGTGTGACTTGTTACGCACCTGTTTTTGTGCAGCCACTATCGTACTTAAAATGTTAGTTGACTGACTTCTGGACGATTACTTTAACATGTCTGTTTTATGTTTATGTCCAGACAAAACTCGCAAATGTTTTGGAAGGAGTATGTCTTAACAAATTGTCTGTCTTGTCCAAAAGTCTGGCATTGAAAACATCACACATTGTGTCTACAGTATTGACAGTTTACATGAAGTGTTCTCTATGACTGTCGTCCCCTGGTAGGTACTGGCAGATATAGAGGTAGCCCAAAGCCTCAAAGCAGAGTCAGAAAAGGCCAAGGAGGAGATGGTAGAGACTGTGCCTCATCCAATAGACCAGGATTACGAGTCTCTTAAATGTCATCTCAACTTAATGGATAACCAGTCCAAGGAATTTAAGGTATATTGCCTTGTTGAGATGCAGGTTCATACAACTGGGGATATTTTAAAGGAGCACTGTCATTTTTACCACCACAAAGTAGCAAACAATATTTATGGAAGATGATATTTTTTATAATAAAGCGCGGCTCTCATGAGATGAGAACTGCTTTGTAGTCGCAAAATGAACCGGTCTATGCTCCATACAGCAGATCCTAGACCTGGATCTGCTCACCTGATCCGCTATGTTTAAAATAGATTTAGTACACTCTGAAACATCCACTAGGTGTCCATATTGCTGTTTTGTAATGACAGTATGAACATGACTTTCTGCTCCTTTATGGATAAACGTAAGTGTAGTGTTTCTAGATCACTGTGGGTTTGTGTGCCAGCATATGTGTGTGTGTGTGTGTGTGTGTGTGTGTGTGTGTGTATATATATGACATTATCTGTGAATAGCACTGTACATATTGAATTATGTTAATCAATTTGATTAGTTTTATTGTTTGAACATGTTCCATTCTCCCACAACCCTCCACCACTCAAAGTCTTGTGCATTTTGTTTTGTTTTAAGATTATTGAAAAGTACTTGGAAGCTACTGGCCAGGGACTTACCATAGAAAATGTATGGGAAGTGGACAGACATAAAGAGGTAAGTAACGTCTGTATACACTGTATTTTTATGTGCTGTGTATAGAGAGTTCTTGATTAATGCTGATTGATGGAATTGTCTACTTGATACTTGGGGAACAAAAGTCCTTGGTACTATCATAGTGTAGCAAGTATCCCTCACCACTTCCCTTTCAAGCTGAATGTGGCTTTGCGTGCTTTGTTCAGGGCCAGCGCTTCAGTCAGAACGATTCTTTGGAGAACAGGAAGCTGCTTTGGCATGGTACTAATGTGGCAGTGGTGGCCGCCATTTTGAAGAGTGGCCTGCGCATCATGCCCCACTCGGGGGGCCGTGTGGGCAAGGGCATCTACTTTGCCTCGGAGAACGTGAAATCCGCTGGTTATGGTAAGGGCCAACGCAACATCAGGACAAGAACTGCAGAGGAACTTGCAGAGGAAATGGAATGAAGCAGATCAGTTTTACTGTGTCATTGCTGATGCCACTGGCTTCTCTCACTTTGTGTTTCGATGTTATTTTTTAATTCTTTTTGGGGGGTTTTTTTGGCAGTGAGTACATCAAACGGTATTGGGATCATGTTTCTGAATGAAGTTGCCCTGGGAAAGGAATACACCATTGTTTCAGATGATTCCAGCCTAAAGAAGGCACCTGAGGGCTACGACAGTGTAGTAGCACGTGGAAGACAAGAACCAGGTAGGAAGGCTTTTACCCCCTCTAATAACCTAAACAGTAAAATAAACACAATGTTTTAAAAGTAGCAGTTCTTTATGACCACCAGTGAGGAAATTTGATATCTACAATCCTGGAAAAAAGTATTAAATGTATCCCTTGAATAAGAATGTTAGTTTAGTAAACATGGAAACTGTTCAATCTCCAGATCCCTCAAAAGATGTCTCCATTCGTTTGGATGGGAAGGACGTGGCAGTGCCGCAGGGCAAAGCCGTGAGACAAGCACAGTATGACCACAGCTCCTTCTACAACAGTGAATATCTCGTTTACAAGGAGAGTCAGTGTCGCATACGCTATCTCCTGGAGCTGCGTTTCTAGCCATTTCCTCCCAGTGCACTCATGCAGAATAAAGTGAACCGGAAAGAATTATGAATTACAACTTCACAGTTAGTCAGTCATTTGATTTGCTGATATTTTCCGCATAATTTGTTGAGAGTAAATAATATTGATATTGATAATATTGACAAGCGTTTGTCAAATTAATGAATGAGGACAAATGTTATTTGGTAATGGTTACTAGTTGAACCTTTTTTGATTAAATATTATGCACCTTCCCATGTGGCAAGGACTGAGATTTACCAAATTGTTTTGTGTGGTTCTGAATGTGATCGTATATAAAATCATATATAGTGTGAAGTCTGTTACATAAGAATTCCGTGAGCCTTACATGAGAATGAACTTTTACATTGTACAACTTTAAGTAAATAACGGTAATAAAATTAAAAATAGCAAATTTCCCTTCTCTGTTCCAAAATGATCACCATCTTTTATTATTTTGAAAGTTACGTTTTTGGTGTTAATTTTTTATTCTGGTATGTTAACGTTTCCATGATCAGGGTTTGGTGTTTTTTGTTTTTTTTTAAACAATATTTTTGTTAAAGGGGAATGTACAGCTTAAGATATTACAACAGGGCAAAAAAACAGCAAATATAGCATTCAGCTTGTGTTTACATTCTTTTGTGTGTGAGTGATAGGTTGTGGCGTTTTGAAACATTTGCTACTTAAGCACTGTGTGGATATGCAGGTTGCTAATAAGAGACTTTAGAGGTACTTTTAGCATGACACTATGTACAAGATACTAAATTGTTTGATAAGATTAAATGCACCTCAAAACCTCATTAGGTTGCTTCTAATGGGTACCTTTTAAAAAGTCCCATCTCACTAACTCAGCAAAGTGCAATGGAATGATGAAGATAATGTTTTTTTTCATAACCACTACATATATACAGTCTAAACTAGGAAGGCTGAGGCTCCAAACTTTACTCAGAGCAAGTTTAGCTACTGCTAAACCCAGATACTGCTTTCATCTAATGTTACTCCCTTAAATATGTTAAATGGGTGTGTTTTTGTGTTGCACTGTAGACATTCTGCAGGTTATGAAGAACATAATGTCCTTGTGTTTTGTTTTTTTACATTGTATCTTTTTGCACTCATATTGTAGTACTATAGCACTTATGATTTAGAATGTTATAACTGATTATGAAGGAATGTGCCTTAGCTCAAGTTCTTGCTGTACAGTCAAGAAAGCAAACAAATAAAGAATTGTCGTTTACATCTCAGGCATTTTGTTCCATCACAGTTCCATTCTTACTTAGAACAATACTGGAATTTCTTTGTTTCTGTGTCCGATATAGTCTGTCTGGTCATTTATTTAGTTGTTTCTGTGTCTATGGTCTGTCTGATATTTTTCTTCAATGACTGCCAAAACAAAAAAAAAAAAAAAAGACAACATTAACGATGAATAATATTCAAATTCAAAACGTAGATTCAAAGCTAACTGGGAAAAGAACATATTAAACATGTATAATTTTATTTGCATAAACTGCACATATATTACCTCTGAATCTCATTGTAGTTCCTGAGTTAAATGCTGAAATTGCTAACATAGCTCACTTGGATAGTTTATCAGCTCAGCTGTTCGAATCATGTCTTTAAACACAACCATAATTCTTCCCTTCCGGTGTTTTTTAAACAACCCATACTTATGATTTTACAAGAAATGTTAGTAATAGTATGCAGTATTAACAAACCTGTCACTTCACATTAAGAAATAATAACGTCCATTTCATTAAAATATACTTTATGAAATTTGTTTAGTTACATTTAAAATGAAACATCTCAATGTAAAGCACAATGTATGATTTATGTAACGTAATGGAATTTATTTTCCATTTTGCTGCCTGTGAGCGGGTGTAGAGTAGGACCCAGAGAAGCACTGATGCTCCTTTAGGACAGAGAATCATGTGTGTGTTTCAAAGAGGAAGAAGGGGGGGGGGGAGAAAAAGAAGAGGGAATACAATGTGTGACAGTCACGGCCCTACACAGTACTAGAGGGAGTGAGGAAGAGGACGAGAGAGCATCCTGATAACAGCACCAACCTGATTGGTGCAAATCTTCATCAACACCAGCAGGATCTGTCAGCTGAGCTAGAATTCTCTCCTATCATCTGGGCCTTAAAGAAGATCAGATAACACCTGTTCCAAGTGAGAGACTCTCGGATCTTGAACCTGATGAGAAGTATCTCTATACCAGGACACAAGCTGGATGCTAACACATTGGAGTTGTGTGAGAAGAGGCAGGATGTGTTGTGAACTATACTGACTTGTCTCATCTGACAAGTAGGCATTGATATAGTCCTCCTGAGGAGAGGAGTGGAGAGTGCTGTGACGAGCTCTCTGTGAAGTGAAGAAGTGCCATAGAGCTCTGAATGTTCCAGGTATGACATTTCTATCTGTCCTACACATTGTTTAGGAAGGACATTGCTACTAATTTTAGAAGATACTTGGGTTTTATGGTTTTGAGTGAAATATCTTTGGTCTGATAGAAAAAAAAACATTGAAAAACATGGTGAATGAACTTGAGTTTACTCTTGAATAGTTATTGCTCATAGTACAAAAACATTTTGAATTTTTATTAGATTTATGTACTCTTAATTGTCATTGGCTAGATCAATGGAGATTAAAAGTAAGTTAGATTTGAATCATAGCGTGTATTATTCCCAGAAAAGTACCCTGATCTCTGAAGGTTAGTTTGTTGTATCAAGGCTTAAAGGAAAAATGTAAATGAAAAGTTTGTAATGAAGGGTTTGGTGAAATTAGATTTTTCCCCCCCAAAGAAGCGATGAAGCAACAATTTTCTCCTACACAAATCAGATTTCTTCTACTGTACCTATGATTTATTGGCCGTCTTTGCAGTATGAACTTACTAGTTTTCATAGTAAGGTTTTCAATGATTAAATATGAAATTAATCTCAAGTATATTTGCGCTTTTAAACTGCTTATGTAAAAGGGAACAGGTTTACATAAATGTGATCATTATTCATTTAAAGGGTATTAGCTATAATAGAATTTCTCTCATTTTTTTTCCCCCCAGAGATAAATTGGAAAATTTGGAGAAACATTGGCAATGGGGGATCCTGCTGTGGCATCCCTGCTGTGAACTATGGAGAAAACCAAATCGGGCCTTATGCTTGGTCTCCTGACCAATCACACCACTCTAAATGAAACATCTAGCCATTGGAGGCCCACCAAGCCTACCCCACCAAGCTTGGAGGAAGTCATCCACTCCGAGTCTCAGATTAAAGATCTGCTAGGGTTATTCTGCATGGTGACCCTTAACCTTGCCGCTCTGCTTGGCAACATTGGAGTTATGGTGGCCATTGCTCGAGCCCCACATATGAAGAGATATGCATTTGTGTGTCATCTTTGTGCAGTGGATTTGCTCTGCGCCATATTACTGATGCCCCTTGGAATAGTATCCAGTTCCCCATTCTTTAGCACCGTGGTGTTTACAGTCCTGGAGTGTCAGGTGTACATTTTTCTTAATGTCTTTCTGGTCTGCGCCTCTATTCTTACAGTGACTGCCATTAGCGTGGAGCGCTACTATTACATAGTTCATCCTATGCGCTATGAGGTAAAAATGACTCTTCACTTGGCCGTTGGGGTTATGGTATTCATCTGGGTGAAGTCTATCCTTTTAGCTCTCGTCACTTTGCTTGGCTGGCCAGCATATGGCAACCAAAGCTCCATTGCAGCTGGCCATTGCTCCCTGCACTGGAGTCACAGTCGTCTCAGGAAAGTGTTTGCGGTGCTGTTCTGCATGGTGTGCTTTCTGGTTCCCGCTGTCGTGATCTTTACGGTTTACAGTAACGTGTACAAAGTCGCGCGAACCGCTGCCCTTCAGCACACTCCCATGCCCACCTGGGCAATTGCTCAAGCAAAATGCCGCTCAGACTCCATCAACAGCCAGACCACCATCATCACCACCACTCGCAGTATCCCTCAGAGACTGTCCCCAGAGAGGGTGTTTGGGGGTGGGAAAGCGGCACTCACCCTTGTGGTCATCGTGGGACAGTTTCTGCTGTGCTGGCTCCCGTACTTCAGCTTTCATCTCCACATGTCCATTACCACCCCACTCCAGAGTCCAGGAGACATTGAGGAGGCCGTCACCTGGCTGGCATACTCTTCGTTTGCAGTGAACCCATTCTTCTACGGCCTGCTTAACAGGCAGATCCGTGAGGAACTCATCAAGCTGAGGAGGTGCTGTGCTCCCAGCAGGCCCATGGAACTTGGAGCCTCAAGCCATGAAGGATCCATCCAGGAGAACTTTCTGCAGTTCCTGCAGAGGACAACAAGTACAGTTGAGACCACAAGGTCCATCTGTGTACACTCCAGTCCTACAAATACCTTGGCCCATGGTGTGACCATACCTGGGGAGATAACTGAGGACTGACAGACCCATAACATAGTGATACTTGAGAATTGTTTGAAACATAACATGAATGATTTTCTGTTTGTTTGTGTGTGCCTCAATTCCAAATGCATGATATGGAATTAATTCATTGAGTATTCACACTGTACTTTGTGGCTCATAATGTAACCATCACAGCTACCACAGTAACTGCAGGCACCATCATTTAAATTTCAATATAACTCACATGGCAATATTACAAACAGAAAACAAGTGAACAATGCAACCGTAAACCAGAGATCTCGTTGCTCTTATGTTTTCATGGTTTTTTCATCCCATACAACTGTGCGTGTTAATCTGATTGAACTCATTCTAACCTAACAGGCAAAAGCTTTCCCCATGAGCGCAAGCAGACTCTGATATAGCTTGCTAATTCCATCTGCTTGTCACCATGGAAATGCTGTTTAGCCACAGCCTTGCATAGCAACAGGGTTCTTTTGAGATGAGTCCTTGGGTTTCTTTGCAAATTGGATAAAATACTGTGCCCTGCAGAAGCTTTTTCACCCAAGCTAAACTGTGATAATACAATACCTGTAGATAACCACACGTTCACCACATCAATGTGTCTGGATAAAACAACTCGCCTTTGATGTTTCCATGCTGCTCAGGAAGACTAAAAATCATTAGCACACAGTGAAAGTGCTCAGGCTTAGATAACATAGCGAGGTTTTATGAGCTGTTCCCTATTAGAGTAGGACCCATGACAAACAATGAACATAAACAAGGAGCAGCTAGCTGTCTACAGCAAACAGTGGCATAGCCCATTTTACAGGTGTGTGTCGTGTTCATTTAGGGATTTTGTCTACAAAGCCATAAAATGAAACGACTGCCTGTGATCCTGGTTTACAAACGTCCTATGAGAAGTTTATCTGACAAGAACACTTTTTAAACAAAGTATTTTAGAAATAATATACAAATACATCATTCCTGATACATCAGGACTTGCTTATAAGGGATCATACTATAGAGCTCTGGAATGGTTATTGTATTTTTTATAAGAAACATTAAAGCATTAATGTTTGACGAACATGCTGTAGAAATCTTTCATATGTGCCCATGACAAGAAAAATCACTGCTCTGAGGACAGGCTTCTTCGTTAGTGACTCATGGTGGAATGGTACAGCATTCTGAACAATATCCCAGTCATGGGGGCTGAGAAAGTGGCCAGGGTGGTGGGTATACACATGACATGATCGAAATGAGGCTTGGACCAAAGCAGAAGATGTGAGGATCAAGTGATGTCGAGGTTGTCTAGGATGAGAAACCGGAGAAATCAGGTGTGGAGCACTGGAGCAAGAACCTGAGAGAGTCACGTTCACAAACATTAGACCACAGACAATATCACTGCCTTTTTCTGCATCATGGTTAAGCATCTTAAATAAAAAACACCACATCAGTGTGGTGTAATATCTGTACATTTTACAATTATTGTAGCACTGGGTAATGGTTAGCATTAGCAGCAGTGACTGAGGCGGAACTGCTTTTATTTTCTAGGATAGAAATTAAACCCGACATTGAAATGTCCACTGAGGAAAAATCAGCAAAACGGATGGCCATCTTTCTTGCCTTGTTTGAACTAACTCTGCACTCATTTGTTTTTCTCCATTTCCCTTGCACACCCTTCTCTCCCTCTGGAGACCCTCATCTTGTGTTGTAATAATTGTTCACCTTGTAGACCTTTTTTTAAGATTCGACCTGCAAGCCTAAAAGTTTTTCTGATGTAAAAGATGTGGTCAGTTTGTCATCTGTAAACAGAAAATAAGAATGACTGCTATACCCTGTGCTAAAAAAAAAAATTTACAGGCCATGAATGAATTATTTTAAGGACATATTTATTAGTCACGGTTTTATGTTACTTATCCCCATATTTACTGTTCATTTTGTTGTTGTTTTAATCAGTAGTACAGTAAAAACACCATTTACATAAAAAAATCTCATAAGTACCATTATTTACACCATTATTCTCTGCATTAAAAAAAGCCTAAGATACAGTTAAAAAAAAACAAACAAAAAACCCCCCCCAAAAAACCTTAAGCATTTTCAGAGGAGAGTGTTTTCCCTTCTAGTCACCATGCAACGCCACCTGTTTCTAATCTTTCCTACTATCTCAGTTCATCATAGTGTATTTTCCCATGGGTGCCACTGAAGACTATTAATATATTGTGGTGTTACATTGCTTATTATTCATGAATGCTTAAGTAGCAGTTATGCTGTAAATAATGTTAGTAAATGAAAGTGTAATGTATTTTGTTACCAAAACAATTTTCAATATGGGAGTAGTACAGTCTACCTGGGGCAGGTCTGTCTGAGAGGCTTAGCAGTCTACCTGGGGCAGGTGTGTGTAGGAGGCTTAGGAGTATTCTAGCGCACTCTGCCAGATACATTCCAGGCTGATGCTGGTTATTGATAGATGTTTCTGGAAGATGATATTTAATGGGTCCAAAGGTTGGAGAAATCATTGGGAATCATGCAAGTGGAAGGGGCTGCTATCACCACCAAGATGATGGGAGATGTGATGCAAAATCCAACTCCTCTGTATCTTCATCATGCTGTCATTATGCCTGAGCCTCAGCGCTCCGAGTCATGTTTATAATAACGTGCACAACTCTAATATAATTTATGTGCATATAGTTTACATTTTATAATGTAAAATGTAAAGGAAAAGATGTTTCTGGATCTACTGTGTGTGATGCATGTCAAGCTGGTAACAGTAAATAATGGTGACAAGTTTCATGTTAACTGTTCAGCTAAAAGATATCTAGCATTGTACTGAATTTTTATATTTGTAGAGTTCCATTTGATATTCAGATGGAACTGAAATTCCAGTTCATTAATCTATTCCAGTGAAATACAACTCACTGATCCAGTTTTTAAGCAATTCCACTAATTTAATTCAGTTTGTGAGTTACTGAAGCTAAATATAATTCAATTTATGAATTTAATGTGGCCTGAATTGACTCTGACTTGATGGACATCACTATGTGAAGGGCATATTTAATGTTACAGTTATTGGGACAATTACATATAATTTCTCTCTACCACCTCCTAGCTGCAAAATCTTGAAGTCCACAGTAATTCACTAAGGTGTAACAGCATCTCATGCTGAAAAGCATCTCATATTATAAATGCACTAAATCAATAGAATAATAAAGAAAATGTCATTTGTTCCACAAATTTCAACATTAAGCTCATGTGCAATTGCCGGTGTGTTTGGCTGTCCGCCTTCACGTCTAGATGCTGCACCAGGTGGAACTTGCGCGTGTGAAATTTGATTATGCATTACGTTCATCAGTCATCACACATAGATTACCTCAAACTCTCCTTCACCATCTTACACCAGACCGCAGCAGGTGCACCGTGACGGTCTTCAGCTTGTCAGATAGCATTACCTGGACACTCTGCTATCAGGGTTTTGTTCTATGCATATCATTCTCACCTCTGATTATTTCTGGAATAGATTAAAAACAATCTATTTTCCAATATTTACCAGAGAGGGTATATTCTCATGGCGATCAATGCAATTTCATATGGGTTAATTGGGGTAAAGGTCATGTGGGAGTTAAGCTAAGGCTTATGTTATTGCCTCTTATTGGTCATTGTTGTCAATAAATGCTTCCTTCCTGTCTTCCACTGCTTTTCAGACACTGACAATGAGCTTTGCTCCAGGCAAGAAGGAACCACTTTCCATCCCCTTTGATTAAAATGATCTGGCCTTGTGGATCACATTGAAATAAGTTTCACTCTTTCACTTATGCCCTGCATGCGTTATAAAACAAACAAAAAAAATAATCTTTATGGTACTACAGGACCAGGTTAATGTGATATTTTTTTTAATGCATTGCAACAGGTAACTGTAGGTTTATGTAGGTACATTCATTTAAATGCAACACAGAATAACTCACTCCTACTTTCACACAACATTCTAGAATCCAACAGGTCCAAGCACATAAATTTACTGTTCTGGGGAAAGATGAAGCAAATAACTGTCTGCAGTGAATTAGCAAAAATAAAATATCTTCAGGGACAGTTGCTTTTGCAAGTCTTCCTCTTATCCGTTTGAATAATGACCAGAAAAGGAATAAAGTAAAGGTCTCTTTTCACAGCTCATTCTTTAAGTTAGAACAGAAATGACTCATCCAGCAGTCATCTGTCTTGATTGAGATACTAATGCCTATTGCATTTATGCAGCATATTTAATCACATGTCTTGTTTTTTTCTTCTGTTATTAAAAAGACAGTTGAAACAGGCAATGACAAGCAAAACCAAACAGTCAGTGTGCTACTCTGCTGCATTACAAAGATGAACTCTTGGGTGTATTGTTTTTGAAGAACAAATAAACATTTAAATACACTATAGATAAACAAGCATAACCCATTTGGGCTGTTTACCTCCAAAACAGTGCATCATTGTTGAAATGGACAGGTTAACTCTAAAACTGGAATTTTGCAGAAGTAGATAACATGGCAGGGTTCATACATCATCTGTACCGTTAGGTATAGACCTTTAGGACAGTGGTAGTCTTGCATCTGGTCAGTAGAGTGTGCCAGAGTCATTAGTCCTACCATATTTTCTAATTGCTTTTGAATTAAATCTAAATTACAGCTTTACAGTGAAGTAACTCATGAATCAAACTGAGTGCACAAGTTCTAAACCCACCAACTACATGCGTCTCCATGCACATACATGCTATACGTCAAGCAAGTAATGCATAAAATGACTGCAACTATAAGAACAGATCCCTTTTGTAATTAATGGTTTGCCATCAGAAGATCAGTCTCAGCAATTCCCTTAATAACTATCCATTCACTTATGTGTTTTAATACTGTGGGTCAAGAACTGCTGTTCACTCTCAGAGAATCTCACTGAGGTGCTGACGAGGTTCAGTTAGAGCAGTAGGCGTCAGTGTCCAAGAAGAGCGAGGCCTTATTGGGCTCTGGAGGAGTTCATGTGGACACTGGAGCAAAAGTGCTGTAATGCTCTCTCTAAGTCGCATCTTGGTGCTAATGCCTTAAGCTCTTCCATGGGAATCCAGCCTCCCTTCTCTCTGTCCTTAATAGACAAACCCATAGAGACAAACCCAGGCAGTATCATATAATGGCCAGGTCTGACACTTCAGAGGACATGAGGAACATCAGCTCTCTCTCCTCCAACGACATGGGATTTCTTTCAACAATAGTCCTGAGATTTCAGTGGAAGATCAATTAGGGGAGCAACCAGGAGAAGATTCTACTCACCATGAATTGAAGGACAGATCCAAAAAGAATCAAAGTGCCTAAAGATATTTCTTCTTCACCTTGCTGCTTCAACCACCTACAAGCACAGTCACAGACAAATTGTCACAGATACTCTGACTCATGAATCCTTCCATATACACTTATCCATGTTCCCTAGATACTGTAATTAGGTTATACAGCTCACAGAGATGTTTTTTTTTACTTCTCAAGAACAAACAATTCAGCAGCAATTTAATATGGAAGGCATGGGAATATGCGAAAGTGGTTGTGGTGGTGTACTGCCTGTCACGGGAGAGTCCCGGAGAGCTGCAAAAAGCTGGACAGGACTCTACGTGCATTAAGTAAAAAACCGTTTATTTTCGGTTTCGTTATTACACAAACAACAATCTTAAACGCTCACCAAACATCGCCGCCATCTTGACAATATCTCGACAAAGCCCGCCAAACACTTTGACATGCACACGCTTATATACACACTCAGCCTAACGAGACACAGGTGAAACTAGTAACACTAACAAACATCCACGAGACCGACAACACGCACTCCGCCCACATCACACCAACTTACACACAGGCACACCCTCGTTCAACCGACACGACAGATGAACACACCCCCACACAGACACGCCCACACAGAAACGAGACGCGGGAGGCGGCCTGGGACACTGCCCCTTTGAATTTTACTTCCCATGATCCTTTTCATCAAATTGAGTTGATTGAATACAAATCATCCCAATAAATTGTTAGGCTTTTATGATCACTCTGGAAGGCACACCAGTGTAAATAATCTTTCATTATAGGCCAAAAGCATTTTGGTCAGTGGTTAATGTCAAATCATTAGGAAGGGAACAGTTGCCTCAGTTATTATAAATAGTCCTCACAAGCATAAGAAAATTACCCCACAGTGATGCTGGCCACCCGTACTGTAGGGACAGTAGGGACATTCTTATTATTTTACCATCTTGTTTACTACAGTAATAAAAAATTAGCCTGTTAGTTATAATGATTCCAGATGGGGCATGGGGCTTTAATCAGAGCATCCCGAAAGTAAGTTGTAGTGAACCTGATCAGCATGTCTAAGGTTACTGCGAGACATCCCGCATGTCCACTTAGGCTTCGAGGAGGTGATTGCGGAGCAGGCATCTGTGCGCAGCTTCGACGGCGTGTGGCTGTGGAGCCGTTTGCTGTTCGAGGTGACCCAGCTCTGGTGCTACCGGCTCCTCTCCCAGCTGCTGGCTGGCCCCGTGGTGCTGGTGGCAGGTCTCTGGTCTTCACCATCCTCAGCTGCTTGCACATCTGGTTATCGCTGACCCAGCAAGACCCAGCTGTTGAAAACACTGCAGGATTCACGTTTTTATATTTTCCGTTCAGGTCTGTGCATGTTTGCACTTGGTTTCATTTACAGTGCATAGTTACTGTTTGAATGTATTTTCTAGAAAGATCTGGACACATATGCAAAGTCTTGTAGGGGTGTCCGCCTCGACGTGACAGAATCCTAATAATACATAATTTTGATTATAAAAAATGCAGCCTGCTTCCTTGAGAAAGATAATAGAACATAGAGAAAATATGACAGAAAATATGAGAAAATATGACAAATACTACAAGATGTTCTTGTGACGCTTTGAACAGTGAAATGGGATAGTTATGACCAAATATATCAAAACCCTAACAGATTCCAGCTGTACGTACAACTACATAACTGAAATGTTCATAATAAATTCTTGAATCAATCTTGATTCTAGTTTTATTGTGATTAATGATACTTTGTACATCATTAATACACAATAGGACTCATAGTATAACAATAAGCTTCCAAACAGAATGTATAAAACTCATTAGTGGAAGAACATTTTAACGCAATTACAACACACAAAAAAGGATATAAGTAGATGATATCTCACAGAGAAATGTGAGATGTTCAACATCTTGGACATCTATAAATACAAGATTTATAACATGATGTATTCTCACCCATCTATCTAGAGACACACAGACACTCAGACTGACACAAATAACTAACAAAATTCTACACCTAGGTTAAAATTTTATAAGGACATTTTATATTTGATGTTTTTTTCTTTTTCAAGACACACAAGATGTGTGTGCTATTTTGCGCTGTACAAAAATCCACATATGACCCCAGTCATATTCTCATATGTCATACACTCAAATTATACTCTCCTATGCAGATCAGGAAGATTATGCTTTGACTATATATATA
>JAOXYF010000018.1:8180956-8200360 GCA_028565775.1 Sternarchorhynchus goeldii | reverse complement strand
TGAATATTTTATGTATACATATATATATAATGAATATTTTGTATATATAATTTTTTATATTATCTTTTATATTTTATATTTTTTATATTACCAGCACATTCTGGATGCTACATTTCAACAACCTGTAGAAGATTTTTCTGAACTATCAAACTGTTTCTTGATTTTCTCTACTCTACACTAATGAGCTGAATGTCAGTGCTTTCCTGGGGAATGGGGTAAAAAGCCTTATAGCTATTAACCTTAAGGGTGCTCTTTTATAGTTTGTTCTAGATGGAGTGATTCTGAGAAGCACAAGAGTCCTTATAAAAACATTTCTCTGCTCACAAAAGATTGAGAGCTGCTACTGAGTTTAGTAAAAACTCAGTCTTGGCATCATTCATTAAGGACTAGAATGATGACACATTCACACCTAGTAGGTGTCAACCGCATTTTGCTGTTATAGCTATGCACTTCAGTGATTTATATCAAACTACATATAAATTTGTCGTACAATAACAGATTTAGAACACTAAGTATGTGTGTATTTAGAACTCTATTTTAAAGTGGACATGTACTTTCATAAATATAGCTACAGTTTGCAGAGTTTAAAGGTCAAATATAGTCTGTAAGAGCAATTTGTCATGAATTTAGAGGTAAAATACACTGAATCTGCAAGGATAGGATTTTGATATCAAATGCCGTTGATCTGAAATTACTCATCATCAGTAACAGAGCTAAAATAGCAGAGTTACTATGCTGCAAGGCCCCTTTTTGGCCAAACATGCTGTATCCTGTAAACACATTTGTGGGACACAGTGAAAATATATTCTCGACTGTGGTTTAACAAATCACACTAAATCAGACAGATCACACTAATTCCAGTAGTGCTGTAGCCCTTTTTGTCGGTGCAGTGCTGTTTCAGTGTACCCCTGTGCACCTGATTGCATCAACAGGATGCTTGACAATGAGATGTGATGAATTCATTGCAGTCTGCAGCAAATCATTAGTGTCACAGCGCTAGCAGAGTAGGCCCTGAATGAATTACTTGAATTGCATTCTGACCTTTTGTGCCGAAAGGTTGCCTTCCAAGCCGGTTTCGGCCTAATAACATTAACTTGTGTTAATCTACCTGTTTCCTAGGTGGATTTTGAGGACGTGATAGCTGAACCTGACGGCACACACAGTCTGGATGGAGTGTGGAAAGCCAGCTACACCACGTTCACTGTCTCCAAGTACTGGTGCTACCGCGTGCTTTCAGCCGTCTTTGGCATCCCAGTGGCGCTGCTGTGGGGCTTTTGCTTCGCCTGCATCTCCTTCTGCCACATCTGGGCCGTGATGCCCTGCATCAAGAGCTACCTGATCGAGACCCAGTGCCTGAGCCGCATCTACTCGCTCTGCATTCACACGTTCTGTGACCCCTTGTTCGAGGCACTGGGAAAGGTCTTTGGCAGCATACGAGTGGCACTTCGCAAAGAGGTGTAAAGATCCTGAAGGAGTTTACGAAATTGCGTTCTATTATACTTTTTCTTCAGCTTTTATAAAGAGATCGAATCCTGATGGGCTTAAACCTAGTTCCAGCCATCTTTCTATAACCAAAGACTGGGTAGTTATAATGTTGCCTGAGTGCTGAGCTGTATTGACCTGTGCAGTGTATTCATTTCAGTGGTGTGTGGAGAAGAGTCTATGTGGTTCAGGTGTGGTCGCTCACCTGTTAAGAGAAACATTTATAAAACACTCGAGTGCTAACAGTGAAGAACAGAGGAGTCTTACTGCTCTTTAAAAAAGTCTTCTTTCTGTGTGCTCAGTAGACATTTTTATTGGGTGCTGACAATGTTTTGTTTTGTTTTTGGTGTGTAATGTCACAAAAATATGATGGTAAAATTGCTCATAGAAATCCTCAAATTCCTGTACTTTAGATTAATCAAATATATCTAAATTAGGTATATCTTTATTTTCTTTATCACAATGACATGTACTGTGTAAAGCTTACTGTGCACAAAATAAATATATTTTTAAAAGGCCAAACTGTTCTGCTCTTTTGATAAGATGCATATTTACAATAAAATGTAGGTATTTTGGGATAAAAATGTATTTCCTGACTATAGGTTATCATGATACTTCATATCATCAGAACAGACTTGTCGCAATAGAGGAATGAGTTACTGAGTTTTGTTTTCAAAAAAGAGATGACCTTGGTGGGCGTGGCTTCATGAAGGATGATAGGCTACTAATGGTATATATTATGGAATGATATGTTTGTCATACATCCAATTTAGTCATGGTCTAATATTAACTGATATATCTTTTGTCTTATTTCACTAAAATAATCCTAAAGTAATGATCAATGTGCATTCTTTTACATGCATCAGAACATAATTTAAATTCAGGAGTACAATCTGTAGAGTTCCAAACATTAAGCTGTCACAGCTTGCAAAACGAATCTGGAATTGCTTAATTAAAATGAATAATTACAAATGGTGGGTAATGTAGCTATTTCACAGGGTCTTGCTATTAACCTCATAATACAGAGTGGCAGAGAACCAGCGGCAAAGCGCAAAATTATGGGGTCCCACAGCAAGAGGCAGATCGGAGGCCCTGTTATTATAATAATCATAATAATTATTGTTGTTGTTGTTGTTGTTAATAATAGTACAGAGAACTGAGTGAGCATTTGTAGTTGTTTTGTTAATTGCATCTTTTATAGCTGACGAGGCTCAGAGATTTTTTGTGAGCCACCATAAGAACGAACATCAAGTAAAAAGTGAATATAGGTAGTGAGTACAGTAAGTGAATATGAATAAATTTCACTAATGAAGTTTCATTTTCATTAACATTAGGGTAAGTGCATGATGTATGATGTTAGAGAGACATGGCCAATATTGCTATTGTATGGCATATAATGTCAGCTGGCAGTTTTGTGTACATGTTAACAAAGCAACTGACAAGGTAGATAACATCACGCTAGCTAACATCACGCTAGCTAACATCACGCCTAGGTTGGCAAGCATGAAGCAAGTACAAAAGTTGCATAAAATATTTCAGTCCACCTCCTTCACTTTCACACGTTCAGTATAATTTCCCATTTTCAAAATTCAAATTGAAGTCTCAATCCTTGCTGTTAGCCTACCATTAAGTAACTAATCTGTACAATGTCTTTGGGAGTGTTCCTTTTCCACACCAAGGTTATTCTCTGCAAAATAAAAACATTGATCTGTTTATTTACAATGCACCCCTCCCTCCCCCAAATGTCATGATGTTCATAGGCTACTACATTACTACACGTAATTGCCACATAAAAGCAATTGTTGAACTAAAATATTAAATTTTCTTTGCTCCACTGGTGAACTTCATAAGGCCAGAAAATTAAAATTTTTATGGGAAAATATAAGTTTACCTGAAGACATTAAGTCCTAGTCATATTTATTAGCACATAAGCTTTATTTTCAATAAATTATTTCATGGTTGTTTTATATTATCCACAAATGGGCAATGCTTTTTTTAATTCAGTAGCTTTTTGACAATAAAAAAGTTATAGCACATAGAAGAATGTAAGAACATTGTGAAAGATCGGACAGTCTCAGGAGACACAACGTTATTAAAGCAGCAGCACAAGATGTGAAAACAGAAGCCATGGGAAGCTACTGCACAACATTCAAACTGAACGATGGGCTCTTTCTTGAAGCACTGAATGCAAAAATGAAATTTATTTTTCTGTTTGTTTCTTTTTTTCACTCTGCTTTCAAATATCTTTATAAGATGGGGGGGGGGGGAGTAAAAAAAGATTTAGTTTTCAGAGTAACATTCAGAATATTTTAACAAGAGTCATCCCACCAGCACCACACTCTGTTTTACAAATATAAAATCATAAATATTATAAAGATGTTCTTTGTAATTTTACATAAGAATAAAAGAGCAGCTAAAGGTGTGTGACTGCAGAAGTTTGGATGTGACCACTTTCAGGAAGATAAATAAGCAGCAGTAAGAAGTGTCATTGAAAGCATCGCACATGCATAGCGCCCCCTTGTGGATAATTGTCAGACTGATAAGCATGTGCTAGTGATTGTCTGAATGAATGAATGAATGAATGAGATCCAAGCCATGTTAATGAAGTGTTTCACATCTTAAAAAATCCTGGATGACTTGCTTCTGACTAGACTGTTTTCACAGTTATACATTTTTGTAATATTAGGGTCATGTTTTTAATATTGACTTGTAATTTATACCTGAAAATTGGTAAATCGGTAAAACACATGCAGTTTTACCTGGATGAAATGCAAAGAACAAGAAAAACTATGCTTGCATGTCTTCTCCTTGTTTTTAAATATTTCTTTTTCTTTTAACATTAGAGTAGAGTTAATGATGTGAATGTGCTGAAGCACAAATTTCATGCCTCGACCATACCCACAGAACCGTGGAACATTACCCACAGAACCGTGGAACATTACCCACAGAACCGTGGAACATACCCACAGAACCGTGGAACATTACCCACAGAACCGTGGAACATTACCCACAGAAACAGAAGTGACCACTCAGGGAGCCCTCAGTGAAACTCAAACAGATTCTAATAGAAACATTTTGTTGTCATTTTGTTGAACCCATTTAAAGTCAATGGATTCTGGTATAGCATTAGTCATCACCCCCCACAGATAGTGTGAAGTGGTATTTATGCCAAAGAGCATAGCACTCAAGTAGAGCACTTTCCCTTTTAAAAACCTCCAAGAAACAATCACAGTGAGAGAGCCAAAGATCCTGTTGACTCTCACACTGCCCAGATCTTGGAGTCCTATTACGCTGGCCCTGTAAGGTTAAAGAGCTTTCTGTGACATCACCCTTTCATATATGCCAGTGGTTCCAAGTCCTCGTGTGCGATTGGCCTGCTTTGGTGCTTATGTGGTGGACGTCTGGGTGATGCTCCTCTGGCTGCTGGTGCTCTTTATGGCATAGGTGGAGGAGTTGCTCTTGCGGCTGGAGCCGTGCTGCAGGTCGCAGTGGCAGTGCGATGACTTCAGGTACAGTGCCGGGCAGCAAAGCAGGTTTTGCTTCAGGTCGTGGAACAGGTGTCCCGCAAAGCACATGTAGATCCAGGGATTACAACAGCTGTTCAGACTAGCCAGCAACATGGAGATGATGAAGGCCATGGCTGCGTGGAGACAGACAGACAACGCTCAGCTGCTTGGCAGTTTAGTGATACAGCAACTACAATTTTCACATTTCAGCATTTACTAATTGTGTGCCTGTTTACGTTGGTATTAAAGCAACTCTTTACCATGTCACGGCCATTTCGATAACATGATACACGCATATATACACACGCATGTTACTACAGTGACTTTGAATGTTTTATTGAACTAGTAGTAATAATAGAGTGAGGTAAGTCAGCATCAGTGGGTCCATACATCAGGATTTCACTGTCTGTTTCTTTAAAAGTCATTCACCAACATTTTGCTTGGTAAAGGCTAAAGTACCTTGAAGCTCCTCAAGCTGTTGACCTGTAAATGTGCTGGCAGGGAAACACATTCTGGCTCAGTCAGTAAACTGCTCTAGTCTGCACCTTCACTCCCAGCTCAGCATATTCATATTGTTTCATGTAAAATGAGCATTTTTCAAGGGTCTAAAATATGCAGTTACATTTAGAGCTATTTCCCCTATGTTTCTTTGTCAGACTGATTAAAAAAAATAGTTTTCTCAAGCTATTCTCTCTGGCTACAGTCTGTTGCATTTACCTCTGGTGCAACCAGCTGAATCAACATGATTAGGTTTCACAAAACGAATATTTTCTTAATGCACAAAAGCGGCCTGTATGCTTTTTGTGGCAGAGATGATGATATTCAGTAACTGTTTTCGTTAAGGTAGACCTGTAAGTCTGGAGTTACAGAGGAAGAACTAACACTGAGAAATGTTTTAAGAATTCTAAGTATTATTCTGTTGTCATGACACTACGTGCTTTTGATACACAGCAGCAGACATTTTCAATTGTCTATGCCTTTTCAAACTAGAATACATACATCTGGTTGTCTAACGTAAACTCACAACTTTGCATCTCTCGCTGGGTATGAGACAACCTTAAGAAATACTTCTTATCATATTAGCATGTATCAGCCTCAGTGGTCAAGCACTGTGTCCTCATTCTTATAGGTTTTTATAATTCAATGTCACCAGTCTAATACCACTTAGTAGCCTATTAAAGTATTTGCATTTGATTGTGTAATAGAATTACATTTAATTTTGGAGACACCAATGAAATTGTAAATGCAAACATTTTCCAATACAACTCCATTTAAGATAAAGTCCATTTATAAAGATGACCAGGAATATATGGACTATACTGTCACAGGTGTGAAATGTACAGTAAAAAAAAGAACTAAAGAGTTCGATCAAACTAATGAAACAAAACAAACATAAATACACACTAATCACAACTAAAAAATAAAAGCCAAAATAACTTCGAAGACGAACAATCACAATCAGTAACGCTAACATAAAGGGTTAGTAAAAGGGATAACATAATAACACACAGGTATGAAACCAGTGCGGCACAACACACACCTGAGTGAGCCTGAGTGGGTGATGGCACACAACCAAAACATGCAACCACTGCCTGACAGAGGATGCTGGTGAAGGGGGTAACACCACATATAATTCTAGATATATTTTTACATAAAATATCAGGTATATAAGGACTATACCTAGGCTATATGATTTGCCCACCGATGCCAAACTATGCAAAAGTACCATCTCATCAGTGCATTAATGACTAACATCTGAGTCTTGACATTTGTTAAAGCACATCCACAGAGGTCTGATCAAGAACTCCAGAGGAATGTTTATGCACATATCAAACCATGAACAAAGAACTGTTCATTTCATGGGATCAAGCCTAAATGTGTCTTATAGCCAGAGCTGGTTTTTTTTCCTGTTTTCCTCACTCCATGGAACCCTGAAATGAAGCTGACAAACCCTGTAATGTAATTCTTTATTTTAGATAAACTCATTCATCTAATTTTATACTGTACCAATAATCCTTATTACATGGCATATCACGTACGGATTAAACATAATTCCCCTTAATTGGACATGACAAGTCAATAAAATCAAGTGAAATTGAAAAGTATAATCTTATCTCTGCTTTGGAAAAGATGGATTGCTTTCATTACTGGTGTGGAACAAAGCTACCATTTCCAAAACCACAACCCACAGTCTGAAAGCGAGTGAACTGAAGATAATACATTATATACTGTAACTGACTTAGTAGAGACATGCGTAATTCAGCTACGACAATCAAGCAATCCACCCAGTAGATGGTGAGCAGATGCAACGATGTGTGTGAGGTTTCATTTTACAAGTCAACAAATCTCTCGGAGCTGAGGAAGAGGAGGTCGCTAACAGAGTGCAGAGCTCGCAGGGAACAAGGAGAGCAGGATGAACACAACGTTCCTGTTTCATTTAGACTAGTACTAGGGTAAAGAAAAATTATTGCTGTCATTTGACACTCTGAGGAGAGAAATGTTCCACATTATTTTCCAAATTTCCAAACACAAATAGTGCTCTAATTTTGAATTCCCATACTTAAGCGGAATATTGAAATGTGTAAGTTAAAAATGGTGTTGAATGTGGACAATGGATATTTATATGTAAGATTTTGACTGAGAATTTGATCACCTCTATGTTTTTCTCCATGTTTTTCTCCATGTTTTTCTTAATCTCTCTGTGGACTAAAGCTTTAAAAAACTTGCAAAGGTTTGAGTGAATTTTATGACTTTTGTGGCTGTAATCACTCCTTGTTACTTCAGGACATTTTTTAAATTTTATTCTCAGTGAAATGAGAATTTTCATGGCTAGTTCCTCTATGGACGTACGCAAAAAGCCAGTGGGATGAGAACAAAATGGGAGGAAATTCTGCCTGACCAAATCCAATATAGTCATTCATGACACTGTTATTCATAACACCTCTTCCAACACTGTTATTCATGACACTGCTAAATCCAACACAGTTATTCTTGACACCACCAAACCCAACACAGTTATTCACAACAGCACTAAACCCAACACAGTGATTCATTTTCAGTCTAGATCATATCTGCATGGCAGGCAATGCAATTCAATCGGTGAACAGTAGGATGCAGTTATATCATCCAGTCATAGAAAATCAGTCAAGGCTCGGGCAACATCACCACTGAAACAGAGAAATGTGTGGTACAGTGTGTGTTACACATGGAGCATGCTTGCTCTATCCTCTCTTTAATTTTGTTTTTCAAAGTAATTGCCATACGCTTGATTTAGAAGTGGACCTGGAGGGGCACAAGGTACTAAATCTCTTTGACAGTAAGATAGTGATAGAATACAAATCTATTATGGCTCATGATTCTAATAGGATGAAATAATAGCATCACATGTATTCTGTAGGATATTCATTCTTGTCAAGGCTATTAAGATTTAAACAAACAGGTTCTATGGTGTTCAGGAGTTATATGAGAGCACACATATGGTAATATCAGTTTAGCTCTACTTGCCCACAGAATGGCCAAAAGATCACAGGGAAAATCCCCAGGACTGAAGATTTGTATGTTGTTTTGGAAAATGTGGCATCTGGTTTGGGTGACAAGATGCGTTTTCCTTTAAAAATATAATACATCACAGTCTGTTCTGTTCATGCTATTCAGAAACATCAAATTGGTCTTATATTGCATAACATATTTAGATTCAGTTTGTACCTCTTGCACAACAAACAATCAGACAGTCCCACAACCCCAGTTGTAAACTTTCTAAAAGTCTTTTTTAAATAAAAGAAACACCCACTGGTAACGTGACAAAGCACAGATATCTGAAAGGCTTCAAAAATGATTAAGAATGATTAGAAATATATTTGCATAATGTTGTCAAATGATTCCTGTAAGCAATGTGAGCTTGTACTCCATTGTTCCACTGTGTCAGATCACAAGGACACTACATCTCTGTGAAACCTTCCAAAAAGCCTCGATTCACACAAATCTGACAAGGACTGCAGTGGATGTTACACTGTCTCTGATACCTCCATACTGTACGTGCATGATGGGAGAAGAGCAGCCTCGGGGGCCTCCTCACATCCCTCTCCCTCTGAAGATGACTCAACTCTTTTCTGGATGCTACTCCTCAGAAATCATGTTCACCACGTACATCATCAAAGATCATGTTTCAATGTCTGTAATTACTGAACACAGTGTAATAGGTGCCAAGGCTGAAGTATCAAAACCATTAGAACAAAAACAATAAAAATTGATCAAATTAAAAGTAAAGCATAAAAATCATTCATAATGTGTAGTAATAGTTTATGATGCTATTAACTAAAACAGGCTTTTCTAAATTGTGATTATAACTGAGAAATGTGTTTACAAGACATGTGTTTTGGTTGGACTTCATGGCCCTCAGAGGAAAATCAGTGTGATGTAATGAGATATTATAAAGTCCTATAACTTTCTTTACAGCTCTAAACTGACAGTATAATAAACAACGACAACAAATATTTTTGTCTGTATGTAGCAAATTCATATTTTTTAATATATTTTTTAAACAATATAAACACAAAACATTAGTAGTAATTTGCCAAAAAAATCAAAACTGCATTGGCAGTTGCCATTCGAGACAACCAGTCATTACCATAAATAGCCTAGATTTAATCCTTGGGTTTGTTTTGGTGGGTGAGATACTGTAGAACCTGAATATTTTCAAACGCTCCAGACAGTCATGATTTAATGGGCGCAGTTCTGCTAAATATTAACATGTTTCCCCCAAGGCCTCTGCGGTGCGTTGTGGAACGGTTACAGCCTACCCAGAGTGATTTGAATGTTAAACATCCGTCAATGTAAGTAATCGACGTCACGGCTGTACAAAAATAAGCATTTTCTGAGGAAATCGTTAAGTCGCAACTTTATAAACAATCTTAGCTTTGAAGACAATAAATCAATCAGTAAGAATATTTTCCTTTATATGTAAAAACTTTGAAGAACACGCATATTTGTAACGGTACAATGTGAAATGTTATTTGAACATTAAATGTGTAGAGTATGTTCCTGAAAAAGGATTTATAGGAAAATACTTTTAGTATACATTGGCACACCCTCTCCCTCGGGTTTAGCCTATCTGTACTCTTAAAATAGGAACAGCGATAACACGCAGAATGTGAATTCAGACGAATTCAGATAACCCCCATCACTATGCGGTAAAAACATAGGCTAACCTTTACAATATCAGAATCGTTTGTTGATACCCTAATCTATAATGTTGTACAGATTATGTGCGTTTAATGGAGTGAAATTAGAATTGTTTAGAATAGTTTACTTTTCCAAATTTGCGTTTATTGCAAATATAAGAACCTCAACAACAAAGTGCTGGTTTAACAACTTGATTTGATCGTGTTTTGTTACAGTTCTGAAGAAAAAAATAAATGATCACTGTTTAAGACTGGATGATAACATCACTAAAGAAAGCCGTAAGCCTATGAGTTGCAATCCACGCGCACTGAAAAGTGACAGACGTATATATTACGATTAAATTTAGACGTCAGATATATTACGAGTAACTTCAATGTGTTTGTCTTGGCCAGACCACAGACAACCGATGGTACAGTGTATGTGCTGTGCCAGACAATATGTTCTGCGCTACCGTGCAAAGGAAATGATATCCGAGTCTCACACTGGGACAAGAACGTACCTTCTCTGGGTGCTGCTGGGTCCCAAGCTGACCACATCTGCACGAAGAAAAACGGAGTCCAGCACACGATATACGCCAGGACGATCACAAACGTCATTTTAACGGTCGTGATCTTTGCCTTGGAGATGAGTCTGACGCTGCTCACTCGCGCGAGCGAGTTGCTTTTTGAAGCAGTTGGGGTCAGCGAAATACACTGGTCTCTCTTAGTTTTCAGCTTAAAGTTCTGCCATATTTTAAAACTTATTAGTCCGTAGCAAATGCTTAATATGGTAACTGGAATAATGTAGATAGTGAGGCTTATCCAAGTTATGTAAGCTTTGGCCCCCCAAGGCTGTACAAAGTCTCCCCAACAGTCATATACTCCGGATCCAACCTCTCTCAGTTGAAAAATGTAAACTTGTGGGACACTAAAAAGCAAGCTGAGGACCCAGGAGAAAATGACATAAAACCGGTCCTTTCGTTTATGCAGAGAGCGTAACGGCTGGCAGATAGCCAAGCACCTGTCTATTGACATCAGTACAAGCATGTAAGTGGAGGCAAACATTCCAACTATTTGGAGGTATTTCACCAACCTGCAGAGGATGTCCGGTCCATAGAAGCGAAAAGTAATGTCCCAAATAAGTTGAGGCAGGACCTGGAAGATAGCCACGACCAGGTCCGCAATGCTGAGATGTTTCATAAAGTAATACATGCGAGACTGACTATGTTTAGCTGTATGGATAGCAACCAGGACACATATGTTGCCCGCGAGCGCAAAAAGCAAGATTAAAGCCAATACCGTAACCTCCACTTTTGCTACCTCTTCATTCCGTTTTAGGGGGTTCACTGTTTGGTTTAAAATATCAGTTTCGTTGCCCCAAGTGGAGTTTTTCCATGAATCATTCAAAGTCAGAAAGTCCTGGTCCTTGAAGATTTCTTCCATAATGTCACAACTGTATCCGCACTTCTCCACAGCGCGCAAAGTACTATCCTAAACGGATATTGTATCTTCATGCATACTTGGTATCCAAAACAGCCCCCGTGGAACTTAAAAGATCAAAAGAAATGGCTCAGCCAACGAAGCAAACAAAAAATCTAAATGATTCAAGATCTAGATGAAAATGTGAAGAACCTCTGTAATTGAGATGTCTATAATTTCGTTTATAATGGTCGAAGTAAACCAATTTTTAAAATACACAAATATAAATATATATTCACTAGCTTTGCTATCTAAAATGTACTACTTGAAAATGTGTATGGCTGCTTACAGTTGCTGAGCATTTTGCAGCCAGTTTTATAACTAACATCAACGCAAAAGAAAGTCATCCTGAAGCCAAGCCTCTTTTTTCTCTCGCACTAAGCGCGCACAGAATGAACAACGTCACGATATTTATACCTTTAAATATTCGCAATGGTTCACCAAAGAAACTTACCCATGACTTCCACTAGATGTCCGTATGTCACACAGCTATATATCACGGGTTACTTACGTAATCATACAAGGGGAAATATAAAATAATAGACGGTTCGCCTAATAGCACTGTAGTGGAGTTGTGGATTTTCTCTATCTTGCCATCTCTAAATATTTTTTACACAAATTCTTCTATTATGAATATGTTTCCGATACATTGGCTGTACTTACACAATTTATCAATCGCATGATAAAAACTATTTATGCAAATATACTTAAAATATGACAACCAGAAAACACCACCGCACAAGAGTGAACGTGTGGAAAATAAAGTCCCTCCAAAAGCGAGAAGCACATAAGACTGCAGGACACGCTTCTGTCTGAAGAGGGTTGTTAGCATGCTCTGAACGAGCCATATCGCGTGCTCTCAACTGAATGCCCGAATTCTTATCTCGGTGACAGCTCTCTCATCATAGGCTCAGAAAAAATCCTGAAAATCAGTCTAATTTAAAAAATAACGGATGGCATAAAAACGAGAGAATATAAAAGAGAAAGTGTAAATGTCCAATATTGAAATGGAATGTCAACATGAAATTTAAACACTATTTAAAATAGTCTTGTTAAAGAAACAGAGACAGAAAAAAATAGTAGTCATGAATGTAAAATATGTGTGAAAACTTCACATCATCACAATGGCAACACTATGTTACTCCATGCTCTTGAAGTGCTGTACTACCTGATGTGAACACAAATCAGGGACGCTGTGTTCTCTTACATCTGTCCTAGCCAGTCTAAGTGGTTCAACTGTGTTTATGCAAAACAGAGAAAGGATGAGTTTACATGTGGTTGCTTGCTGGACATTACGCCAAACAAATACAAGCTTGGACATCAACAGCCTTTACATTTTAGACTGTGTTGTATTCTGAGCTGGAGTTACTCCCAGAAGCATTATCTCTTCCTCTCTTGTGGGAAAATGTTCTGTTTAATGGTTTGTTCAGCCTCAGTGAAAGGGCATCACATCACATAAGGCCTTAGGGGACGGTACTACGGTACCAGTTCTCATAGCACATCTCAGTAGCACCAGTGAGAGCTCTTCACTTTGACCTGCATGAGCTAATTTGACTAATTTTCTTATGTCTTATTTTTAAGACTAATTTTACCATTCTTATGTCTGTCTTTGTTTTGACAACTGGATTCCTGTCTCCAAAGCACAATGGATCAACTGTTTGATTTTGTTAAGTATCCTCAAACAAAGGTATAAATAAAGACTCATTGTGTAAATGTTAAACTGACCAATGTTTATCATGCTCACATGAAGATATTTTGATCCCCTATTTGCTTGTATAGGAAACACTTGAACGTTTACTGGATCTTGTATACGTGTGCTTGTTCCAAGAAGAATACAATGTTGTTCTAAGCACATTTTGTTACACTTGTAAATTTTATTCAGTAAATAAATCTTTACAACTTAATATTAATTATGGAAATCGCATTATCCGATAAAATTTCAAAGATGATTGTGTAGGTCAGTAACGTTCATCTTTAATGGTTCAGAAAAGCTCTAGGAATCTAGTTTAAGTTATACCGTTATTCTGCATTTAGCAAACTACAAAGCAAAATGGATTACACTTTTTTAAATTTTACAAAAACAAAATAAAGAAAAAAGTGTAATCCAGTTACCTATTTTTAATCAAATAAAAATGTATTTGTAAAACCCCACACATAAGTGTTCTTGGTACTTTAAAGCTTGTTAAAAATGGGACCCTCTCTGTGGGTACAGAAACACACAAGTGAAAACAGATCCAGTCCTTGTGGGACCCTGCACACGTGATTGGAAGGTTTACACCATTACCTGAATCACAAGGAGAAATCAAATGAAAGGAAATGGCATTGTTGTACACCAGCTGGGTTCAACATCAACTCAGTTGTCCCCTGGAAACCAGGTTAAAGTTTATTAGCTGGTGTACGATCATGCTCTACTGAAATCCTGTTGATATTACCACGTGTATGAAACATTCGTGAGAGTGAATGTGTACCTGTGTGACATTAACATCAGCCATTACAGAGCACATGCACACAACTCACCACGGAACTTCCTCATGCTATTACAGGGGTGCTGGTGGATGGTTAATCATTTCAGACTGCAAATATTTGGATTAAGTTTTCTTTCTTTTTCTTTTTAAAGAAGGAAGCTATCGCTAAGGATTTAAATGAAGAGAAAACAAAAATAAAGGTCACATCACTACAGATTCATTCAGTCAATCTGTCAATTATTTACACAAAGAAGATGTGTGTAGGAAATCTTACATTTACCTTTAGCTATTTACCTGGGGCTTCTTTATTGATTTTGTTTTAATTAGACAGATTTAATGTTTGCATCATCTCTCTCAATACTTTCAATATTCACCTGAGAATGAAGAAGAGATCTGCAGTCCTTCCCTACATCTACACCAGGGACACCCTCAACCCTGCATCAGACCAGGGACACCCTCAACCCTGCATCAGACCAGGGACACCCCCAACCCTGCATCAGACCAGGGACACCCCTCACTGGTTAAGGCACTTGACTAATAATCAGAAGGTTGCTGGTTCAAACCCCACCTGAAGCCAACCTTAACCCTCAACTGCTCAGGATGTATTCAGTCACAACTGTAAATTGCTTTGGATAAAAGTGTCAGCCAAATGCCATAAATGTGATGTAAATTAAGATACCCTGGGATGTGTTGGCAAAAGCCATCAAAATAGTGTGTCCTCTCATTCAGTGCTCGTGCTTAAAAGAGGACTTGGATAGTCTCTGGTTTCTCAAAAGGGACCAGTGTCTTTGTAAAAGCGAGGCAGTCATTTTCAGTTGTTTACATGCAAATTATTTGTACTCTGGAATGAGAGACGGGGGGAAAAAAACGCAACACGTCTTAGTGAAGTAAAATGCATAAGCTGTAGTTGTCATCTGTAAGCATAAACTGTCATCTGTAAACTGTAATTGTCATCACATTCAATCAACTCATCAGACATGCAGTTATCCTCATTTCCCACATTCAGTGAGAACAATTGCTTAATCATATTCTATAAACATTTCAAAGTAAATAATCATGTATGCAAATTAATTCAATCAAGAATGACAGAATGAACAGTCATGTTGTGTTTCATCCTTTTACCTGCGTTTGCTGCAGTTTTATTCTGGGGAGAATTAGAGCACAGCGTATGTGTTAAAAGACTACCGAAGAGCTGGAACTTTCTGACATCAACAATAGTTTGAAAGTGAACAACAGCAATTACGTGTGCTTTTCACAGTTTGCCTCCAACAGTTGAGCCATGTTTGTATTCTTTGTTGTATACTTTGTTTGTATAAATAAAACGGACTCCAAAATATCCTCAAATCTCAGACTCGAGGCATCAGCCTGCAGAATAAAGAGTGCTGCAGTCAGCTACCTGTGGGTGAACGTTTGCTTGTTTTGAATATCATTTTTGTGTTTTAGTCATTTGCTGGTGTGAGAATGCAAAATAAACATTGTATCTTTGCATGCACTATATTTTTGTGTTTAAAAATATTTACTAAAAACACAAGAAAAAGGTTATCAAATTCTGCGGTTCAAGTCATTTTTTGTTCCACACACAATAGAATCCTCCATATGTTTCGTGTGCACCCTGTTTGATAACTTTGTAGTTATTAGAAAAAGCATCATTATGAGGAGTGAGGTGAACTTAAAGGTGGACTAAAGCTGTTAACAGCTGCTTTACATGGGCAAACTATAACAAGAATGCTGTAGTAAGGCACAAAGCCGCATGCTCCAACACTGGCAAACACATATGAACATTATAACCCATATGAACATTATAATTGCGAACAGCAACAGTTTACAGATTTAGTCATTTTACCCAGGTAGCAATTTCCAGAGTAGCATGATATTTTTAGGCTGTTTTTAATATATGCAACTACTACTTTCTCATTTTTTACTTTCTAAAACTAATCCACAGCAACAAATCAAAACCTGGATATCTGTTATTAAATGCAACTTGTCTAATACACGTACATTAAAATGGGTAATATTACAGAGAATATGTAATGGCATAGAACAGAAAGAACATCCAGGCACTTTCAATACATATAATTATGTGAAAGTCAGTCTGGACCAAAGGATTAGAATTTTTTTTCTAATCCACCTCAGCATCTGGTAAGAGCTGTGTGGATGTTCACAGCAACACACAGTGAGATAACATTCCTCTCCTCTTCTTCTCTCCTCCTGCCCTCCTCTCCCTCCTGAATACTGAAAAAAAACTTTCTTAGGTGGGGTATTGCTTTTGGGTAGAGTTTCTTTCAGGTGTGAAGTTTCCTCCATCCATCCAAGTTTCCTTCCATTTAAAACATTTTAAGGGTAGTTTATGAACACCAGCACAAAGTTGAACACTTTTCATGGCCTCTCCATCACTGAAGATTTTTTTTGTAATGTTCTGATTTTGATTTCCACCCCTTTTTTCACAGCACTTTGTTGCCGAATAGTCCCGCATGCCACTACAGAAAGGTCAGGATTTCTAAAACAGAATTCATAGAGAGGACAAAAGTTAGACATACTCTATAACAGCAAAAGAGGAAAGAATTTCATACGGGTATGTTTTTGTGTGTGTGTGTGTGTGTTATAAGTAAAACTATTTTGCCAAGTTAATTTCCTTCTCCAGTGGACACATCTGTTTTACAAACCTATAGTGATGGAGATGAGGTGCTTTTTCTGTTACAAATGACAATGCCTGTGACTACTGAGTGAATCTGGATGGAACATTCCCATAAGTGAAGGCTGGTTACTTAGGACGCCTTCTGTTAAAAGCATTTGGTTGATTCCTTCAACTGGATTCCTTTATCATCATTACATCTTCCTGATAATACTCTGCAATTTTAATATTTTGTTTGGCATTTTGTAAACTCAACGATAGTTTCAAATCTGACATTTGATTTGTTACATATGAGGCAGAACCACAATACCTGAATAAAACCTTCCAGCACCACCGACTCTCATTGGGTAAATAAAGCACATTTTGTGACATGCTTCTTTAATTACCAATGAGAGACATTTGTTTATTTTCCATTTAAGTGCTTTATGAATTTGGAATGTATTTGAAATTAGTAAGAGACCGTTCTACCTTCTGAACCTGTGATATGCAATGGCTGTTATTTAATAGCAATAGCAATATTCAGCTAAATGAGTAAAAGAATTATCAGTTGATATGGGAGGAGGCAAATTTTCTATCGTCTGTCTTCTGCAGTTTAGTCTGATGTTAACAGAGCACCATAGTGAATGACACTTCAGTCTCAATATAATTACCTCTTATAAAAGTTCATTTCTAGATTGTCCTTTACATAATATCAAATGTAAGTCACATACAAAAAAATGTATATTAAAACTCTATTGTTTTTACAAGGTTAGTTTCTAAAACAGTTAAGTTCTAGTAATAGAAATAACAGATAGGAAAGTGGCAACAAAATAATCCTAAGGATTATTTATTTAACAAAAGCTGGGTCCTTCCATAGCATGAATATGTACATAGATGAAATGCTTCTAGTGAAGTGAAAACATCAGCATCAAGGGTATCAGCCTTTGTGAAACTGGCATCTTCCTTCACTCAGTGGCGAATGTCTAGTGGACATTTAAGACCACATGTTCCAATGTGGCATGACACATGTAAAAATGGAAATAGAATCTTGCACATGCATCATCTGTTTGACATCACAGCAACGATCTTTAAATCACTTGTCATTGTTCTTTGACCCTTTTAAAAGGTGGTGAGGGGTGAGGGAACATGTTTTACAGATTTAAAGTGCTTTAATGTCGTGCTGGAAAATTATGTGTTGTGCTGGGGAGCAAAGAATCACATGCAACGAGCCAATGCCTCTGGAGGAACCAGAGGGCAACGATTTAAGAACCACTGGACACAGAACAAAATGTGCTGAGAGTTCATTTAAGTCTACTTGGGGATTAGAACACTGCATAATGAACCTTTACTACAAGGTGCTGATACGTTCTTTTTTTTTTACCCGCATCCTATTAAACTCATTTTATAATCCCCATGACAGGCAAGCTTCCCTTAATAAGTGAAGAATGGTACAAAGCCCTCGATGTTTAGTGGTCCACTGGCTTTTAACATAACCAATAACACAGCAAGGCCAGTGCAGAGTTAAGCAAATACATGAGGCTCTGTCTTTTTATACTCAGATGAGTTTGCAAGGACATCTCTGAAGAGAAGCAGGTGGAAGATGTCTCTTAAAAGCTAATTTATGGTCTGTGGGTAAATCCCGCCCACACAGGTCTGGTATTTACAAAGAAGAAAAAGTTCATCCTTGACTTTTTTGCCTGCCAAAATCACCCTAGGGAAATATTAAAAAAATCACTGTTCCATAAAGTTTACCTCCGAAGTCTGAGTACCATGTCTCAGAACAAGCCATTGAAAATGTAAGACATGTAAATCTCGTCCCTAATCACAAAATGGTAAAACAGCTCTATCGCATCCATCACTAATCCCTAGAATCCACACATCATGCCCACTGGATGGCAGGAACATCAGATAAAGATGTTGTTGGGTTTCAAGGTGTCTGCTTTTGCTTTGAGTTGTTCTTTAGTACAGACATGCAGGGCCCTCCAGCATTATTACCCCCTTGGTATAAAATAGAGCAACAAAGGCTACAAAAATATGTCTGCTGTTTATTAGCTTTGGTCCCACTCCCAGTCTGACCTTTGACCTAACCCTCACTGAAAGGCTGTGGGGTGATGTGAAGAGGAAAGTCAGCAGTGAGAATTCATATAGAAGATCTTGTCAGGGGTGCCAGTAGTCGTAATAACATATTTCAAAGTATAAGATTAAGTTGATAAACAACAAAAACAATGAGAGCTTTTTGTAGTTCATCTTTGCTGTTATTGTTGAGGGCACTTTATTTATCTGTTGTTTAAAATATGTATTTTACATGTCACAAATATTATAACAGTGGCCAAAAAAAGTTACGAAGCTGTAGTACACGCCCAGGGTCGGCGTTTCCGTTCATGCCTTTTTATTGTGTAATCGGATTAGAAGAAGGATTAAAAACATGAGTTGTGTTTTCACTGAGATAACACAACTCGATCATAAACCAGTTAAACAGGAGTCTGTTCAAAGAAACAGTCCTATTTCTTTGAACAATTAGAAACCTTTTCCTCCTTCCTGTGAATGTCTTATTACAAAGGAGGCTATAAGAACAAACTATTAAGAGCACTTTGAATCTAAACATGACTCCCTTAGGTCATGTCCATCTAAACATGACTCCCTTAGGTCATGTCCATCTAAACATGACTCCCTTAGGTCATGTCCATCTAAACATGACTCCC
>JAOXYF010000018.1:8156798-8172582 GCA_028565775.1 Sternarchorhynchus goeldii | reverse complement strand
CCTGGCAGCCTTGACCGATTCGGTCACTGCATACAACTTTCAAATAAACCCGGATCTGAACGTTTATAGTGAGCCGCATATACGCAGATCGCAAAAGAAAGGCGAGTTCAACAGTTCAGACCATCAAGCCGAAGCTGGCGAACGAGGAAAAAGGAGACGCGGCCACCGTCCAGGATGAAAGCTGCATCAGAGCATGACGAATGGAACCGGCAGCAAGACCAGTCCAGACAAGAAGCCTTCCAGTGTCAGCACGGCATTGTGTAAAATAATGAGGGAAAAACAGGACAGAAAAAAAGCAATACAGCAGAGCAATTCTGAACGCCAAGATCAGCAAGACTGTTCAGGCTAATAAGATCAAACACCAACAAAATGCATCTGCTTAGGTTACTGCAAATTCATTGTAACCTTCAATGTCAAACATATGAACGACCTACATTAAAAAAAATAAATAAATAAAAATGTAAAAAAAAATCTGCAAGGCTGACTCAGTGGTTGTGACGGAGCTGGTGGACGTGGAGAGTTGGTTAAATATCAGGCCACAGAAGGAGCTTCACAAACTTTCCTCCTTTTGTATATTTGGACTTCAAGGCTGATCATATGGATTTAATAAGACTAAATTCAAAACAGGTCAACAAGTAATCCAAGCAATGAGGGCCTTATGGTACGTACCATACATGTGCTCATCAAATCACACACCTAGAGTTTAAACTTGCATCGCCGTCATCTTGAGATGTAACCTAAAGCTGTGTCCAAAACTCTCCCCCCGTCCCTCCCTCAAGCAAGAAGAAAGAAAAATATCTTCTGCTCAAACACCTGAATATTTAGGCAAATGCCTCAAGGCCTCAGCTCCATTCTCTACAAAAACAAGTACATGAACCATCAAGTTATTCTTTAGAGACAACAAAGACTACTAATCTCTCATACAGAAGTGGACCAAGATAACATCAAGAAGGAAACCGTGGTCTTAGAATGGAGCTCATTTTAAGAACAGACAGGGTTTTGCGTGCCAAGGCTTAAGGAGGAATTTAAAATGTCATGTGCATTTATAATGTGTAAATCAGTTAAACCTTTTCTCAGATACTCAAATATAACTCCTCACTGTGTAAAAGGACGCCAAGGCTGGACTGTAACGGAAAGCTGGAATGTTCAAAGCAGCATTACTTTCTGTACCTGATGGGTTCGAGCATTCAGACAAGGAATAAGGTGAAAAAGTGACGTCATCATACACACATGATGCAAAAAAGGAAAACTCCCTCGGTGTCATTATGTTTTACAGAAATATTTCAGTGTCAATCTGCTAAACTAATACAGAGCAGGGAGAGTTTTACAGATAAACTTTATTTAAAAACCCACTATTTACAAACCCCAAAAGGAAACCAGACTGCATTCTGTGAAGGTATAAATGTTCTGTTGCTCATTCATTTTTAACCAAGTCCAGGTGTTCCACTGGTTCTTTCCACTGAGCTCAGGTTGGAATGACTGCCGTTTGCATGCAGGAAGAGTGCAGATGTCTCCACAACTCTGTGACTGCTCCTTGATGCACTCTCCAGGGCTCTGTGAAGAGAAATTTAGAAACATTAGCCGTCTCACCCAGAGGCAGATTCTTAGATTAATTGAGCGGAAGGAAAGATAAGGAAAGAGAAATGAGTGTCACACACAAGCAGAGAGTGATCAAAACCTCTGCTCTCAACAATGAGCTCAATCACATGGCCACCAGAAGCTCACAGCCTAACTGCCATAATTTAAAATAGTTATTGTTCAGTGGGGTGGTTTAATTACCCAAGCATGCCCAAATTGCATCCATTTATCCATGAAAAGCCTTCCATTCCCCCCCTTGTGTGTGTGAGAATGTTTTGGTCTCTACACAGGGGAGGAAAAAATAAAAAAATAAAAACCAATATTCAGCATAATGATGACGCATGGCTAAGTTTTCACACAGACAGCTAACCCAAAGGGACCAAGGAGGATTCAAGCCTGCCATATGCAAAGAACCTCAGAAACAACCAGTCACTGAGGGATCCAGGATGTTTTCCCTTTACATTTACATCAACAGCTACAGTCAGATCTAATTCTACTGGCTTCAGAGTTCATTTGTTAAGCTCATATACACATTTGACATGGCACCTTACACTTTAAAATTAGTCCATAACTGCAAAGATGGACCAGCTGAAGCGAGGATGCTGTCTCTCGAGTCACAATTCACTTCTACATGACCTTTTGGGTTTTGATGACGTCTGAAGCTTGTTAACCCCTCATTTCATCAGCTCGTCTCTTAGACATATTTAATACCGTGACCATCTTGAGCACATCAGCTTTTCTTTATCTGATTTTTTAATAAGACCGATGCTGTTTCTTGCATTAGAAAAAAGGAACACTGCATTCTGCAATAGTAAAAGCAAGTATTCCCAAAGTAGACCATCTCTACATGACCAGTGTTTTCCAAAGACCTCACTTTCCATCAGCAAAGAAACATACAAACTGGCGACAAGCAGAAAAATGGAAATTGCTCAACATTAAACCCAACATGAACCCAAGTTATACAAATGTATGAAAATATTTAGTTAACTACTTTGACATAATTTCTGCATCTGACTGGCGCTCAGCACAGAGTACCTTGGCAGAACTCAGAGCTGAGCAGTCCGAGGTGGCCCAGTGCAGACGGCATTACGTTTACACCGCCTGCCAGGGTGGCGAGTGGAGCAGCTTCGGTCCACTGAACCCAGAACAGCTGCTGTGAAGGTAACGCGTCCACACGATCACCTGTCGCATACGTGGACGGTGATGCACACTGGTCATTACAGGGTTTTAGTGCAGGGCGGCGAGAGGACCCAGCCCATATGTTTTCATTAGTCTCAAACGCTGGAGACTCCTGAAACACATTCCTCAGGGGGAAAGCAGGTGGAGCCACTATTAATCTCAGTCGCTGCACAACGCAAGAAGACAAAGACACAATCTGAAAAGCAATTAACAATAACACTTTATTACAGGTCGAGACGATACATTCAGCATTATTTGCAGGGCAATTCCAACGCTTTAGCAAAGCCTGACGATCCCAATATTTTCCACAGAAGTTCCTAACAAGCATCGCTAATCAATTCACCACCATCTTAAACGGAGAAGCTCTGGGGGGGCGGAGCAGAAGTGTTGGTGGGCCAAGGACTTTCCCCATCAAGAGAGCAGGCAGAGAAGCCACTCACAGTGAGATGCACATGCATGATCAGGGCTTGTCCTTGGGCACCACCAGCCATTTTTTGCACACGGTGCTGCAAAGAGATTGATGCAATAACGACAGAGAGCTGTAGAATGTTTCATAAGCCACTGAATAAACGAGGACCTCCCAAAGACATGTTTAAATAAATCAATATATACATACAAAAGAATAATCTGATTAGGCCTCATCAAGAAATCAGACTTAATTAACATGGTGAATAATTAAAGCAACAACTTAATTTATTCATTTGAAAATGTAATAATTGCATGCACAGAACAGTTCCCTGTTAAAAGGGCATGTGAGTGAGCTCATCTGGTCTCTCACATTTGCAGTAGGTTTCAATCTAAACATGGAAACAACGCATTCAGTTTTACACCGATCACCACCTTCCCAGTGGAACACGTCAAGAGCAGGAGACAGCTCCCATCACAGGTTAGTCTGCATGCAGGCAGAGAGACAGTGAGTCATGAGAGTAGTAGGTACACTGGGCTGGGAAGGAAAACACAGGTGGCAGGAAGGTGGAGGAGCTACATAAACTCTGAGTGCAAGTTCGCCTCCATCTTCCACTCTTGTTCTCCCTTCATCTCTTCTGACCTTGCTACCACAGTCTTGATGTTTTAGCTTTGGCAGGGGTTTATAATGCAGGGTGAAAGTTGCAGATAATCCTTCTCCAATAAACAAACAAACAAAAAAAAATCTCACCCACGCGAATGATTGTATCCGTCCTGCCCCTCAGCTAGACAAAGATCTTTAGAACCGGACAACCATAAGTCTTGGGACAACTTTAACCATATAAAGGGAGTACAGTAGAGCTTAACGTTTAAAAGACAATTCTGCAGATGGCCCTTTTGTCTTGCTTTCAAAAGACCCAATCTTTTTGTCATAACATTAAAATTAAAACACAGATCTAAGGTTAGGAAATGCTGGAAGAAGTCTACAGTAATGGGGTAGTTAAAAAACAAACAAACCAAAACATACTATTATTTCCAAGTTATGGGAAAGATGCATAGCTATATAGGGCCTATACTGTGTGTTCTGTTCCATGTGGTGTCTCTTGAAGTCCTTGACCTGAAGGTTAACAAGCTGCAACATCAACATGGTACATTAATATTCCATCACCCAGGGAGGATGTAAAAACTTGACATAACATGACAAGGGGAACAGCTCTGCTCCTACTGGTTCGTTTGAAGTCACATGATGAGTCACATACTGAACAACTTTGTTCACAAGGGAAAAGGGCAGAAAATGAGGCTCTTGAGTGAAGCATGAGGGAAAGCACAACATCTGGTGTGACAGGAGAATGAAGAATAATCATATAAAACTCACAAGCTTAAAAAAAAAAAAAGAAAAGCATCCAAGAGAGCAAACAAAACTAGCCAAAGGAGCTGCGAATAAATGATATGTATTACAGTGCTTTTTGTGACCAGGCTTCAGAAAGCCGGGGGAACAAACTGCTCCGTCTTGTATATAAACAGAATTATGTATATTCCTAAGAATGATTTCTAAACACTGCAAATACGTTTGCCAAAGATCAGAGTGCAGGAGTACCAAACCTGACATAAATGCTGTGGCTTCACGGTTACGTCTCATCTGACAAGAAATCTGTTTTCAAGAAATCGGTTTTATTTCTCCTTATCACAGAATTTTGTAAAATGGACATTTGCTTAATTTTTATTTCTGTCTTTCTGGAACAGATGCAGAAATCTTGAATCTATAGCACTTTGACACCAAAACATATAATTTTTCAATAACATTTTATGAGCCCAGGTCTAGAACACACACTCATTTAAGTTCACATTTTCAGACCTTCCTACAAGAACTCTGGTAGCACAACAGAATGATGACTGAGTACAATGTCCCTTTCATTTATGGCCAGACCATTAGCACCTGAGGACTCCAAATGAAACAGTGTTGAGCAAGAGCAGCTGGTTAAACTCCGAGCTTCTGGTGACCTGCTCTGAGCAGGAGGAACTGTTCCATCAAACAGAGGCCAGTTCTTTCCATTCAGATAGACCAGCTGCATGAAGGCCATATTCACTCCACATGTCGGAGTAATGCATACACAACCCAGGTTAACCACGGGATAAACTCCACGCGAGATTCTTCTGTGTGTTGTAAAAGATGTGGGTTATGGAAAAAGTGTCAAGTCTGAAGTACAGCACAGCACTGTATAAACGCAAATAAAAGCATGCGTGTGTTTATGGCTGACGGACAGTCTCTAAAGTTCTGTGCACTCAGGAAATAAATTGTTGAGGTTAATAAAATGTAAACCAACATGGTGACTTCGGTTGTGTTTTATACATTGAAACCACACACACACACACACACACACACACACACACACACACACACACACACACACTTCAATTTCAATGTATGCACACATTTCGATTTCACCAATATTATTAGTGTACAAGAACAAATAGGAGGTGCTGGGGTGAAGGTTCACTTACTCAGGAAGCTTCTATAATGTCCTCAACTGAAAACATCAGAAATGGAGCTACAAAACAAAAGGGAAAGTTTATTTAGTATCTTGTGCAAAGTGTTTCCGCAGTGAGATACATGGGATTATTACTAGGCTACTCAGAACACCTAAAAGGCAGAGAGAACAAGAAAATGGCACAGTGAAAAATCAGTCTAGACCTTAAACCTTAAAAAGGCCTTCATAGTTCCTTCAAAATAAAAGCCAGCACGTCTCAAACATCTGTTTGTTGTCAAATGTGTTTACCGTGCAGCCTTTCACTTGTGTGCATCTCAGCTGTTGGCCAGTTCTGTTACTGGTCTCGTCTGCCAGCTGAGAGGTGTTCGCTCGAGTACACCGAGTCATTCTTACATGATGGGGCAAGATCTGGAGACTGCAGAGATGAATCACTGATGAACCACAGCTGTGATCATTTACCTTCAGCAAAATGAATCACTGATAAAGCACAGCTGTGATCATTTACCTTTAGCAGCCTCTTTCACCACGTGTCAGTGATAAATTTCACTTAAGAATAAAATCCAAGGTGGACATGAAGCAGTAATGATGCACTTATGAACCACACGAGTTCAACGCATCAGTTCTCCAGCCAAAACAATGCCATATTTTGGGCTTAATATTTATGTTTGTTATTATTCTCAAAGGAGTTTTAGTAAGCACAGTCTACACTGGGGCTTTTTACAAATAAACTGACACGGCACACACACACACACCAGTGGCAAGAGTGCTATTACAACTCGCAGTGCATGCATGCCGGAATAAGACAGAGAGCTGGGCAGAAGGAGTGTGTGTGCTGGGTGAAGGGAGAGGTGGCAGCAGCTCCTAGCCCTGCCTGCAGGAAAAGCTTGAGCCGTGTCTGGGCCCAGGGCTGCTTGTGAGGTGATTACAGAATAGTGCTCCACTAATGAAAAGCACACTGATCCAATAAGCCACCGGCCACCCACAAGCAGAGCAAGGAAACTGTGACGCTGGAGGCAGTGAGGTGAGGGACGGCAAAATGATCAGCTTCTCAGTGGAAGCATGCGTGCGCACACGCGCGCGCACACTGCAGGTCTGAGCTATTCACGTTTTATACGCTGGAAGAGAAAAAAAAGCCACCACTGAATCCCAGCAGGACAAAGTTAACTCAGGAACACTGCAAAATGAGCCCACAGACATTCTGATGATCTCCAGAGGGAGGAGGCAAGAGATTCTGTATTGGTCCATGAGTCATAGAAAATGAACAGAGTCAAAATGCAATACTGAACTAGTTTCTAGTGCAGCAGTTCCAAAAGCTCAAAAATAATTGAAACAGCCTCTTTTCATTTCACGTGGAGAGTGTCGAGATGCCGCAACAAGGTCAGATGCAGACGAGTGGGTGTCCAGAGTACTGTAGGTGAGGCACTTCTCTCTCTTCCTTTAGTAATGAAAGGGAGGCAGGTGATGCCAGGTCACCCTAGTGTCCACAAGATGTACAGCCTATAAACGTTCATTAAGCATAGTAGCAAACGCACATGACATTTCAAAAATGTAGTGAAGGGTCAGAGAAACGCTACACTGGAACGGTGTGTCAACACTAACGGTTGCAACCAGACAAATGCGTTTTGGATAATGCTTTTTCAAACAAGTCGGGGTCAAAAAATAAAACACAACTGACTTACTTATTCCAAGCACCACAATTTCTGACAACAGCGGATCATTATGGCGAATTTCTAGGATCGAAAATGATCTTAAGCACATTACGATGTCTTGAAAAATATGCAAGTCAATTTCAGGCAAGGCATTAAAGGAAAGGCCATATTTAACCCGAATGAAACCCATTCAGTGTGTGGTTTATGTAGTAGCCAGGCCTTCAATGATGAGCTGTGGACCAAACTACACCATTAAGAGATCGTTTGGTTGATTGATCAAGTGGCTGACACCATCTTTAACTGACAAAGCTGCATAGGTCAATTCAGGTCAAAATTATTTATGTAGCACTTTTTATAACAGGCATCCACAGAAGGTGGCTGTACAGACGTCCGGGTCGAAGGTGGCAGCTGGAAGGACAAACTCCCAAAGAGTTTGAAACCTGAAGAGAGAAACAATCCTGCTCTGTTCATCAGGTACGTGACACCCAAACAATCCTGCTCTGTTCATCAGGTACGTGACACCCAAGCCAATTTGGCAAAATTCAGGAGGCAAAATGAAAAATATCATTGTACTCCAAATAAAATGCTTCTAAAAGTTATAGCACACTAAAATTTCACATGAAGTATTTATACTGTATAATCTAATTATATTGGTGAAGAGTGGAAACTCACTTTTCAAAAGCCACATTATATTTCAAACATTTACAACATTCTAGATTTTTCTATAAAGTCTAGCAATCCAACAACAACCCCACCATATACAATCTTGAAGTGACTTTCTGGTGTGTTACAATGCTAAGATAAAGGGGAAATATACTATGGAAACCTTCATGTCAAAAGGTGTAGTCTAACAGCTAATTGAAGCTAATTAAGCTTAAGATTCAGGTCACAAGTTGAGCATTAGATCGTTAATCCAATTATGCGTTGCCTTTAAAACTCGGCATAAAAAAAAAGTGATTCACCTGGAAGATGGCTGCCTCTTCGACTGGGTAGAGGCAGTGAAAGCCTGCCCTCTCCTCAGCTGGACAGTCACATCAAAGCACGGAAGAGTCCATTCTCGGGACGGAGCTCACGGAAAGAGAGTCAACCACACGCATACTGCACAGATGGTGTACAGACCACTGTGTGCATGCATACCTGAGTTTTACAGCCAAACAGCTGCATTATCCTCACTCCAATATGCCACTGATGAACCTCACTACCTTCTGAGGGTAAGTAAAGGGTTCTCAGTCCCACCAGGCAATGTAATCTAAAAGTGGACATGGTAGCAGAAGGCAGATCTGTCTCCACGAAGGCCTCAGGCGCTTCCACACCTTCCCAAACACTTCCCCAGTCCTCCCATAGGCAGACAATATGGACGATTTGCTTGTGACCATGTTAAAAGTGGACTCTGACAGCCAAGAATCATGGGGAGTGCCAGGCTGGGGTGAGGCCTGCAGGAAACGTATGCTATCTAAAAGGGCTTTTTCACCAAACGTATGCTATCTAAAAGGGCTTTTTCACCAAAATCCAACAAAATTGTCCTGCTCACCCTCCATAAATCCAACAAGTCTGATGATGTTTCTCCTCTTTTAAGGTCGTCATATTTTAACTGCAGTATTTTCATCTCAGTCCGCAAACTTAATATTCCTTTATGTGAAGCAGAAATAAATTGCTTTTCTAATTTCTAGCCTAGTCACCACTAAACTAATCAGATGAGTTTCGCCTTTGGTGTGACTTTTCAGTGATAATGGAACAGAATCAAATGTTACAAATTAAAAACGACCAAAATTTCCGACTTTTGATTCATACAAATAATCATGATTAAATGGGTGGAGCCAAGTAAACTAAAGTAAATCCATATAAATAATATCCTCTAGATTAAAAGCAAACAAACAACAAACACTATAACTGCACTCAGGATATTCAAGTAAGTATTCCCTGCTGGAACAAACAAAACAGTCATGCAGCAGGTATTTCAGTCAATATGGCTCCAAACCAGCCAAACGTTACTGAACTTGGATACTTCCCACTGATTCTGCTTCAGTCTGATGAGAACCTCATCCTGGCCTTGAGGACTGAACAAGTACGTCTTAACCTCTGCGTCACACCACAGCACTTTCTATACTCGCTGAGAAAATAATAAGAGAACTCATGCACAAGGAGGAAAATATGAGTTACTAGAATCGATGAGTACATAATTCAATATTCTGAATTCTTTATGAATTCATTATGAATTCTGCAGGACGTCCAGGATAAAACTGCCTGTGCCTGAAAGCACTGCTTTAGTTGCACGAGGAGCCGGTATCAAGGCAGTGATTCCAAAACACACCACTAAATAAACAAAAAGATTTCACCATTGTCTCTGGACTCAGAAATGCAATAAAAAAAATGTGTGGTTTGACCTGAAGAGACCTGAGTACGTGTCAAAAACACAGGGGACACCAACAACTTCTGACACGCTGCTTCAGAGAAACACTCCATCCCCTTTAATACAAAACCATATTAGAAAAAAAAAAAAACAACTTCCAAGTGCAAAGTGATACTCAGCCACAAAGGACCAGGGTTCGAGGCCCTTCACCACCCCGAACTGCCATATTTGCTCTTTATTCCTGATGCAACTTGCATGCTTTTCAGTTTGATACCAGTTTCATAGCTGCATCCAGGTGAACAGATCATCTTCACACTGTCCATGTTTCTGGAAGAACTCCCTCGTTCTGGATACACACCTCAAATACCCTAAAAACATTCAGATGTGTGCTAAAGCAACACACATTACCAGGCACCAAGCTACCTGCCAATAACATGGTAAACATATCCCAACTCCCCCTTCTCTACCGCGGATCCATCAGGACCTTATGAACAGTACGCTGGCAACATATGAAAGGCTTATTAAACCAATTCAGTGTCCAAATACCTCACAGAATAATGAATGCCAAAAAACCCCCCAAAAAAACAATCATTTCAAATCCATGTGTTGAAAACCTTCCATTTCCACCATAATACTAATAAAAACAAAAAGCTAGAGATGAAAGAGAAAAACTATTCTACTTCAGTTGTTTCACAATGCAATACAATGCAGGCCATCCATGTTTCAGTAGGATTATATGGATGTAGATCAGAAAGACCCCATCAGCCACCAAATCCAGACTTTATTCAGTTTCCCCAACTGAATCTTGGCTGTTGTGCATCTCGGTTAATCACACATTAACTGCCCACTGGGTAGGCTGACATAAGAGTCCATGCCCAGACTGCTCTAGCAGTAAAACAGTGCTGGGTTAAATGTCACTTTACTGCCTGTATTGGATAACTGTGACATATCGGCCAACTCCACTTAGTGCTGCCTAAAGAGGGCTCTGGGGAACATCACTTCAGAGAACCACACTGAGAACCTGGAGGAACAAGCATGCAATCACACAGCAACTGCACATCAACAGCAACAAACGTGGGGGGGGGGGGGCATGTTGCTTCCAACCTCCAGGAGACCATAGGCTCCTTATCTTTAACTCAAGAACAAAATGCCACCAGTGTAAGTGCTAAAACAAGGCCTAAGCTCCACCCCATAAAAGGCTTATATGCCAGTACAGTGCTACATCAGTACAGTGGAGCTCCACTTTCTAGATGGTTTTATTGTTATATAGTTTATTTGTATATAGAACACAGTAAAACTTGTAAAATTAAACACTTCCCAGATAAAGAGATGATAATTTCCTAGTAGGGCTGTGTTCCACTCACTCACTCAACACTGACATGAAGAATAGTGAAGGTTTAATGCTGTTCACAAGCATGTTAATCTTACTCCAAAATAAAAGTCCTTAACTATAGAAGAAAGTAAACAGTCTTGTTCGAGGGGTTATGCTCCACTGCATAGTGTGGCTCAGCATAATCTGGAATCAGAGAGTTTATAGGCTGCATATGGAGCTACGCTTGGATACATATCAGTCTGCCAATTAAGGCGGATTAAAGCTCAAGCCTTCTCTTCTTTACCTTACATTGCTAATCGCCTGGGTTAGCTAGCTAGCCAATATGCTATAATTCATTAGCGTTTACTCCTGATAACTTGGAAAATGCATCCACCATTCTCTGCCATGCAATTTCTATAATTTATTTATTTATTTATTTAAACCATAATAGCTAACTGAGCTCCTGCCAAAAGCCAAACTCCAGTTCTTGCTGATGCCACACACGACTAACTTAAGCAGCATCAACACCAGGGTTCGAGGTTCATTAGAAAGTGAATGAACATTTGTACATGTGCAACCTGAACATGAGCGTCAAGAACAGAGCCTGAACATGAGCGTCAAGAACAGAGCCTGAACATGAGCGTCAAGAACAGAGCCTGAACATGAGCGTCAAGAACAGTCCGTTTCCTCAGGCAGGTGAGGCAAAGCAGCAGCTACTGATCCAGTTCTATTGTGCAATTACCCAGGGAAGGTTGGGATCATTAAGTGTCTGGTACGGCAGTCTGGTACTGACAAAGAAATATTGAACACAGATAGTGCCACTAGTGCACTTCCTATATATCAACTGCATAAAAAAATTTTTTAAGGCTTTTTTTCACCCCCTTTGACCCCTCCCACCCAGCATCTAGCAATCCTGATTTTTAATCACCAAAACCACTCATCATTATCTTGGTTTGCACTATGAAATCTTGCTCCATTACATCAGCTAAACTCGCATCAGTGCTGCAGATTATTAGTGTGACGTTCATTAGAGTCACGTGTTTATATAAAGAGACTTACTACGGATCTCTCAGTTTGTTCCATTATGTTGAAACCTATTTTGCCTCACTTCATTAAATGTGCATTCGTACACTCATCCAGTACTAGTACAGAGCCACGCCAGCCTGCTGTCACATCCCCACAGTATTCCAGTTTCTGCTTGTATCTGCACCTGCTGTGTCACCTGGCATTTTACTGTTGACATTTTTTTTTTTACTGGTTATTTATGATGTAGTGCCAGTATACAAAGAGCCATGCTGAACTCAACACCAGCACTGCTGTGAGGCAATGAAGAATCTTGAACTGATGTGAAGAAATCAAGATAAGGCCAGTATATATTGTTCCCTTCCTCCCATGGACCAATTGCAGGCACCTTCACCACTTCCAGTCATTTTCAATAACCTGATCTGAAATCAGTGATGGGTTTTAAATAAGGTAATATAGCAGAGAACGGAGCATGCAGTTTCCATAAATAAGTGTAACTGAATTAGAGCAAACTAAATAGCTCGTAAGTAATCAAGGGGAGAGAACAATCAAGCAGAGGTTTTCTGGTTCACCTCAACCTAAATGTCTCAAAAGCACAACCCTGTGTTAAATCGAATAGATTAATCTAAAAGTAACAGGTGTGGGAAATGAGAACAGAAGTGTATTAAAAGTGGTTCTTCATAGATCGAGTCAGTAAGAACTTCCAGAGAACAGAGCAACCATTCTAAACTTCACTAGACAAGCACGCCAACAAAATGCCCATCTGTGCATAACCTTTGTTTGACAGTTAAAAGTAAAAACTTTTGAAGCATAAATATTTTGCATCGTTAATGTAAAACTGCAAACAAATCTCAATTCAGAAAGAAAGCAACACCACCAGAAACAGAGTTCTTTGTGATAACCTAGTGCTCATATTTTGTTCAAGGTCTTATTTTTCTGTTATTCTTGACTGCACCTTCATCCAACATGAGCCCATAGACACATTTATGGAATGTGGTGGAGAGGGTCCATTCACATCAGAGATCCTGCACAAATACCATGGAACTGTGGGTGGCTGTACAAACATGACAGCATCCCTCCGAACGTTTTCTGTCCACTTGTGGAGTCGAGTTGCTGGACTTTGCCGGACTAGAGGAGGTGATGCGCAATACTAGTTCCTGTCCCATGATATCTGTGTAAATGTGTAGAGCATAAATGGAAATTTTGTACAGTGGAGATGGTACCCTGGGTATTAAGTCAAAGAAATCCCCAAACTCTGCAACAGTTAATCAGAGGTGAAGAAATGCTCAAGAAAAGTTCCAAATTCCTAACCTTTTCTGCCCATCTATAATTAATGTCACCTTGACCAACTAAAGCAGTATTTTTCCCAGAAGTACAGCAGCACATTCCCTACAAGTAATAGGGTATGCATTCCAACACAGCCAGTTGTTTTATATATTAAAGGTAACAATGTTAGCCACATCTCAAGCATTGATAATCTTGACCCTCAAATTATTTACAATTTTAGCTGCCAACTTGCACCGAAAAACTTTACCAACGACATTTCCGAATCCTGTTGAAATGTCAAAACGTGGAACACAAAGACCTGAATTCCACTGACTGCTGTTATTTAGCCAAGAATGAGCCATTTCTCCTGCTGTTATGGTCTGCAAGCATCATTACAGACTCTAATGCCTCTGTTCCAAACACATTATTCATTAAAATATACTGAAAATAGACTGAAATAACATAACTGATGAATAATGTAATAGCCTGTTGTGGAATATGATCAGTAGGGTTGCAGGGTTGGCGCTTCCGCTGCCCTAATCTGTTCCATCAGGTATGGTCATTCAGAGACATCGCAGTGCTGAAAACAGCAACGATCACTCACAGCAGTACATGTGATCACGGAGTCATGGAGACGATCTCTATGATCGGGTTGGGCATGGGTTTAAAAAGAAAAACAAATAGAAACAAAGTCACTGCAAACGCCGTCTGGAAAATGCAGACTATGCAGTTTCCCTCCTCATGCCATCAGACTGCTCAATAACCAGTGTCTGGACTGATACCACACACACACACCCACCCACCCCTGCCTTTTGAAGCACTGCACTATGGGGACACAGGGACTGTCTACTTCCCTGCCCCTTCTCCCCCCCATGCTTGTAATCATTGTACTGTGTTGCTGTAGTTTCTGTACTCTGCATCGTTGCACGCGCGCGCACACACACACACACACACACACACACACACACACACACACACACACACTTTAAACAGTCTGGCGTCATTGAACTGTTCCATGTAGCACCTGGGTCCTGGGGAAACCTTGTTTCATCTCACTGTGTACTGTTCTGTATATGGTTTAATGGATACGGTTGAATGTAAATAGTTTAATGACAGAAACCACTTGATTGCCTGTTTATCACCAAACAGATAAAACTGTAAGTATTCAGCCTGTGGGAGGGGCCCAGTCTACTGAGTGCTGCTTCATAGGCATTTAATGGAAATGTGAATCATCAGGAGCTTGAGCACTGGACCCTGCACAGGAAACGCACCAGCCACACCTACAACCCCACGCACATCAGCGGCGCTAAAAACCTAAACCCCAGAAATGTAATCGTCACACCGCACTTAGAGATGAGAGATAATGAATCACTTACAGAGAAGTTTGGGGTAAGAAAGCACAGCTGCAAAGTTTCAAGGAAAATTAATGCGGAAATGTCAAACATGGTAATCCACTTTATTACTGCTGTAAAACACCACAGCCTGGCACCATTCTGAGGAACCATGGCATCTCTCATACAACCACAGGAAGAGCTTCACTTTCAGCCCGTCGGTTTCACACCAGGGTTCAGGGTTCAGACATGGAGATGAGTGTTTATATGTATGTGCATATGGCTGACTCCACGCAGAATATCTCCAACAAATACTCATGCGTAAGATGAGCGTGGAGCCAGAGGTTCTGTTGATGTGTTAAAAAAAATTAATAATATCAGCATGGCTCCTCAGCGGCAGACATGACAGCTGACAGCTGAAATGACAGACAGTTCCCCAGGCTGCACACATTTCAGGGAAGACCCTCATCCGTGCACAGAGAGCTAAGAATGCAATGAATCAGATTGTTCCCACACCTGGAGAAGTTTGCACCCATGCAAAACAAATGCTGCCAATATAAAACACAGCCAGAGAGATGGGGGTACCCCCGAAAACCCCAACAGCAATGAGAACTTCTGGTTTGGCTTAAGGCTCTCAGAAGACTGCAGAACACGCTGAGCTACATCTACAGAGAAAGGTTCTACAACGTAAAAATGTTATTGGCGTTACACACTCAGAGATATCCTAACACTCATCATAAAAGACAAGCTACACAGTGTAGAGAACTGGTCTGACAGCCTTCACAGCTACATTCAGTTGAGGGGAATAGAACTGAACTAAAAACTAATATGTGAAAAACCCTCTTATAATTTCTTCTTGTGCACATGTCCACATAAACACTGGGAAATGCCAGACTAGTCTATGAGGTTTCACCTTTAAGACCTGTGTAATTATTAGTATGTGCATGCACGTGTTGTTTATCTTCCCGGAGGCAAGCTGAGGTGGTATAAGGTGAACTTCCTCAGGGTCTTTGTTTGGCATAATGAGATTAAGACTGTGATGAAGGACTGCTAATACCGATACATTTCACCTACCTGCTCCCTCAATGCTGAAGAATAACAGAGCACATCAAGCTTAAAACTGACAACTCAGGAAATCAGGAAAAAGGCTCGAGACAAAAACAAAGCAACATGATTTTGTACGAATTGTTCCGATTCGTGTT
>JAOXYF010000018.1:8118021-8129291 GCA_028565775.1 Sternarchorhynchus goeldii | reverse complement strand
ACACACACACACACACACACACACACACACACACACACACACACACACACACACACACACACACACACACACGAGTAAACATTACTGCGCCAAGCACATTCTCCATACAGAACCACTCACCAAAAACGTCACATGCAGTCTTAATGGTTTCCACCTCCTCACCCCCTTTGCCCTTTGACCCCAAAGCCAGCCAGCTGAAGGCTCTAGAGCCCTAGTGTTTCCAGCTCTGTCCCAGAAGTCTAAGCAGGCAGTGGAACTCACTGATGGTGGAGATGAAGTCCAGGAAGCGTTCCTTAGGGAACAAAGGGTTCTCCAGACCTCGGAAGTAGAGCTTCAGAACCCCGGCCACTGAGTTTATGTCATGATCACTTTGATCGTCCACCAGAGGGTCTTCACCTAAAAGAGGAGACAACCAGTGCTTCAAAGACCTGTTAGAGTGTGATGTACAACATTTTAAATGCTCTCAGGTGAACTGGCAACAGGGTCCTGAACGAATAATTGTATATTTAACCTGAAAAGTGCTAAGGGTAAGGGGAAATAGACCCATCGCTGGAAACACAAATGACCAATTCAGTTGGATGGGATTTATTTTATAGAAAAATAAGTCCATGTCAAATTCAGTTTTCAAATGTAATTTCCCCCTTTTGCTAAGTTAATCTTTTCTGACAGGTGCTGGCAAAACAAATCAACTGTGTTAGAGGGAGAAAAGCAACTGGGAAACAATGAGGGTTCCTCCTCTGGACACCAACCTCTCTCAAATGAATTTTTAATATCGTTCACTTCCACCTGAGATCCAGGAACTCGGAATATGCCCTGCTGCTGCAGGCCTGAAACAGAAATGTAAACCTGAAACCAGGACAACGTTGGAGTGCTGACATGATCCTAACAGCACAACCTCCAACAACGTGAAAGCAACCTGGAAATGCATAACACGGGGACAGGAAATGCAACTTGGTTGCAAAGGGACTTTATGCTCCATGAGGTAGGGGCCCCTTGGTTTTGAGGGACGTATGGTTTCTATTAAGGCCACTCATCGGTTCCTGAGATTTCATTAGATGTGGAGGGCCAATAGAAAGAATCCCTCCAGGTCAGTTTAGACATAATAACACATGAAAGGTAGACAAACAACAGAGTGTGGGATGGAGGATATAATCTGATAGAGGAAATTAAATGAAGAGCAGCTAACCCCAGTTTCATCTCTGAGAATCTTAGAACTGAAGCATAAGACAATTTCACGAAAGGAAAATCAGGAATGAAACGGAGATGCCGTTGCTCTGTGACTCGTCCGGTCCGGCTCGGTGTCGAACGCGCGTGTGTGTGAAGCTCCTGGACTTTGCTGTCCTCGCTGTCTTGCAGTATGGAAGCAGCTGAGATGTAGCTACACATCAAGCAGCCAATCCAGACGCGGCGTTTGCACCTCACAAGCCTGAGGGAGGAGTGGCAAGTGGAACTCCAGGTGCAGTGGCATAAAACTTTAGTGCTAAAGGCATTTAACTGCCATCACAGATTCCAGTACAATATACTGGGAACTTTGGACCGGCCTGCTGGTGGCTGAACATCCAAAGCAGGAATTATGTATTTAATAACATTAAATAATGTTTAGATTCATGTAAATGGTTGGTTGTATTGTTTGTAAAAAAAAATGGGAAATTAATACACACAAGAGGGGGACAAAAAATAAAATCACTTCACACACACACACACACACACACACACACGAGTCAACATGTAGCCGACGTACTGCTGTACTCGTAAATAAAAACGACTTTTCAAATTCACAAGTCCTACAGTTTTATGAACATTACATGCTCTTGCACTGCAAACATTTGCTGGTGGAAAAGCCAGTAGTTCCACATAAAGTTCCTCAATGACTTGAGCTCACCCACTCCCTAACAGATGGCATGCTGGGAGAACTGTGTAAACCTTCCGATAGTCACAAACCCTTTAGCAGATGTGTCTGGGCAGATTAGTCTGTATTCAAATTAGCATCTGCGCTAAAATCTACAGATCTGCCACCCTGCCATTTAGTGTACACAAAGCACTCCACCAGAAGAAAAAAAAAAGGTTTTATGAGAGCTCTCTCCTCGCTGTTAAGAGCTTTTAAACTAATGTGAACAGGCCAAAGTGAAGTCTGAACTGCTTACCATATAGATTGATGTAGCGGACACAGCTCTCCACCACCAGAGGAATGGGCTGGCCTGAATCCTGAAGACGAGTGACAGACAGAGCAGACGCTGGAGTGTGGTTTGTACGTGGTGCATCATGGCAGAATGTTTTTTATGCAGTTAGTTGATTAACAGAAGGAAAGCGCATGTGTACACATGAAGCTCCGAGCTCTGTTGGTTTGTAACCATTCTACTCAAACAGATGAAAATAACAATAAAAACAGAAAATCTACAGATTCAATTTGTTTTATCAAGGGGCAGTTATAAGCATTAATGTATTAGTGTTATTTTAGTAAAGACGAAATGCATTAGGCACTTTATGAAGCCTTTATAAACTTGAAAAATAAACAAAAATAAAAATGTTCATGTCCAATTGAAATTAGAAACAACAAGGAAGATTCCGGATCAGTACTACAGATGTAAGATCCTCCCTTTGATTGGCTGGACCATAACAGACCAATCGTCAGTTCTAGCAGACACAGGTGCGCTAGGGTGGACCCTGGGTGAGGTACCTGGTTACGTATACGGGTATTCCGTCGTCCCCTAGGGCACAAAGCAGGTGGCGAGCAGAGAACAGAAAGGTGAGAGAAGCAAGAGAATCACAGTTAGATAGGAAGGACCGACAGTATCGCCATGGAGACGACCCTGTCGTTCCGAGCCTTGGAGTGGCTGGTGCGGAAGGGCTAGAGATGCAGCGGAAGGTGGCGTGGGGAGACCTAGCTAAGGCCCGGGCTCTGAGGTGTGCCAGTGCCCGCACCTGCCGGCCCCCCGGGACGGGAAGCCCCCCCCGGGAGGCAGGAGTGATGGGAGAGCCCAGACGGTGGGAGGAAGTGGTAAGAGCAGAGAAAGCGAGCCTATGAGTCACAGCCAGCCCTCCAAGCCAGCAGAGGGCGACGTCTCAGCACAACAGGAAGCGGTACCTTAATGAAAGTCTCCATATTTCCGTTAAACAGCTTATGATTATAGACGGAGCGCGGCCTGGGCTTCCGCAATTTCTGTGGTTTCGGGGGGAGGGTGGGGGGTCTGGGGATGGTCAGCAAGGGGGAACAGAACACACACACACACACACACACACCATATGTGGTGACACGTCGACTCTCAGGTTCCAACACCATATATGGTGACAAGCTGACTCTCAGGTTCCAGCAGAGACTCAACCACTTTGTCATATTATAGGCATCAAATTGATCGATTTCTCACCCATGGCAAATATTCCAGTGGAGGTTACAATAATCGAGGAACAGATTCAGAATTCATTCAGAACAGATTCAAGGACAGAGAATAGTTTCACCTTAATGGAAGAGAGTTATTATCCAATTGCTCCAACCCCTAATTAACCCATAAGAATCTCAAAAAAGGTTCTGTTACCTGATATAAATGGCTCTTTAACTCCTTACGGACACACATACAGGGCTATGACAGCTTAATGGCACCATAAAGTTGTTACAGATCACCAAATTCAATAAAGTCAAATATCACGTGCCACTGAACTTTACCTGTAAGCTTGGAGAAATCACAAGGCAGGAGGGTTCTGGAGGTCCTCAATTACGGACACTTTATAAATACTGCTGCTGAAACTACTAACTCATCTGAAGGGCTTGAAACAGGACCCATGCAAGCAGAGCTCCAGGAATCACCACCTTTAATTCACTTGCTACAGATATGAGGAGTAACGGACCAAAGCACTGGTGAGCAGTAAACGACTGTCGGACCCTGGAAGCGCCGGGTCCCGTTCGAGGCTTACTGTTCCGCCCGCAAGTGGACCGCCAAGGACCGGTTCTACGGGAACGTGTTGTTAACTACAGCACGCAGTCTGGGAGGCTTTCACAACCCACTTACTTCAAAAAAACCCCAAAAAAACAGAAACAACAAAGTCCTGGATTTCCCACTGAAACAACACATCCCTTTGTGCCTGCCGACAAGACCAGGTCTGCTCAGACACATTCTGTTCCTTTAGGGCTGAGCTCTGGATACATCTTTCATAGCCTTTTAATTACAGCATCAATTATTTATTATTAAACATAAATTACTCTATGTCTCATATTCGTCTGTGTGCTTTAGGTGTTTGGGGGTTCTGGGTTTCCAAAATGAGCATCATCTCTTTAACACCCCCCCCCCCTCTCCCCTACTGTTTAGAAAAACAACAGTAATAGATGCTCAATGATGAATGAACACAGCAGGACGCAAAGCATTGGTCCTTTTACAATGAGATACACCATCATTTTTCATGAAGGCAAGAGCCAAAAATGACTGGAACCGCTTGAGAAGCTGTGATGGCATCAGTTTGTGTGGCAGGGTTTCTCCTTAAGATCTGCACGATGACAAGCTGCTTCATCTTGGTGATAAAATGTGAAGGCCTTCTCTTCACAAGAGTCTTACCTGGTGGTTCCACACTCTGCCCGTTCTCCTGCAAGAGAGACAGAGAGAGAGAGAGAGAGAAAGAGAGAGAAGGTGGAGAGAGACAGAGACAGTGAGAGAGAGAGGGGAGGATTAGTTTAAAATGTCTTTAAGAGTCTGATCTCATGCCCAATGCAGCAGAGGTGGGGTGGAGTGGACTCTGGGCTGTAATGTGAGTGAACCAGGCTACTGAGTGACGGCTGAATGTGTGTGTGTGGGGGGGGGCACCATCCCTCAGACAAAGGAGATCAGTAGTCGCTGTAGAAACCCTGGCATGTCCCTATGGGGTGCAAGATGGCTCAGAGGGGAGACAAAAGGCGAGGGTGTGTTCGGTGTGTTCGGTGTGTGTGCTTGTGTGGGGTCATTTAACTGAGTGATGTATGTGATGGCTTTGTGTGTTTGTGTGTGTGTGTGTGTGTATGGTCATTTAACTGAGTGATGCATGTGACAACTCAATAAGTTCTTTGTCTGAACCTGCCAATATGAAAGGGATTCAAGGGAGTTACAGCACACAGGAAAAATCATGGTCATGCAGAGCCATAGAGACTCACAACCCAGTGTATCTGTGACTAACCACAAGCCCCCATCAGAATTATGCAAATGTGCAATGGGGGCGTGTTCCTGTAGCTAGGTTACCATTCAGAATTATGCAGCAGATAGTGTTCAGAAATCACGTCTATAAATCAATTCAGGGCAAATAAAATCCTTGGAAGCAATTATATTACAGAGCCAAGTGAGCTATTTATTAAGTAGTGAACCCTGCATCAAAGATCAGCCTGTGCCATCTGCACAGCTTTGCTATGTTTATGTCACGATCTCATCATCTGTCAGATGTGACACTGAGGAAAAATAAACAACCCACACTCATAGTAATGATGTGGTTTGAGCAGCTGACTGAAGAAAGCCTTGTGCCTGCTGTGATTCTCCAGTGCAGAACCAGCCATGGCCTCCCTGTGTGCCCCAAACATCCTGCTTTACTAAAGAACCTGAGAACCTTGGATACACCCAGTAAACGTGCCCGGTGTGTGCACCCAGCACACACACACACCAAGTACACACACACCAGCTCACACACCAAGCACACACACCAAGCACACACACCAGCTCACCCACACCAGCTCACACACACACACACCAGCTCACACACAGTTCCCTCTCCAGACCTAAAGCTTCACGTAACACTAACCAGTGGGGATATGAAATGGCCACTTCAGAAAGGCCCTGAAACAATATCAGTCCTGTAATCCGGCGTATCCAGTGGAGTGGGCAGAGCGGGTCAGTACAGCGGGCTTCCCAAGATGGCCATTTGTCCCGACACCGGGGGAGGAAAAACGTATCCCTTGCGCAACGAGTGATTGGTTCAAGAGGAGGCAGATTTAAAATATCATTCAGCTCTTCTGGTTCTTGGAGCACATCTACTCTGTTTCTCCTCACTCATTCAGATGCATGTTCATGTGATGTTTACATGACTAGGACCATGGCAACCCTAGAGCCCCTACTAGAGCAGACTAATCTTAATAGGTCAGATCTTTTAACGTATGCTGTACCAGTTAGGTCAACAGTTAAAAATATACCAGCAATCACTATATGTGACATTGATATTCAAAGGGCCAAAACATACACAAACAGAAAAACAAACAAAGCCTGGCCAGACGCCCTTCCCTGTCTGGACTCATCCAATCAGCTGCTGTGTAACTGAGTGCAGGGGGTCGTGGGGAGGGTTTTTAGGGGAACACGTGTGGCTGGCCTCAGCTGGGGCGTCCCACCAAATGCCTTCATTAAATTAAGACCCACTGCACTGGCAGCTGCTAAAACTCCGCTATTGATTGATTGGGTGCTAACTGCCTGTAACGGAGGTGACGAGAGGTCTCGCAGGAGCTTCGGAGAGCAGCATGAGAGCTGGGTGTCTACACCAGGCCGACAGGAGAGAGCCTCGATACCTACAGGGTCCTTCATGCCTGAACAACAGAGGACAGGCATTCTCAGACTAAGACGGAGCAGAACATTCCGGAGTTGACGCATGCACCACTTTGCTCTCCTAAAGGCCTGTTTTAACGACGGCCACGAAGCGCTGCCTCGCTGCTCGTGCTAAAAGATCGGGGGGAAATGTTCCACGCACAAAACACAGGCTCTTCCAGTCTTCGTTACACAGAGCCTTCCTCACTTTAACCTTAACATGGTTCCAAACACGCTATCCCCACGGCGACCGCGGCCGTAATGAGGAACCCTAGCGTGAGGCCTGACATTTTGCATTTGGGTGCACGGAGAGGACTCGCTGCTCACCTTCGCCGAGTGTCTGCTTCAGGAGGTCGTGCTTGGCCTGCAGTTTGATGATAAGGTTGCTGCCATTCAGGTACTCTTTGAATTTCTGCAAACACAGATGAAGGCGTCAGCAAGCTAATGAATGTTATGGAAACTGACGGGTGCGTGAGGGAGCTGTCAGCTATGGTGGATGAAAAACAGATCTGGTCACACCAACTAATTCAATCTGCTCCAAGACTTTAATTTCCGTTTTACCGGTAAGGCATGAGGCACCGTGATGAGCGTTTTATGATTTCATGTGTGATAAGGCATTCTGGGTAGACTTTCATTTCAGTCTGCTTTCAAGACATTGTATTTTAGGATTAGATAACAAAACTGGTATCTCACAGACCAAATAAGAAAAAATCCATAAATAAGTTTAAAAATGTTTTATATGAAGCCAGTCGTGCAATAAAGTTCATAATGCTGTGGTTTCAGTACCAAACCTTATTCCAAACAGCACAAAAGTGCTACTAATACACAGGAACGCATATGGAAAACACCTGCTTTACCCTATAAGGGATGAATAGATGTGAACATTGCTAATCTCCAGGGCTTCAAGGGCCACACCTGACACACTCACAGTGAAGTAGAAGACCTCGGTCTCCTGCTGGTTGGCCCTACGCTTGGCGATGTTCAGCTTGCTCATGTAGCCTTCAGACGCCACAGACTTGATGGACTCGGTGGACCTGCTGTGCTGGAAGGCGTCAGACACGTCAAAGTCCTCTACAGTCAGCATGTCCTGGAGGGTCTGCATGGTGGCGTCCAAGGTCTTCCGAACCTGTTCGGCAGACGACGGCTCTCCAATTAACAAAGGGGCTCCACTTGCCTTTCAGTGGACTTCTAAATGAATCAAGGTGTGTGCTGCTCATATGAAAATATTGTGCTGAATTATTTTTCAATGTCATATTGCAATATACTTCACTTCCATAAAGTCTATTTAAAATCCCAGACTTGAATGTGCTGCTTATCTCACTGATCTAACGTGATCTTCTGAATGTTTATGTAAGAAATACTTTCACCACTTCATAAAAGCAAAACGTGACGGCCAATAGGAAGCCGGCATACTCAGCGACTGGCGAGCACAGGGTCAAGCTCGCGAAATCTGTTTCCACAGTAAACTGAGCATCAAGTGACCTTGAAGTGTACATCCAGACGACTGAAGCTACGCCGGACCCCAAGCAGGAACGGTGGGACAGATTTGTAAATGACCGCGGAGTTGAGCATCGATCATGTGAAGAGCAGAAAATGAGCTCTGTCTGCCTGCCACTGGGATGATATGTAAAACTGCCCCAGGACCCTATTGTGGGGGTCTCAGATTAATGTGCCATATTTCTACTGAGGAACAAATCGTCCATTACAGGCTGGTTATGAGACACGGTGTGATAAGGGCTGAATAGAGTCATCAATACACACAGGAGGGGGCTATTATGGAGTCCATTAGCACCAGTGTACACTTAGGAGAAAAACTCAGCAAACTGCCTTCTGCCTTCTCTACCACCAAAGAGGCACCTCTTCCGATGCTATACAGAGCTAAATATTTTACCTCAACGAGAAACACCACTAGCAGAAGAGAAAGCTGAAGATACTACTAAAAAGAGCTGGTTCCCAGAGAAGGTGGAATGAAAACTGGAAAATAAACAATGTTGGGTAAGGGCTCTCTGTAGAGCATAGCTATCTGATATCCCTCTGTAGAACACACTCCTGGTCCCTTTGTAGAGTTCCACTGTAGAGTAGAGACTCCTGTTAAAGGTCTTCTGTAGAACGCAGATCCTTGGCGCAGGACACTTGGTAGAGCGCAGACTCCAGGCCCAAAGCCTATAAAAGCCATAACTGTGTGATTCACACTAGGAAAGATTAGTTTTCACAATCTGATTTATGTGTCGGACAGGATGTTTGTGGAAGCAATGCCTTTGAAATATAAACATTACTTTTATTTTCATATTGTCGAGAAGCTATGAACATTTTCATGATTTATGCAGTGTATACACATTAACAATAAAGGTACTTTCCAATAATTCAGCCCTAAAAATACCACTTAAAAAAACTGCAATGCCATCAACGTTACCTTAAAGTTTATTATCAAAATGTCCACCAAGAGGCGTCATAATTAAGTCCAGGGAGCCGACTGCACATTCCTTAGACGTTATGCTCCCCCCATCCCCCACCAGTGGAATGAGGTATTACAGAAACCTCAGGCTCCGAGGTTTCGCTCAACCTTGAGTTGGGATGCACTGCTGACTCATGTGTTCTCCGCTTAATTTTTCTGACGCATGGTGTGCAAAATCAGAAACACTCCACTTCCATAATCCAAAATTAAACCAGACCAAAACCAACCAACCCTGGTCCATTGCACTGTTTAAATGCAGTTTAAGGGTGCATTTGATTGGTGGATTTGATTAGATTCAAATGAATCCTGGTGCGATTGCTCCGTGCAGTTCATTAGATGTGATAATGCCTTTCACACTCGGGCGTGTACCGAATAAGTACACAGAGAGCCCTTGAGCAGTTTGTTCGATGTATCTTCCTGGTATAGACCACCGAATAAATCCAAACACAGGAAGTAACGTCAATAAACACAACCCTAAACACTGCATCACTGCATCAGAAAACTGAATAATAAGAAGAAAAATAAGCAGAGAGCAAAAACGAAGCAACCAGAACGAATCATCTGTAGGACACAGGAAAAAAACTCACCAAACACGCCAAGGTATTCAAAATGTGCTTTTTGCAGTGGAGGAATTTCTTGCACAATTTTGCTTCATTAATGCATTTTTACAGCTGATTTTCAGCTGGTAAAAATACCAACCCACCTACACAAAGCCCAGTTCTGTCCTGCAGAGCGTTTTTCTAGTACAGCTGGAATCATCACGATTATTAACGTAAAGTACACATCTTAAAGCTCTTCAGTCAGGATGTGAGCACGTCCACTATGCATCTTTCGACCTCGATGCTACATATGTCAGTGGGAAAGATGAGCAAACCAGCACTAACAAGCAACAATATATAATTTTCCACTTGTATTAGCCTGGCTCTGTGTGTTAGCATGGCTCTGTGTGTTAGCCTGGCTCTGTGTGTTAGCATGGCTCTGAGCCCTGAAGTGTGTTGCCTTGGGCTCTGTGGTGTTTTTTGCATGGTTAAGATGTTCCTCACCTCCTCATTTTCGATCTTCAGTGTGGCCAGGCGAGACTGCAGCTGGTGGTAGCGCATCAGTAGCTCTGTCTGAACTGGCTGCTGGGCACTCACCTGGCACACCTGGGACACAGGCGCGCATAGAGACGCACACACACGCACGCGCGCGCACACACACACACACACACACACACACACACACACACACACACACACACACACACACACAACTGATGCTCTGATGACATTTTTCTTTCTGTACTGAGTTTACCAAAGGTATAGCTGAGCAAAGATCATATTTAATGGTGTAATGACTACCCCTCTGAATGCTCTCTCTTGTTTAACATGAGCTTACCATGCTTTTGAGAAACTGGACCCATCCTAATTTCATACTAATTCATGACTGCATTACCTCAAGCACTCAGCTTCAGACACAGAGTCGACTGGACTTCACGGCCTCAGCGTTACACGTAAAGGTTCTGGGCATACAGAGCATCAAATTCTTACAGTAACTGGCTGACGGTCTGTCCACCATCCTCACCTCGTCAGCCATATGGGGGAGATACTCGAAGCGCATGGGGGGGCAGAACACCTGGTTGTACATGTCCATGATCTTGTGTTTGTCACTGCGAGAGTCCAGGCTGTCCACGGCATTCTCGATGAGGTCCAGGCCCTCGTGGCGAGACGTCTCCAAGTTATACTCGGCCGAGAGATAGGTCCTCAGGGTTCGCGCTAGGCTAGTGTGATAGCCAAGGTCACAGCACTGGATGGAGACCAGAGGGGCACCATGAAGAATTAGAGACGGAAAGTAGATTCTGTCTGTTCTCTATGGCAATAGGCTGCAATAATCATTTCAGTTCAATTTCATTAGTAAGGAAAGAACAGCTCTGGAGGATAATTAGTCTTGAAATTTGTTCACTTAGAAGGAATTGTTTGAAAAATGCAGTTTGCCCATCAAGTTCTCTTTTTTACATTAATACTGTATACTCCTCTCAGCAGTAGTATTCTTAATTAGCTGTAAGTTTTGGGGCACATCAGTCAACTGTGGATGGCAACACGTATATAATCAAATCAGACAGACAAAGAGAGTGAGGGTGCAAGACCTGCTAGAACAGAACACAGACAGAAAAGAAACTGAGAAGTCCAAGCACAGAGGGATATCCAGACTAATTAGTCTCGCTGTTTAAAAAAAGCATCATAAACAAACCTCATTTAGCTGAACACGGCATGAGTTTAAAACATGCTGCAGGGGAAGAAACACGTCTGTGAACCGTT
>JAOXYF010000018.1:8067858-8102858 GCA_028565775.1 Sternarchorhynchus goeldii | reverse complement strand
ACACACACACACACACACACACACACACACACACACACACACACACACACACACACACACACACACACACACGCCTACGTACAAACGCGAGGAGTGACAGCACTGCGACTCATAACAAAGCCGACGAAAAGCATCTAACCTTAATCAGCTTTCACTTAAGGTCCCACTAAGCACCAGCTCCACCAGCCCCACCCCATATTCACACTAATCTCCACCCATCAATCAAGGAGCTTGAGGGTGGAGAACGAACAGGACGGCAGGAGGAAAACCCTGAGCGGCAGTGAGATAGCAGGTTGAATTTTCAGATAAGGGATGTGAGCACATGAAAGACAAGCATTCTCCATTCTCTGAGGACATGGGAGCCAACATCAAAGCACTGCCCTTTCTGACCGTTAGCAATATGCTAATGACTAAATGAAGTGTCTATCTCTCTCTTCCAGCATGAGGCTAACATTATTAACCTGCTAATCCTCTTCACCCAGGACAAACCATTAAGGGTAGGGTATGCTAACCATGTTTCTTTCAAGTCTGTTTGCTGGAAACTGCTGATTTGTTTTTAACACATTATATTATACAATAATAGTGAGTAGTGAGTCACTTGTACAATCTTGTACTGGGCCAGTTATACTCAAACAGGTAATTCTGGTGAGACTATACGGGAATTGGAATTTTTTCATGATTAATTACCACTGTATACATTTTTTGTTTTTCCCATATTGTGTGTGCATCTCAAAACTCTACTAACGTAAAGCAAGAAACCTGCTTGCTGTGATCTATGGAGCGACGTTGACGGTGCGTAACGTGGCACAGGTGTGTACCCTACACCCTCCTGCAACTGGTCACCAGCACACCCTGGACTCCACCATTAGTCTCTCACCATGTCATTTTTGCATCTTAACTTTGGTGTGTCGCTTTTTGAGTAGAACAGAATCGTCATGACTTAAGCATTGGTTCAAGAAAACCTCCGAGCAGCCCTGGCCGTCCTCCGCACATCGGGTGTGTGGTTCAGGGGACCTTGTTTGGAACTGGGTCATCGTCAGCCTCCCAGGGGTCTCACTGCAACACTCAAACAAAGACTCTACCTCGACCAGATCTGAGGAGCGATATTAGGCTTTTCCTGTTTAATTCCATTTAATTTTGAACTCTTTCCATTCAGTGCTAAATGTGGTGTTGGAATGGAGTCATTTAAACTGCAGGATGTGCAGATTTAAATACCGTTTCACAAAATGAGTCCAGACTGTTGCTATATGCTGGAATCCATTTTTATAGTGAATAAAAATTTAAAAATATAACACAACAACACACACACGAAGTTCCAAAACAATGTTAAACCAATGCCAAACATGACCACAACACTCCACTCAGAATACAACTGTTCAGTGTTCAAGATTGTCTCTAGTGTATGATGTCTGCTGGTGTTACAAAAGTCAAGCATACAATCAAACCACATGATCACACATTTGGAGCACAAGCATCTGTTGACTAATGAATCAAGGCTACCGAGGTGCTTATTCACCTTCTTAAGCAATGATCTGCACTTAATGCCCATTTCCTAAAAGACCTCCTTTCCCATTTACACACACCCACAGAACCCTCTCAAGAAAATGCTGGAACTGTCAAAAGTTTCAAACCAGCCTCTACAAAAACGCAGACCGCACAAATATTTCCCCCGTAATCCTGTACGAAATATTTCTATCATTTATTTATTTAGTTTATGGGCAAGACCTTTTTCCACCGTATTAAAATACGATGGGCTGTTCTGAGCTACATGTTGCGCTGTGCTAACTGGATCGATCCAACCAGCAGCGGAGGGGGTCAACTGTAATTCGGCGATATCCTTCCCAGCCCAAGGTGTTAGAGCGTTAAACCTCACAGATCGACACAGCACTATCCTATCAGCCTCGGAGCAAGACCCCATTACTGTACACACACACACACACACACACACACACACACGGCTTCATATGCTAATAGTCCACTTTCGCATAAACAGGGACGAGGGTTTTGATTGCTCAAAAGTGGCAAACAGTGTTAAAGATGTCCTGACTGCTGTGCGGCTTCTAGATTGAACAGGACATCATGACATGGCCCAGTTCCAAATTCCCAGCTTTTATTTTTCACTAATTTAGTTGAAATCTAGTTTTAAGTCAAAGGACAGCAATTATCTGATTTTAGCTGCGCTTGTGTCCTGATTTGGAAAAGCAATTGAGAGCAGCAGGTCGTCTGTTAAACAGGTTAACAGGAACTCTGAGGGCGTTACCTACTTTATTGTGCCTGAGAGACCATCAGTCAAGTGACTTCACTAAACTCGGACAAACTCGTACAGCAGACTGATATGACCTTGTCATGCACACACACACACACACACACGAGCATGAATGTACACATATGTACAATTTCTTGCCTGGTTGGAGTGAGAGTTGTGGAACAGCAATATATATACAAAAACATGCAAAAAACAGAACACAGATGATACATACAGCAATGAATATAACAGAAAACCCCACCGAGCACAGGGGCAAAGGGTCACTGACCTGTGCCTCTTCAGCACAGACCAACAGCCAGTGGAATGTATCTCCAAGTCTTAAAAAGCTTGGATAATAACTCTGCGTGTGTCTGCCTGCATGTTTCTCTGCATGTGTGTGTGTGTGTGTGTGTGTGTGTGTGTGTGTGTGTAATTTGAGTGGGGTATCATTAAAGTGAAGCTGAGAGCAGGCTGAGTGGTTCTGAAGTTCCTTTGGTTAAATGTCATCTGACAAACACAGCAATACTGCAGCGCGAGTCTGTATCAGGCCAGCACACAGCACCTCCCCTCTCTCGCTCGTATTCGCACAGCACCTCCCCTCTCGTCCGTATTCGCACAGCACCTCCCCTCTCTCGCCCCGTATTCGCACAGCACCTCCCCTCTCTCGCCCCATATTCGCACAGCACCTCCCCTCTCTCACCCTGTATTCACACAGCACCTCCCCTCTCTCGCCCCGTATTCACACAGCACCTCCCCTCTCTCGCCCGTATTCACACAGCACCTCCCCTCTCTCGTCCATATTCACACATGTATCTGCAAGCAGCCATCAGTTTCTGAGGTATGGGATTACTGGGCCCTACAGCAACACGTGAAAGATTCTACACGTGTGTGTGTGTGTGTGTGTGTGTACATACGTGTGTGTTTTGCTGAGGAAGTGCTCAGAGGTATGAAGACCTCTGACTCAACCTTATGTGGATGAATGAGAAGACCCTGTTTCACACTGTGTTAAAAGGCACCAGCATTCAAACTGCATGGTTGCAAGCTGCCTCTTGCACTGGTCTCAGAGTCATCGGGCATCAAACATCACCCAAGCACACACTTCCTTTCAGAACACTTCAAAAGCGCACGCGGTGTGTCTTCACCCGCAAAGTGATCGAGCTTAATGTAAGGCTTTCAGTCTGGCTGCCAGTGGCTTATCTTTCAAAAAGGGAAGGGGGGGGGGGGGGAATCAAACATCATTTCTAAGTGAGATGGTGTGTGTGTGTGTTTGTGTGTGTGTGTGTTTAGTTCAAATGAACTTCCAGCCTGGTATCCAGAACTCCAGCAGTCTTTTGCGTATCTTGTGTTTGCTTCCCTTCTCTACACAGAGATAAAATGAGACCATTATGGTTTAATAAGGTTCAAGCTCCAATCAAACCCAGTCCAAACCAGACAGGAGAGGCCATGTTAGAGCAGACGCTAAGATAGCTTGGATGGCAAACATCAAACAGAGTTCAGAGAAGCATGATCAACTCCCTGAATCAGGGGCTCAGCCTGCAAGCTGTGGACTGCAGACTACAGTACAGATTTCTGACTGCATACTGCAACTTCAGAATACCTTACAGAACATTATTCACATGCTGTGTCATGATTAAGGATTGGTCTGTCTACTTCTACTTATGAGTTATGTTTGCTTGTTGGATCATGCGAATCCTGTGACTCAGCATTTACCACCCAGAAAACTCATGAGGATTCACGCGATTGGTCAGGAGACTCACAGTACACAATAACCTTTTGTGTGATGAGTGCGTCGTTTGCATATAATATCAGTACTGCAGTCTCACACAGAGATGCGAGACGAGTCCGATACTTGTTGTTACACATAACATGCCATTCCTCTGGCTACAGATTCAGGTGCAGTGTGAATGGAAGTGGATGGAGGTAAGAGTAGGTAGAAGGGAGGAGGTTGTGTGAGGGAAGAGGATCCAGAGAAACACTGCAGCACTCTGGGATTAAACTGCGACAGTGTCACACTGCAGCGCTCTGGGATTAAACTGCGACAGTGTCACACTGCAGCGCTCTGGGATTAAACTGCGACAGTGTCACACTGCAGCGCTCTGGGATTAAAGTGCGACAGTGTCACACTGCAGCGCTCTGGGATTAAACTGCGACAGTGTCACACTGCAGTGCTCTGGGATTAAACTGTGACAGTGTCACACTGCAATGCTCTGGCTTCAGATGGCAGTGCAGGAAAGAGGCCAGTGCCATGCCTTGCTATCACAGCAGTGCGCTGGTGCAGGCAGCACTGCTGAGATAATTCATTTCTTCCACACTGCTCCTAGGATTCCACTGAAGGACAGTTTCCATACAACCTTCATCCTGCTTAATCCTGCAGTAAAAAGACTTCTAATGATGAATTTAAATGCTGAGTACCCAGATAACACCAGGGTTTATTCTTGGTCCTGTAAATGCAATAGGTTTTACAAACAGTAACAGGCTTAGTCCTGTAAATACAACAGGTTTTATGAATAGTAACAGGCTCTTTTAAGGATAAGTAACTGTCATTTATGACTGTATATGACTAATGAACCCAGTTCTGCTCTCAAATGGAGGGGGGGGGTGTTGGAGGACTGCAGGGCAAAGAAAGGAAGGAAGGGGGGCAGGTTGACAAGGTTGCACACACACACACACGCGCACCCTCACGCGCACACACACACACACACACACACACACACACACACACACACACACACACACACAGTGTGCTAGTCGTGTGAATTTTTGAAAAGATGTTGAATCTGTTTGACAGACGGAAAGGTTAAATGACTTGCCACACTCCACTAAAAGAGACTTCATATTTTCAGATTTGGGCCCAGTAAGAGACAATGAGAAAAAAAGAAAAAGTGAGTGATTTTGTTGGAGGCATAAAGAGAGATAGAGAGAGAAAGACAGGGAGAGAGAGATTGAGAGATAATAGCATAAACAGTGCCAGACAACATGTCCATTAGATACAGCGTCTTGTGAGAGAGCCATTCATGTAGCCAGTTCTGTTTGAAGTAAGCACTTCTGAAAAAGTCCTTAAAAGTTGGAGCAGAAGCCATGGTGTCACACCTAAAGTTGGTCCTCACACATTCACAGCTGCAGTGCTCACACAAACACACCCCGGCAACACACCCTGGCAACACACGCCCGGCAACACACCCCCGGCAACACACCCCCGGCAACACACCCCCGGCAACCAGCGCATGCAGCTGAGATACTGCAACACGTCTCTCCGCTCACATGCGCACCTGCAGTTCTGGTGTTTCAATAACATCAATCGTCTTAGATGTTTTCACAGCACAATAATGTACCACCGCTAAGACACGTGCAGAGCAAAAGTGAACCCTGGTCTCATCCCTGCGTTCGCTGGAACCTCAGCAGCAGCAGGAAACCTGCAAACAGACTTGAATAATGTACAGAAAAAGAGGAAATGATCAAAAAAGATCTAAATGAATTAAACAAGGAAGCAACAAAAATGAAAAAAAAAAAACATAGAGAAAGAACAGAATGTGAAGCAAAAGAGGGAAAGCAGTTCAGACTGAGGCAGCAGGGGTCTGGGGAGGAGAGGCAGCAGGGGCCTGGGGAGGAGAGGCAGCAGGGGTCTGGGGAGGAGAGGCAGCAGGGGCCTGGGGAGGAGAGGCAGCAGGGGCCTGGGGAGGAGAGGCAGCAGGGGCCTGGGGAGGAGAGGCAGCAGGGGTCGAGGCAGGGTCTGGGGCAGTAGGGGGCAGTTTGCCCTCACAGCTACCCAGTTGGGCTGTGTCACTGGGAGAGCAGGGTGGCAGTCAGCCTAGGAGGCGAGCGGTCAGCCCCTGCTCTAGTAGACCTGCCCTTAATAACACACCACCCACAAACCACATGCACACACACACACACACACACACACACACACACACACACACAAATGTGCATATACACACATATGCACCCATACAATCATGCACTCACACACATCCGCTCCAACAGACTGCACACAACCACACTTGAGCCTTCGATTTACTGTCCAACACACTTAACAGCCATCAGCACGTGCATCACCTTCCCACCGAAACACCTGATAACATCTCTCTCTCTCTCTCTCTCTCTCTCTCTCTCAACCAGACAATCGCTGGTACCTCCATAGCCTCAGCGGGACCTTGTGAGCATTAGCCTGCTGCAGGTCGGGAGTCCAGCTCTGGCGGGACAGCTCTGGCGGGACGCCTCGGTGCCAAGCGGTGCCCGCCGACCTCATCTGTTCAATAATGACCAAAGAGCTCCAGGAATGCAGCTCTCAGAACCTCAAAGGAGGGCCGTCTTTCTCTTAACTGAAAGAGTTACCATTCAATTAAGCCTTGCTCTTAAAGTTCTAAAATTACTCTTAAAGCCTGGGGAAGAATGGAAATGAAGTCTGGATGCCTCTAGATGTTTAGCAGCTAGTAAGGAGATGCAGGAGATGCAGTAGAGATCAGGGTGCGTGAAGGACGTGTGTGTCCAGAGGCGAAGAGTGCAACCTCAAGTGAAGACAAGCGTCTGGCATGCACAGCAAGGGATAGAAACAACACACACACACACACACACACACACACTACTGCACACAGACGTTCCTCCCTCCCCACATAACTTGGCCTGGGAGTGGGCCAGTGGCTTACTTGAACTGCTGGTGTTCCCTGGAGGAGCGGATCTTGGAGGTGAACTTCTCGGCCAGCTTCTCCAGACTGCGTGAGTATTCCAGCTGGATCTCAGCCTTGCGGCGGAAAAACTCCTGCAGGTCCTGCAGAAGCTGGATGCGGGACTCCGACTGCTGCTCCAGACACTTAAACTGCTCCACCAGCTGATTACGGATCTCTGACACACACACACACACACACACAAAAAAAGCTCACATTAATTTTTGGCAGAACAGATGTTGACATACAAAAAACTTATACATCAATTACTCTGGATGCTAAATACATCTTGGATGCCAATGTATTGATTACGCAGTGTGACTAGGTTCTGGAGATGTTCATTTCACTTCAAGAACATCAAGAACCGGAAAAGAAATCAACTGGTTAGTAACTGGTTAGTAATGTATGGGTGTGAAGGAGTCTGAGATGCTGCATCCCTACAGCTCTGAAAGGGCCTACTTTACAAGAATATCAAATCTGATGTCACAGGCAGACAGGCTTCCTGAAAGACTCATTGCTACTTCAAAAAGAAGTAGTGGATTGACAAGCAGGCAAACAGCATAGCTAGCATCGCCACATCCAGACAGGATAGCTAGCATCGCCACATCCAGACAGGACAGCTAGCATCGCCACATCCAGACAGGATAGCTAGCATCGCCACGTCCAGACAGGAGAGCTAGCATCGCCACATCCAGACAGGATGGCTAGCATCGCCACGTCCAGACAGGAGAGCTAGCATCGCCACATCCAGGGCAGTAAGACAGAACAGTGGACAGAACGGCACCGCGCCACACTGAGCGATTCCACTCCCAGCCTGGGATTCCCTGCTCTCCTAGCAGCTCCTCATAAGAGAAGACATAGCGCTGTGGGTTTGTCTGAGCTAGTGCTCGACCTCCTCATTCTGTACAGAAGTACAAATTGGGCGCATACATTTGCTTAAAAAGTATTAATATTTTACAACTCTCCTAATAGGAATTAAAATAAACAGAGCCAACGTTAAATAACACAGACTTCAAAGGAATTATAACCATGTCCATCACTGAGAGCTGAGAACATCTAATCTCATTTGGGAGAGGAGAGGTTGTCCCCATCTCTCAGCATGTGTGGGTCTGCTGTTAAGAAATCTCAATGAATAAGAAATGACTGCTCTCACATGTGATGGAGGTGGGTGGAGCTTCACATAAGAGCCAAATACCCCGAAAAGCTTGTTTAGATGTAGACCATGAGCTTAACCTTTAATTAAGGGCTTTCCATCTCATACTGGGGTTTGATTAAGAGAAGCTGCAATTACACCATGTGTCTAATGCACCCCCAACCTCTCCCACAGTATGGCCTCCCTTTGTCTGTCCGCCACTAAAGCATAGGGAAAGTGTGTGGGGGGGGGGTCTTCAGCCAGGGAGTCTTCAGAGGGTTCTCCCTCATCCAGACCTGTAGGGCTCTGGTGCCTCTCAGTGCAGGTGTGTGCGGGTGGTAGGAGATGGTAGTGGCCCTGCTGAAGGAGATGAGCGTCATGCTAAACGAGGACGAGATGCTTCCTGTGACATTTAGGCTCGATTACTGGGAATCATCGCCTTACAGATCTTCTTCTCTCTTTTTTTTTATTTTTACGACATTGCAAACATGGCGCCTCACTAATCAGGGTGTTCCGCTCGCAGAAATGACATCAAGTGGTTGTTAAGCTTCCATCAGAGGGAAACGAGGAAGCCAAGATGTTACGGCAACAAATGTTGTTTGTGTGCGAATCCCTTACATGGGGCACGTGGCTCTTCGGGAATTCTGGAGAAATCAGAATTCTCTCATTTTGCCTCAGGATTGGGAGTGTGAGAAGGAACGAGACTCTCCGCGGCTGTCTGGACTGGCGGCAGGTGAGGGCACCGTGCGAAGCACAAGCGTGTGCTGGTGAACGCTCCCCTTTTCTGGAGGGAGATAGAGTGGCCCTCACCAACTATACTGCTGTAATCCTCCTTCTGAACCAGACAGGGGACAAAAAAATGTGTTTTCCCCTGCCACCATTTACCATTCAACCCTGCTACAGTACTCATGTTCTCCCTGTAGTAGTATATTTCCAGTTCTACTGATGTGTTCAGTACTGTCTCGGCTAGTTTTGAAAACTCTTATAAAGTACCTCCTTGCACCAAGCTCCTCTATTTCAACAAAAATTTGACTGCCTGCCTTCTGCTAGCTGTGCAATCAATGAGTCCAGTCAGTGGGTTTTCAGTGAGCTTGAATAGAAACAGTGCATATTATTGTTGCAATACCCATAAACCTAACAGATGTGTTCTTAACAAAAAAACCACAAGAATAGCATAGTTGTAGTGTCACACTGTGTCGGGTATTTTACTGGGATGTGCTTGTCGTTCTCTTTAATGAAGACAGGCCTGGTGTGTGGTGTCCCTCGTGCTCTCTGACCACAGCTTTGCTGCAAGACACACAGCTACACATTCTTGTAGAGAATCAAATCATAATATGTTAAAGAACAACTAAGGCAGACTTTCTCCATTCTACTCCCTTTGTGATATTAGTGGCCTAAACGATATTCTGCAGAGAAGAAGAATTTTTTAAGGTGGTTTTGGATGGTCTTCACACAAGATCGTCACATTTAGAAAACGCTGTGTCCTCTTCACCCATGGTTAGATGGCAGCTGTGGCCACACGTAGTGCATGACTGAGTGGAACTCATGCAGACAGCACAACATCCACAAACATCCACAGCCTGGGAACGGCAGCCTGAGAAGAACGTAGCTTTGCTGGGAATGGGTATCTGCATTCACTGTGCGAGTGTGTGTGTGGGGGGGGGGGGGGGGTTTGTCTGTCTGTATCTTCCCATCAGTTGTGTGAGCTACACACACACACACACACACACACAAAGAAACAAACCTCCAACAAAACAACAGTGTTCTACAGAACTGGGATCAAAGGTTGATTTCTCGAATAAAAACTAGCAGCCTAAAATTTGCTACAAGCTTTGATCAATTAAGACCGTCAGTGTGTGGACCAGCCTCATTATAGTCCAGCAAAAGGCAAAGATCACGACAAAGTTAAGCAAAGAGTGTATCACGTTGACCTCAGGACAATTCCTCAGCGTTAGTCATGTGGCCAGAAATCCCTGTGAGAACGGGGCGGGCAGAGCGGGTCGGGATCCCTGCATGAACGGGGCGGGCAGAGCGGGTCGGGATCCCTGCGTGAACGGGGCGGGCAGAGCGGGTCGGGATCCCTGCGTGAACGGGGCGGGCAGAGCGGGTCGGGATCCCTGCGTGAACGGGGCGGGAAGCCTCCATTAACAATAACAGGATACAGAGGAAGTGTGTCCCCTGCAGTCAGCAAGAGGAAAGAAAACAACACAGACAATGGATGTTACAGTAAAAAGTGAAGCATGTCTGCCAGGACAGGGGACAAGAGAGAAAGACAGAAGGAGGGAGAGAAACGGCAGAGGGAGACAGATGGGACAGAGAGATAAAACAGGGCAGAAAGAGAGACAAATAGCCAATTGAAAAGTTCAAGTGTGATGCCACAGAAGAATTGCAGGTCACCAAACCATTTTCCAGAACTGTAAATCTCACTTAAACAAGATGTTGTTATCTTGCATCAGTGACCATGTTTCAGAACAGCCCACAGTTGAAGAGACAACGATCCCCAGCCAAAGTGCTACACTGTTTTTGTTAATGATCTATATTTGTAGATTATTTGAACTGTTGATTTATTGCGTGGTTGTTAAGGCTGATGCCTGTGAAGTGCCAGTATTACTCAGAGTATCTTAGATCATCAGATCCAGCCTCACATTTTCATACACAACTTCAGACAGACATCGCTCACCACTCAACTACTAGCCTGCTTACAATGAAATGTGGTAAAAACATTGAAATGTGGTAAAAACATTAATTAAGTGTCTGTTCTGAATTGTTTCAGAAAAACTTTTGCACCTCACTGGTATACAAACCAACCCAAATCAGCGTTTCCCTGTGTTGTTCTGGAGGGATGCACCATCCTTCCAGACAACAAAACCCTGGAAGAAAACAAGGGGAATATAAAAGCCTGGAATACTATCAAAGACCATAAGAACATGGCCTCAGTGTTCCTCTGGACCTGCGCTCTCTGCAGCAACCTCTGTACGACACCACGCGATGAAGAGGTGTAGCTCTCTTGATGAAGGTGTACTTCAGACAGATGGACCCAGTTTCACAGACTCTCAGAGTTCTACTTTCCAGATGGCATCAGCAGTAGGTGTCTTACGTGAAGGTTTCTGGGTAAAGACACTGAAGAGGATATTAAAAAGCCTGGTGGCATAAAAGACCTTTGATCAAACCACCGTCATCCTACCTTCCCTCTCCCTCATCACTCAGAGGTGCTGGCATCTGCATACTGACAGAGTTCAGCACAGAGGAAACATGACAGCTGAATGGTTCGTTTGACAGCTACGGAGGATTAGCTGAAAAGAACTTGTGGGAAAACCCAAGCTGGAGTGTATGAATAGCAAATAAAAGGGAAGTGGTCAGGAAGAACAAGATGGGAGCAAGGGACTTAAATATTCTGTGCACATGTTCCTCATCCCTACCAGTACACAGGATCACTCCAGCAAGGCCCACTACCATCCTGTGACCAACAGGACTTTAACTTCAGCGTTAGTTGCTGCATCAAACTAACATTCACTCACGCTTGTTTATTGAAGTCCCTGGCAGGATTTGCTCAGTGTGGCAGCTGAATGTGTGAATGAATGTGCAGAGCACATACATGCGAGACAAACATAGAGAAACATGAAAACAATGCAATGAAAATCACCCAAACTACAAAAGAAAGAGTGAGCTGAGCTGTATGGGGCATTGTGTCACAGTTCTGCTTTCTTTCCCACAGCACCAGTGTGATTTCCAGGTGCATGGAAATGCCACACCATTCTCAGATATCAAAACTAAGAGCAGAGAAAATACTTCCTCTAAGGTCTTACACTTTGATAGCACCTTTTTACTTCCTCTCACACACACACGTGCACGCACATGCACGCACAACCCCTCCCTCAAGGACTCTCTCTCTCTCTATTCCATTTGTAAATGAAGTACCTTCTACACTGCAGAAGCGTCACAGTGTTCAGGCGGAAGGTTACACTGTGCACACTGCAGGCAATTAACTTCAAACTGAATGTGTTAACCCCCCATTGGGTCCATTAATGCCCGTTCATTAATGGCAGCAGTGGAGTCCTGGAGTATCCATTAGTCAGAGTCCTGGACCAAAACTGAGCCGAGACGAGAGCAGAGGGGCGGGGCAGAGAGCGCGGGGGGGGGGGTCTGGCCGCACATTCACACCCACCATGAGGCGAAGGGGAAAAACACAGTGCTGCAAACGCCACAAACGAGAAGTCAGCATTTCTAGCAGGGCTGCGGTGGAACGGAAACTGTTCACGAGGAAGACTACGAGCTGCACCATCAGCACCACCCTGTAAACCTGTTAACAGCAACGTTGCATCACGTCAGAACACCAGCCTGGAGGTTCAGAGCAGACAACGGACAGCCCTGACGTCAGTTCCCCATTCTCTCTTCAGATAACACCGTCTCCTCCATAATGACACAAAATGACATCAACCCCCTTATGTGGCGGCATCACCTGATCCTCTGTGGGACCGAGCGCTGAGTGGCAGTGCTGTGATCCTCTCCTAATGCCATAAGCTGAGTGCAGAGATGGAGCAGAGAGGCAGCGGGCGCAGGGCATGAGTGCAGGGCGAGATGCCCGTGTCCTATTACAGCCAATACACATTAGACTGAAGAGCTGGGACCTTACAGGTACGACACAATGATGAATATGTCCAGGCTTGGCCCAAGCTGAACCGGAGGGCTTCGTGTGGAGACCTGGGTTCAGCATGGTGTGAGCCGGGGGGGCTGTACATGGAGACCCAGGACCAGACCAGCCTGATATGGGTTCTGAGACTATGAAGACAGAGTCCATACATGTACTGCTAGGTGCACAGGCTTTGGTAAACCAGTAATATAGCTGGCAGATTTTGAAACAAAATAACATGAGACCTTGATTGGAGGCTGGAGGACACTGCATTAAACAGGTTAGGACATGACTAAGAGTCTCTGGAGTTGGCCATGTTTTGTTTAATTCAAAATACATTTTGCACACAGTACATCAAAACATCAAGAGAAAATTGGTCATACTACATCAGTGAATAAAAGCTAATACGAACTCAACTCTCAAGCCTACCAGCCAAACCCTCTCACCTAATATTAGATTCTATAGAATAAAACTTAAACAGCCACTAGACAGAAAATTTCACTGACAATTTACCGTTGCTTCAGGTAGGAGCTGGGCTCTAGAAATGCTTGCTAAATGCAGTAATTCTGAAAGTACCTGAAAATACTGTATTTCAACTGTCCCAAGTTTCATTTTGTGATAAGACTCCTCTCTCAATACTTTGAGATTTGTCTCTGGTTTGAAAGAACACCCTAAGGACTTGTACGTTCAGAGGGGAAACTCACACCATGAGCCACCAGCTGGTTCCCTCCTGAACTTCTGAGTCTGTTTAGCATCTGCTAGATTCATTTTTTGCCATTTCTGTCAGACCAAAACAAGGACAGATGGAGTGAATGATTTAAATGATATTACACTTCTGCCTTGGAGCCTGTTGGAAGTAAATACTGCACTTTGTTTGTAGGTTCTTCTGTGGAGAAAACAGGCAGTGCTCCCTGGAAGCAGGGTCAGAAGAAAGTGACATGTTCTACTGTTTACTGCACTGAGGCATGGACTGAAACTCAAAGTTCAACATATTCAAATTCAGTAGAGAAGCTTGACAAGCACTTAGATCTGTAAGATGAGAGAAACGCCGAGGCAGCATTTTTGATCGATTTCTCTGACTGTGGTCAGCTCTTGCCCTCTGTAATGCAAATGAGCTACACCCCCCCCACCCCTCCCACCCTTTCACTCTCACAGTTTGACTGCATACCAAGAATGGAAAAGATGAGAGAGGTAAACTAGTCTTCTGTGGTGCTTAACTGAGCGCGGTTTGAGGGCTGCAGCATGCAAGGGCTATTACATCTTCACACAAACAGAGCTCACTGTCTCAGAAGTGAAATCAAGTGTGAAGTGTTTCTGAAAGAGTTTGGCTCTTTGGGGTAAGGCCCATCTGAACTTTTGCTTGCTGTAATAAATCTGTCCCGTTGTGGAAATTGCAAAGTCTGAGTGAAACCCTCCCTCAAACACCCCCCCCACACCCACACCCACACCCACACCCACACACAATCACAAGCACATGTCTATCCAGCGTAACGTCCACTCTTTCAGCCACCCCCTCCACATTGATTTTTTTCCTCCACACTTGGGCCGTCAGCATTGGCAGCATCCTGTGTAGACGTTACCTGATCCGTCCCACAGCCTTTCAGAACCCCCCCCGTCAATCAAGCCCGTCTCCGCGACAACCCCAGTTATCCAGTCGCCCAGAGAAATAGCTGTACACCATCTCTGCAGCAACGTGCAGCCGTCTCATGTGAGTGAGGCGAGCCAAAGGGTGAGGGTAGGATGTTGACATGCTCACTCATAAACAGCGCCATGGCCTGACAACAGCCTGACCTCTTTTTCCTAGTGTGTGCTATGACTCCTGTCATAACTGTCATGTTTTTGTGCAAAGTTATTCAAAATACCTCAGGATGAGTTGTATGTGTATGTTTATGCATGTCAAATCCCATCACTATTAAAAGCCACTTAAATTACCAACTATGGTTAAAAAAATTTAATACAACAGACTAGGAATTACTTAGTACTGGTTATCTCACTGACCAACAACCAATCAGAATTGACAGTGTTAGCCTGTTTACTCCAGGTATGCCTTTATATTGTGAGAACAAAAAATGAGAATATGAAAAATGATTTTATAATTCAGCCAGGTTACATAACCATCTAGTCAGCGCTCATCTCAAGTTGCTTTAGTACAGTGTCTCTCGTCACAGCACAGTTTTATCATTACAGTCTTATCAATCCTGAGAGTTTTATCAATTATTCAGAAGAATTAGCGTTCTTTTACAGCCAAGAGGACCAGAGGGACCTGACGATGACGCAGCAGTGTGTGCTAGCTAAACTTAATGCTAACCTCCTCCGCACCGTGCCTTCAGAAAGTGTGCATGCCAGGACCTGCTAGTGCAAACCTCCTCCTGCCAGGACCTGCTAATGCAAACCTCCTCCTGCCAGGACCTCCAGGCCAAGATCACCTACACAACAGACCAGTGGACAAAAGTGCCCAAAATCACATACGTACTACACATCACAAATCCAAATTTATGAAAATAAGTAGGACTACAGGAGGTTCTTGTATACATGTTGGTAACCCAACCGAATCAATATGTTGCACATGAAGGGTGAGTGTGTGGATAAATGGCATAAACTAGCATAAAATCTGGACAGCATTCTATGTTGGCACACTAGTTAGCACACTAGTTACCATAGCAATATGTGGTTTTGGAATACAGCCTATGGATCACTTTGTGAACATGTTAGTGGCTACCAGATGAAGCTAATACATGGTGGAGCACTTCACCACGTCATTTAGTTCCAGGCTCTTTCAGATCAACATACAAGAATGCAGACTGACTCAGAAATTCCAGAAGACGCCGGAGTAAAAACAGCACCATTTTTCTCTCTTGCTAGTCTTCTCTCTTGCTGTGCATGATCAGAACTGAAAAGTGAAGACATTCTCCAAGTTTGCTGTTGTTAATATATATTAGCACAACCTTGATCTTTCAAACAAGTGCAAAGGGCAAATGTTTTTTTCTCATTAAAAGGTTTTTTTTTCATTAAAATTCCCCAAATCTTCCAGCATTGCTGTGTCACTGGTTTGAAATCAGGGTGCATCGATCCTACCCGTGAAGCCCTCGTGTGGTGGCAAGTTTCCGTTCCACCGAAGCAACAGCACACCTCCCTCCACTTGCTGCGTCAGTTGGTCTCATTCAGAAGCTGCTTAGCTTTGATCAGATATGCTGCCCTTTGGTTGGATTGAACCGCATCCCTTCCACACCTTTAGCAATACAACTGTCCATCCCAGATTAAGGCCCATCTTGGTTTGGTCAGCCCATCGCTGCTCTGTCTACAAAGGCCACAGAGTTTCTTTTTGAAGTTCCTTGACCTGTAACCCATATCTTGGTAAATGACTTTATCTATATTAGTACATCATGGCTTCCTGCCATTCTGTAGGTGCAAAAAATAAACAAATAAATAAAAAACAGTCCAACCAAAAGCGCTGGTGGCTCAAAGTTGAATACTGTAGCAAACAAGCAACAGAGCAATGCTGTTTTTTTTCTTCTCACCATTCTTTTTTTGAACAAAAGTCCTCAGTGTGTTTATATGACACATATTCCCATGGCTTCCAACTATTCTTAACTATTCAATAAGTCAATCAAAAATCAGTGATAACCTCGTTTCTTCTGGGCTTAGCAGTTCCCTGGGGAATCGAAGCACTACACATGAGCGAATTAAAGGATCAGCTATGACACTATGACATAAAACTCCCTAGTGAAAAGAACAACAGGAAAAAGAAATTGTTGTAAAATATAGAAAATACTCTGGCCATTTTCAGTCTTCTCCTTAGGGCGTTCCTTTGGAAACATATTTCGGTTCCTGACAACTCAAGTATTTTGAACGCTAAATCCAAGAGCACTTTCCCCCTCAGTTCTGTCACTTGGCTCTGCTGCTGAGGAGCTCCTGCTGAATGGATTCCAAACTGGCAGCTGGAAAAGCCTTTGGAGAAACGCTGACGACACCGTCCGTGCATTTGGCTTGCGTAACCCCCAAAAACGCGCCTAGGAGCACATATGATGACAATTCAGAACAGAAGAACGCAAGCAGGGCATGAACTATGCTCGTGCGTCGTTTACAACCACCGTTTAACAGTGAGCTTTAAAGCTAGACAAATTATTTTTTTTAAAAAAACATCACTCTGTTGCCTTTTCCATTAATCCTGAGATCAGGCGCATTTCCATTTGTTAGGCTAAGCAACAACCAAGAGGTGCCAATAGTCCAATGGAACATGTGTGCACTAATGAGTCCCTGTCTTTATGGCCAGCCTGGATACAACTGACTGCTCCAGCTAAGCTTGTGTTCGTAATAACATAAAGAATCCCATGATGCTTAGTTCTGATGTATTTTAATCCAGTTCAGAATTGTTGTTCAATATACATTTCATCTCACAGCCTGCTTGATGCATAAAATCTATAAGCTAAAAGTGGAAGTATAAAAACTTTCTTGTCAAAGTTTGACAGATTCCATCTAGTTATAATTAAATAAGGTCCAACAAAACACCAGTGACCTCCCGATTCAACACTATGGCTTGGTTAAAGTGTTATAATTACATCTACTAACCTGGAAGGATAAGGGCAAGTGTGTGAAGCACTTCATCATTACCAGCCATGGGACTCAGAAAAGAGAGACCATAGGCAGCTGCACAATTTGATAGCCCCTAATTAAAGTGCGGAGGATATTGTTATGTTTATTTATTTAAGCTTTGATCTAGGAATTGCCAGGTTCAAAAAATCACTATTTATAGAAAAATTGATTTCTTCCCTCAAACACGACTAAAATTATTATGCATCCTTCTACAGTAGTTATGGATTTCATTATGTTTGATTGGCCTACAAGACCATTTTTAGAAAAAGGTATTTGAAAAACACTTATGTTGCAAATTGACTCAATGGGAACTGGAGCACTGGCCCTTCTATTATTTCATCCCATTTCATTGTTCAGTTCCATCACCTGGTACACAACTTTGAGCAGAAAATCATGGCAGCATCTTCCAGCCCCAATCCGACTCTGTGAGGCAGTTACAAGTGTCAGTACATCTTCCATCGCTGTTTGCTTTGGCTCCAGATCTGATCCCTCCCAAGGCCCTCTGCAGAACATCGTTCTTGGAGATGATCACAAGATGTACCATCCCCAAACAAGCAGTCCAGATGAACTAGACCTCCACTACCCCTCTACCCCTCACCCACACCCAAACGCGAAACCCTAGACAGCTGAGCTGCAGGATTTCACTGAAGCCCTTCCATCAGGGCCTCGGTTAACCACTCTCCCCGCTTCAGTAGCTGCTGAGCTGCTACACATTACTGAGGTTTCCATCCACCTCCTTTATGCAAATTTGGATCTGACACTGAGATTGTGTAATTTGGTGGAAAATGTAATTGCAGAGTATATACTGTCTTTATTTGAGTGATGAAAAAACATTGTCATTTGATTTTCACAAGTTGATTATGTGAACGTGTGATGATTTTCGCATGCCAGGCAATACATCCAAGCAGAGATCACAAATAGCTGTGAACAACCCCAGATGAAGATGTTACTTCAACCAGTTACTCACTTGGCCTTAGATGCAGAAGGTAGTAGGACTGTTATCTACCGACTCTTCAGAAATGTGCAGCGACTGTTCAGTTTTCCCACAGAATACACTGTGGTTTATCTGAATACAGTAGATACTGTATTTGCATCCATGATTAAAAATGGAAATGATGTAGAGTTGGCCTGTCTTGTGAGATGGTGGTGTTCTGACCTTCACCCAGGTTTTATGTGCTATAGCGTCAAGCCTGTATGCAGTCTGAGCACAGGAAACACATGCATTACAGAATTAAGGCTTACAGAGAAACAGAAAACCATATCAAAGTCAACGTGAGACCCCCCCCCCACATACACACACACACATACACCACCACAGCCCCACCCTACCGCTAGAAGACCACCACAAATAGATATGCATCAACTACTAACAGAGTCTTACTTAAACCAACAGCTCGGAGCAGACTGCATCCGCACAGCAGTTAGTCTGTATGAGCACACACCCCCCCCCTCCCCCAAGCTCAGAGCTCAGAGCTGGCTAGTGCCGGGGTCTTTGCCCTGATGATTAAGGCCTGTGTGCTGTCAGGAGCATGGAGATGCGGTGAGGATGGAGAACTGCAGCCAGCGCTCAGGTTTTAAAAGGCTGCCTGGCGCCAGGCGCCGTGCCAGGAGCGCAGACAACCCGCTCTCCCCCACACGCCACCATGGCTGCAGAGAACCAGCGAGGACAATGGAGAGCAGACAAATCTAATGAAAGTCAGGCACTCAGAAAAGCAACCTCACCATGTGATCCACACCATATGGCCACTGTGCACACATGAGCAGCTTATGAAGGGTTAGGATCAGGGTCCAAAAGGCAGCAAAACAGCCTATGCTTCAAGATCAGGGTTTATCAATGCCAAATAAACCCACAGCCTAAAATAAAAGGAGCAAAACTGTGACTCATGCGTTCAAAAACAGACGGTCTGACCCAAGTTTCTTACTGTTCAATACCATTTAAATAAATGAATAAATAAATAAACAAATAAAGAGATGGTATTATTGAAGAGAGGGAGAAGCAGGGGCCCTCAGTCTCTGCTCTGGCCGCACTGACCGGAGGCTGGCAGTCCTCACGGCCAAAGCCTGACCCATTACATAATGCACCCCATTCACTGCCTCTAAATATGACAAGACTAAAAGGGAAAGAGCAGACAAGCAGGAAGCAGCTCTTCCCAAGCCTGCCTGTCCCTCACTGCTCTGTGTGAGAGAAAAGACAGTCTGATCTGAAAAGGCCCTGTTCCCTCTCCGCCTGGAGCCTCTCTATTTAAATGCAAATAAAGGCGTGTAGCAGCTGAACTGCATGGACAGGGGTGAGGCATGCACCCCGTGGCTCTGTGGAGGCTCCGCATCATGGCACCTATCTGCTGGGGCCTTGAACCAGCTGAGCAGACTCACCTCCCCCCCCCCAGCCCTCCCCTCCCCTCCAGATGCACTGGATGACTCGCCTATTCCAGCTCCACAAAGCATCAGGCACCAATTCATACAGCCTCTGTGCATATTTAATGGTTCTTTTCTGTTCTCTCAGTGGTAGTTTCTGCGAGGTTTGAGTGGCGGTTGCCAGGGCAGGCTGTTTGTACTCTACTGTGATCTCCGTCTATTTCAGGTTCACATTTAAATGGCAGAGGCTGGGGGACCATCTGTGAATCATGTAGCTCGACTCTGGGCAATAGAGCTCTGTGCTGGTTACTGCCATGAATCACCACAGCAGCTCAGCTTTCACATTCCTGCACTAGAGCAGGGAGGCAGACGAGTGAGAGCCACATGTGAGGAACTGAACTGCCACCACTTTTACAGATGTTTCCCCACTCACATCCCGGTCCTGGCTCGCCACCAGTTTTTTGACATTTCAGAAAAATTGATTTTAAAATATTGTTTATCTTCCTTTTTTTTCTATCGGAAGAGAAATAATAACGGCAGGGAGAGTGCGGACACGACAGGAGTGAGGTCAGTCCTGTGTAACATCACTTCAACGTCAAGTGATCCAAAATTGTATCACCTTACAGTAACTGCATTACTTCTATAGTTGAACATTAAGGCATCTGCTCGAATATAAAATTCAAAACCAATACTTTGTGACAGGTGCCTTCCCACCTTCGCAAGGCAGCAGTGGCTGAAGCACGTGGCCTTTGTTTACGTTTCTGACGTGTTGGCACGCGTTTGTGTCCTACGTCCCTCAGGTGGTGCACGCCATCGATCATGAGTCACACACCTTGGGGCCGTTGTCATTACGCTGCTCCTTATTTAAACCTTTCTGTTTCATCAGGACTTTGTCAGTCATTAACGTGTTTTACTAATTGGTTTCCTTGGTTCTAGTTAGTGCACTTTGGGGCTGGATTTTGTTACTTTCATTAAACCGTTCAATTTGAGACTCAAACGCTTTCCCTTCCTTTTCTGCCTGCATGATCTTCAGCCAGGACATTTACTATATTAAATATAACATTTACTATATTAAATATACAGGCCTCACAGTAGGAAGTCAATGCAACAAAAGTTAGTAAACCTTTCATTAGAGATTCAAACATTTTATTTTTTCAATACATCCCATGTCCAGCTTTATTTTTGATGACAGACTCGGCCCTCCTTGGCCTGGAGGAGAGCGCTGTGCCGACCTTCACAGACACCCCATCTGTGTTAAGGTGGATTCAGGTTACATACTTGGCCCAGTTATAGTTTTCACTTTTCTCATTAGAAGCTCTTGCATGACTGATGTGTGTTTTGAATTGTTATCATGCTGGAAAATGTGTCTTTTGCCAAGCTTCTGGAGACTGGGACTCATCTGGTCAGTCAATATTTTGGTGTTGTCTATAAATGTCATCTCTCCAACACCGTGGGCTCTCCTGCGGCCTAAATCTTCACACTCCCAGCTCACTGCTTCACTGTTGAGACTAGAAACAGGTTCCTGCCAATCATGCTCGACTCCATTTGAGTGGAATACATTTATTATGGTCTCATATGACTAAAGAATAAGCCTCCGATATTTATTGGGCTTTTCTCCATGCGTGTTTAAGGTTAATCTTGCAGTTCTGGGCTGAAGAGCAAGCCATAGCTTTGCTCTTGGATGCCATCCATAGAGGCTGGCTTTATGCAATGTCCTTCTCACTACCTCAACTGTCATAGAAACTCCAAGTTTCCACTGATAACCCCTGTGCCAAGTCTGAAGCACTCGCTTGTCTGTTTTTCCAGAGTTTCATTGTGCAAGTAGTGAACTTCATGTGGTGTCGTCCTAGGACGACGCCCATTACGCCTCACTTAGCGGTACTGCGGCTCGTTCTATACCGCCGATTACAACCGTAACTGTGTTTCGATTGATTTTCAGTAGGTGACCGATTTTCATGTATCCGTTTCCATCTTTGTGAAGTCTCACAATCAGATTTTTCACTTTCTCTAGCAATTCTTTTCCATGTGGAGCCATGTTACATTTCATATAATATGTTTAAGTGATATTGCACAGGGTATAGTCAAATTCTATACTGCATATATAATGCTAACATTTATAAATTGTAGTCTACCAACCAAATCCAAGAGTGAAATAAAATCCAGGAATTCTGAAAGTCCAGGAATATAAATCCATAAATTATAAATCTATCATCGAAATTTCTTGGTGCAGACAGGAGCCAAAATCTCTTGAGGCAGTTACACAAAAGGGCATTTCCATATTTCAGTGAACAAGTTTAACCTGTTAGAAAAAAAAAAACAGCACAGAAAGAAGGAAGGAGGAGGCGGCTTAAAACAAAGTGAAGGCTTTTTTAATTAGGTCTTTTCCAGTGAAGGCACCTGCAGGTGTCATAGTACCAACCTGCTGGCATGGTTTACAGCTACCAAGCAGACAGATGCCCTGGCAGGCACCTCAACATGAGCAGAGGAGAAGACTGAGGGGAGACTGAACTGCCGGAGGGCAGCCTGAACCGGCACATCTTCGGTTGCAACATTCTTCCCAACTTCTGTCCTTTCAGTTAGAACAAGGCTGAGTGCTTTGCTCTGTCCACTAAAAGCACAGGGGACAAAAGGGCGGAGCTCTTCATTGGATACAGTGATCTGACTGGATGAGCCACTCTGGGATGTGGTTCACTGTAACCTAAGATAATGGGGTCACAGGCTGAAGATCTCACAGATGATCAAGAATCAGAAAGGTGTAAATAAAGAAACAGACATATACCACACCTCTTCAAGTAAGACTACTTCCCCCAGTGTAACAGCCACCTGTGGACGCTGTACGATAAGGATCGTTTACACAGGAACTAGTAAATGTGGACGGACGAGAAATCGGTCTGAAAACGAACAAACAGTAATGATCAGTGAAAATGAGTCCTCCATTGTTCCATCATTTTACGTACAGATTCTTTTACGTCTTTGTTGTTATAGAGCTGTAAACAATAAAACACAAAAATAGAAATGACATTCATAAAAATAGTAAAACTGCAGGGCAAGAAATACGAATGGAGGATCTGTGCTTTAATCCAGTACTGCTATGCTATGGTCATTACAACGACTGCATTATGAACCTGAATACCAAGCTCTGCATAATCCAGTCTCCATGTGAACAGTGGTGTTGCTCATCGTTTAAACACCCATGAGAATAACGCTTCCCTGCTGCTGACGCAGCAAAACACCACTAACTGCACCTATGATATGGGCCATTTACAGTCGCTTCTTATTATCAGTTTGTAATAATATCCCTGAATAAAGCCACAACGCTGGTGACACCAGCCGCTGCTCAAAATGAACATGCAGTAGCAAATTTCCCTGTGTAGTTCATATGCAAACCTCCATGTATACAAAGCAGCTGAGACCAAATTAACATTGACCCACCCTCCCTTATCCCTCCACGCCTCACGCGGAACGCTGCTTAATTAAACAGGAGCAGTGCTCCAACTGAACAGATGCAGGCTGGGTAACACACACACAACAAAGCGTCCGAGTGGTTTGACAGGCGGAGGATAAATGCTGCTAGCATTCAAAGTCATCATAATGATCCAGACTATTAGAGGTCATAACTCAGCCAGCAACGAGGACATGCATAACAATGGTTACTCGGGCACAGACTCCACGTATTCTCAGTCGTAACGGAGCTTTCTGGTAGATCCGTAAGATCTGCCGATGTCACTACCAAGCACACGGATGCACAGGGGCGAGCACCTCAGCATTATTCAGTTATCCATGATATAGCGTTTTATAGGGTTGTTTTGGACTGAACTTGTACTATTCTGATGCTGATGTTTCATTCCCCTCTTTTTAGCTGTTGTTTACAGGCTTTATTCTTAAAAAAGAAACAAACAAATAACTAAAACAAAGTAAAATTAGAGACTGAGGAACAATAAATATAACTGAGTTATATTTCACACAATCTCAAAGAATTATGCACAAAAAGCCAACCAGTGGATCTCTTGCAAGTTCGACAAGTACATATTTTCATCTCGCTATTACCGTCTCCCAGATTTTTATTTTCTGTGTCTTCTCTGTGCCAAAGAGCAGAGATGTAGTCACAGAAAGGCCCCAACAGATTCACGCAGGCGCTGCCCCTGTATTTCTACCCTGTCTCTCACACTCTGTATTCCTGTGGTGGCTCTAACCCCTCCCCTCCCGCAGTCTTTCTGTGTCTTTCAGTCGTCTTCCCTCCATAATTCATTCTTAGGGCATACATTATTCACAACATATTTACTTTTCCAAAAGCTCTGCCTTCCCAGGTGCTGTTTGTGCTCAACTTCCTGCTCGTGTGTTATGTAGCTGCAGTGTTACGAGGATTATCAGTGTAGCATTTAACACCTTCCCCACCACGCCGACTGCCTCTGGCCCCGGTGCACTGAGGAATGTATCGCATGCCAGTGTGAAGAACAACAGAACACATTTATTTGTGCAACCCCCGGGTTGATAAATAAAATATTTCTAGCTTCAAATCATGGGTGTGGGGTCACAATTAAATGTAAAATAAATAAATAAATAAAAGACATTTGCTGGCCAAACATATTCTAGCGTTCATAAATGTAATCAACCTCAGTGCTGAATGTCTTGGAATATTTGCAATAACAAACAGAGTAGTTCTGCAAAGCCAGCTGAACTAGGGGCCTATCAAGAGCAACACAGAATTGATGGACTTGCCTATAATCTTTATATTAAATAAATCATTCCAACACAGTATGCATCATATTTATTCATAAGGCTGGTCAACACAGACCACTGTCCTCAAATCTCTATACTCTAACCAGCTAAGCAGATTTACAAGTCTGTGGGCCTTGGCACACAGGTTCCTCAAAGAGGTTCACCTGCCCGGATGGGCATTATGGAGCTCACTTGTATGCAGGCACAGTCCACTCCAGCTTTGATTGTCGTGCCCACCAACGATGACCAATGCCATTATATAAGTCTCCCCTTGTGTACCCACTGCATTGTAGGAATCAAGATGGATACTGAAAAAGTTGTTCAAATCTTAAGGATAAAGGACAGTCCATTACAGCTACTTTTCGGATCATTTCTTTGGATGACAGTGTTAATATCATCTGTTCATTCATTTGTGTGAAAGAAGCTCTATATTATAACAGGCAGCTATGCTAATTCAAAATGTGGGATATGTCTGTGTGTGTTTTAAGTCATTATACACATGCACCCATTATGGGTCCCAGGAGGAAAGCGACGCATTTACCATATGCGCGAAAGCGCGAAACCAATCGCGGATCTCAGACATCATCAAAACATGGATAGAGCCAGCCTTTAATCCAGAAGGCCATCTCTATCTCAATCTCTAATTTCAGTTCATTCATAAAAATTCAGAGCATGACTCAGGTGCAACTGCCGTAATACACATTCTAGTAAAGTGCAGGCTATTGAGCTCTGTTTGGGGTCGACGGACCTAACACTGATGATAACGGCACTGGGTGTAGTGATAATTACTGTGATATAATAACTCTTTGATGGTGAACCGTCTACATTATTTTCAGAAGGCACAACCAAGTAAAAAGAGGAAGGAGCTCCACGGAACTCATCAGAATATCCGATAGCCAGCGCGAACAGTGCTGCACTTCCCAACCAGCCCACATGACAGCTAGGCTACCTCTGGAAATAACGGTCGGTCCCTGTCTGCAGACACAAAACATTTTGTGTGGAAATACTTTAACTGAAGATATTGCGTTATCCGAATAGAAACTCTGGGGTGGAAAGAAAATCTGGGTCCATATTCGCTAGGAAAAAAAAAAGCTGTAGAGCGCGATAGTAAGAGGGAACACTGGTCATCGCGGCCATACTGGAAGTCATTTTTTCTTTCATAATTAGGATGGCTGTGTGTTAGAAATAGGTCTGCTTGGTAGCCAAAGGTTTACTATACTGTCGGGAAATCTGCGACAAAACGAGAGGGTGTTGCAGTTCAAATTCGTTTTGGTAGGTCTTCATGTTTGTTTATTAATGTACCAGATCTCCCTGTATATTTTTCCTGTGCAGTAACAGGCGGTGCCAGACATTTGATCTCACAGAGGTCTCTTAAAACGTAAACAAAGGGAAGAATTAACCGAGCTAGCTACTCGCCTTCAAGTTCCACCCATGTTTGCAAGGACCATAACACTATGCTACAATACACTCCTTTCTACCCAGCAACAAAGCGGCATCATTCAGTTCGTTTGAGATTAAGACTTCCATCAGCTAAAAGAGAACATACCCAATTAACCCCGAAGACGCAACGTTCACTGTGTGAAGTGTGTAACAGCGAGGCTGCACCCTGTGCGACGTTTATCTTTCCTTCAGTAAGGTTATGAGGGATTTACCGATGATTAAAAACTTCTCCCTGTCTACGTTGCGAATATAAAGGAACATTGCACAATAGCAAGGGTGTATACGCTTTGCTCCTGAAATATTTTAAATATTGCATGGGACTTCGACCACAAATAAAAACTGAGCCGTTTGACTGAAGGGATAATTGGCAACAACAGGGAGGTGAGGCGGTACCCGTTTCAATGCAGAGAAATACATCTAAGCTAACTGAGCTTGGCTAGTCTTGGTTTCTTTGAAGCCACAATCATGCGTTTGCAACTACTGCATTAACTTTTCCATGATACACGCAATGGGGCAGTAATCAACGCATCAAATAGCGATGTTTCACAATAACGTCGCAAATCAAAACCGTCTTGGCTTAACGTCTAACAAAACTTCAGATTTATTAACGAGGTAGGATAGGTTTTCCTATGACAGCCCGGCAGTCACATACCTTTAACTTGCGTTTCATATTCTCCAATGATCTCCTTGTCCTTCTTAAATTTCGTTTGAGATGACATTTTTTCCTGAGGTATTAACGTAGAATCCAGTGAGATGTGGATGTGGAGCCTTGCGCGACAGCGCCAATGTCACAGCTTGCAGCGTTTTCCCTTATTTCAGGACTTAAGTAAAAGAAATGTCCCTCGTGTAACATTCAGCAGCTGTCTCTGTTTTCTTTAACCAACAAGACCACCAAGCAAAACAAGAATCACCTAACGCACACCTGCACTTTCTCAAACCAAGCTAGCTAGCCAGCTAATCCCTTGCGTTGAGAAGTGCTACGATGCAACACACAAGGGGCTCCTCCTTGCTCAAGATAGAGTGCCATCCAAACTGACTGAAGAAATTGAAAATTCCTCTGTTTATAAAAACATGTGTTTACTGTGTGAATGGCAGCACTTTATGTATGCACCCATGCCGTTTGCAGCATCACAATAACCGTGGATGAAAAGTTGAGAGCGCATTTCAGAGGTCCCAATGCGCCCGAATTACCCCCGCGCTCTAAAAATCTCCGTAAAACGAAGAATGGAATTGCGCCAAGCGTCATACGAAACTCCTCCTATTGTAGAATCCCCTCCCTCAGCCAATCCAATCAGTTCCATACTCACGCCTCCGAGAGCGCGCACGCACGCTATCTGGCCGTCTACACAGTTCCATGTTCCGAAAGAAGCCAAGTAAGATTTCAAAGAACGTCGTTTTGACACGTTTCTTTACCTTGTGACAAAGACCGAAAAAATCTTTCGTCATACCGATGTCAAACTAAGATTATACTTCAGCTGCCAACAGTTCACGCGCTCCTCTGTAGTCTACAACAAAAGGTATAACGAGTCAAAGGTGCCCCTTTAATGCTTTTAGGTTTCGATTTAAATATAGGTTTGTGATCAAATAAGGTGATTTAAAATAAAGCATTTACAGTAGGCAGTGATTGTTATCCGTATAGCCTACGTTATAAGCATCAATATAACGTTTCTGTACTCTAAATGAGCGGTTTAAAGGTTAGACAGCACAATTGGCATGTATTTACTCAGTTGTTTATATCGACAGTGTATCCAAATAAAATCCCATATTTCACATTCCTCTTTGATTGGCTCTTCGCCCACACACCCTTATCGCTGTTGGGAAGCAGGAGACCTGCCACCCCTGTGTTGCACCAGCAGCTGCATCTACGTACGTAAAAGCAAAACTTCAAAGCGTGACAGAGGAAGCCCCGACCACAGTGGGTCCTCGTTGACAGCTCGTGTCAGTGAGCTGTTTAAACGCAAAGGAGCGGAGCACGGCTGCTTAGAGACCTGTCACCACACAGCCCGATCAGTGATCGAGCAATAGGACAGATAAGCACTTAGTGAAATGGAGTGTGAGCCACCTGACACCGGATGACCACATCATCAGTGAAGGCCAAAGAAATATAATGCAAAACAATAACTAGGCTATTAAGTGGATTTATGGAAAGGAATACATTTGAAAGAGAATAAAAACATGTATGGATTTCTGGAAGCGAATAAATACATTTGTGTAAATGGAAGCATTTGCCGTCTGAACCATCACAACAGATGAAAAGCAGATATCGCATTTCGGTTGCCCTAATTACCCTCGGGCTCTAAAATCTCAGTAATTTGTAGTATTTGGTAAAAATATATATACTGGTATATACATTGAACTGGGTGGGAAAAAAGGATCGATATCCTATAGGAACAGCTATAGAGTAGGAGTACATAAATATACGTAGAAAAACGTTTGGTGTATTTAGTTAGAAATTGGCTTTGTCGTCTAACTACTTTGTAACATGTTTGTAACATTTTCTCCTGCATGTTTCCTTCTTGAGTTGATCAGATCTAGTTTGAGATAGTTGTCCTTTTGCATTGCTTCTGCACATTGGTCAAATTATGTTTATCATTGTAGACAATGAAAGTATGCCCAAGCTAATGTTAAAAACACACTCCAGTAAAGCCCAGCCTTAACTCTCCTTAATCCCCACAAATGGCTGCCTTCTCTATTAGATAATAGTTGTGGAAGTGGAATAATCTATTTAACATACTCTCCACAGCTTGTATTTAAGACACAGAACCTCTTCCGGCAGAGATTCACACTGCGGACTTAGAGAGTGTCAGGAGTAATGCTCCTTAACATACTTCAAAGCCTTTAGCTGTCGGTGGGCCTGTACATTATTACATAATCAGCATCCTGCCCCTCTGCACTTGCCACTGGAGTCTCTGTCTGCTCACCTCCCCCACACTCTGCACATCTCAGTGCAGTAGCCAGATCGCAGGGAGAAATGCTGACGCAGTGGACGTAGGTCTCCTCAGCAGATGCGTGGAAAAAAAGAGAGACAGAAAATCAAGCTCTGCAGGCAAGAGTCGACCTGCACAGGCCCAAAGCTGAAAATGACAGGAATGTGAAACGCTAAACTTTGGTTCTTCCACACATTCTCCATCACTTTCCCCTCTACAAACCCAGTCAATGGTTTGCAGTGTGTGAGGTATGATTTATTATATGGATTTCTTCAGCTTTCATGTGTCATCCAACTGCTGTAGGGAGGTTGCATGTGTCAACTGACTCAGCTTGAACTGGATTGGAAGTCCAGGGCCTTTCCTTCACAGAGCTTTAATGCACCAGCGAACATTCAAATGCAGGCTCAAGTACGCATCCCCTCCAGTCGCTTACAGCCAAACATCGCCAGATCCCGCTCCCCTCCTCTCTGCAACTCATTGCTAGGCATCTCATGGAGCAGGGGCCTGGGAAACTATGACTTCAGTGTTTTTGAGGGACAAAGCCCCATTGTGAGGTCCCCCTCAGTATTTCAGTCTGAAAAGAGAGAGAGAAAAGAGAGAGAGAGTCTCCGCTGAGTGAGTCCTTCCACCAGAGGAGCACACTGGGGACACACCAATCGAGCCAAAGAGAGGAGACCATCTGGAGCTCTGCCAGGATTTTAGAGTAATACTGCAGACGAATGCGATTTGGTTTAGTCTTTGCAGCAGTGGCAGCCTGTGAAACATGGTGAAGTAAAACAATGAAAGATATCAGCCACACTTTATATAAATTATAGAATGTTTACAATTATATCATTTTTACCCATTGGCTTTTATGATCCATGTATGACTTGCTGGAATGTAATGTTGGAACTCTATTTCACTGCATAACCAAAATTAAAACAAAACCCAGTCAACATGGCTGTCATTTTACTTGACCTGGTTCATTGTGCTCCTGTTTTAGTTAATGATCTTATAGCAACCGTTAGAGAGAGAGGGAAAGGAGGGGGGGGGGGAGAGAATGCCTGGTGAACTCGTTACTGCACATTCAGACTACGTGGAAATAGAAAGCCAAGCCATTCTTTGTGTGTGTGTGCATGCATATCTGTGTCAAGAGTGTGTGTGTGTGTGTGTGTGTGTGTGTGTGTGTGCACTTAGGTTATTGCTGTTCTTTTAGGTGAGGGTTATGTTAGGGTAGTTGCAACTATGCTAAGAAACAAAGCCAATGGTAAACTATAAGGTAAAGTAAAGGTCATTCGTTTGATTCTTCAAACTGTATTAGTTGTTCTGTTTTGAAAAGACAAATAAAAAAAATTCCCACTGACCTAAAACTGTTATGTAAGCACTGCTTTTTCAGTCTGCAATCTGTTTTTGCTCCTTCTCAGGGCAAGATTTAAACAGCCTTTCTGTAGTTGTAACTCACAGATGCTATCAGCCATATTATCCATAACACAGCTTTCTGTGCATCAAACAGACACCCAGCTTCTGTCACAGAGGGATTAGATCTTGTCTTTGAAGTGGAAACTTCCATGTTTGCTTCTGGGGCCTGATTAAACCTTATTTGGTTTTTTGTTTGTTTGTTTGTTTGTTTTTTTAACAGTTGTTTTTTATTAAATATTTAAATATTTGTATATTTTTAAACGTTGTGTAAAGCAGTTAAAGCTGTCCTTTCCAATTAGTACCTGCAAACATACACTAATCGTACATATACTAACTGTAGGGAGATACAGGAGAGAAAGAAAGACAGAAAAAAGCTTTACCACCATCTCAACAATGTCTTCAAGGGTGAACTTAGGTTTACTATGGTAGCAGAAGGTAAAGATTGCATGGAGCCATAATTGAATTCAAAGACTCTTTAACTGCAGAAAACAGTATAACAGGCCAGTAAGTACTGTAAGACTGTAAAGTACCAGCAGTAGGGTTATCTTTAAGCCTTGTGCAGTGTTTATAATAAAATTGGTTATGAATTTTCTTTGTTGCTTCATCACATCCAATGCAGTTGGTGTAACCGGCAGTGGGAGAGCAGTGCCACCTAATGAACAAGGGTCTGTTACTTCCTTTAATCAGTGACTTGGTGGCATGGAAACTCTGTGTAGTAGCCTGGTCCTGGCCAGCATTTCAGTGCAAGTTCACTATAGCGTATGAGCGTTGGCCAGTTTCTCTCACTGTAATTACAAACACACTGCAAGCTATTAAACACAGGAATGCCTCCGGGAGAGATACGTTTCAAATAAACCAAAAGCTAGATGCATGCTCCCTTTGCGTTTAGCTGAATCGTCCTTTACTTTCTTCTCTTTTGCCTTCACTGTTTCCTTGGTTTCTGGAACTTTCCCCACTCTATTCTATCCTCATTTTCTTCCTTTTCTCTTTCTGTCTCTTTAAGTGCCTTTACTCTTTACTCTTTCCATAGTTTTCTATTCAGTTCTCTTCCGTGTTCCTGACCCAGTCTGTGTGTGTGCATGTGGCCCAGCATGCCTTTAAAGGCATGGTCAAGTTATCAACCTCTGTCTTGTCAAGAAGTTAGGAATACAGTCATGACAAAACCAACAACAAACACACAAACAAGCAGAAGCAAACAAACAAACAAACAATTTCAATAAAAACAAACAAACAGTTCAGTTTTACAGCTGAATATCTAGATTCTCAAATATTTCAGGTAGACACCTTATTTTATTTTATTTTTATTTTATTTTTTAGATATATTGTGTGTAATTACAATCACTTTGTTCCAACAATCACTTTCTTAACGGTTCAGCTGGTGGGATCAAATGACCTTTAAAGCCACATATTTCTGTCAATAGTTTCAGTTAATACACAAGGATTGTTGTGACTGGAGAGATTTCTGTGACTGGAGAGATTAAACGTGGTAGTGTATCGGCGCCCCCCTGCGTTCAGTATATTGTTTGGCTATCCTCAGGTCCTCAGTTTATAACATTAAGGTATTTACAATGTACTTTTTATACTATTATTTAATTTAAAAGACCAAATGACCAACTGACATTTTCCTAAGATGTATTCCAAATGACTTATATTTAAACGTAACGTTTTTTCAAAAGCTTTTATTTTGAAATTTTGTTGGGGTCGTAGAATTTCCGTCTTTATGTCACGAAACAGCATGGTGATATCCGTGAAAACGTGCGTCTTTTAGGCGTCAAATAATAGTCATATTTTGGAATTTTGTCATATCATTAAGCGACTATTCTATAAACTGCCATATGCTGCCATAAACTGCCAGTAACTACTGTTAGGTCTAAAATAGCACATCCACATCGACATGCTTGAAAATGAATGGCATTATGAAACTTGCTATAAACCAATTCAGAAGAGGAATTACCAGGCAGGAGGTAATAGGTCAGACTGTTCTGCGACACTGTTTTTAAACTGTTTGAGGATGGGGAAAGCGTTTATTTCAGATTCGTAAACTGATTTTTGTTATGCAACAACTGATCTAAACAACTGTTAGAAACATTTTGGTGTTACTCGTTATATACAAATGCATTTTTTGGGGTCTTCTGGTCCTCTGCAAATATGCCCGTTATAGCTGTAATCATATAGATATTTCATTAATCTTTACACACGCAGATTAAAGTACTTTGCAGACGTGTAAAAAGAAGGTAATTATTAATTATTAAAATGTAATAAATGTGTAAATACAAATTGTTTCTCCACCGCTTTTGTGAATCATTTTGTTTGATAAGGCATGACTGTGTCTCTGTACATTTGCAGGCGTTGATAACATTACACTGCAGATCTGCAGGTGGCGCTGTTGGCCCTCCTGCAGACTGCAGTGTTACAGTAGAGGAGGCAGTGAGCCTGTGGACTAAGCACTTCCAGGAGCACGGAGTCTCTGAGCCTCTCCTTTCAAGTCACTACATTATAGCCCATGTACTTGGAAAGAAAACAGTGAGTTTCCCTATTGCTTTCTCTCCGTAAGTAGTTGGACAGTGGAACAGATTTGGTTGTTCTGGCTGTCTACCACCAGTACGTTGTATATTACTGAAACAGTGACTGTGATCTTAAGGCCAGAAGGTCAGCTATGATTTGAGGATTTTTCTCTGTATTTATCTGGGCAAACCATATATAAACAACTCTAAATGATAAGACAGTTGGATGCTCATTGTTTTTGATCAATAGTGTCTATGCATCAGTAGTTTATGTACATAAGAGCTCACACAATGTCTAGAGTTGATAATGGCATTTGAAGTCTGTTGCTGTTGTCTGGACAATATTTTCAAATATTTGAATAAATTGAATAAATTAATCAGAGACGTAATTAAAGCATTAGATGTGTTTGTCTCTTAAATACACAGCTTCTAGTTTAATTAGTAATCTTAAGACGTATTATTCAGTACATGTTGTTAATTATTCAGTAACCACACTGAAACTTCTGTGAAAGGTAAATGATTACAATGAAGGAGTGTCTGCACCCACTGTCTGCTCACGGGAGTTTAAAGGGTCAGTGGACTGTTGTTAAGTATAAATAAATGCTCTGGTGAGATTAACAACTACTGACAACATGTCAGGCATGAACTACACAACTGGATAAATGACAAATCCTTTCAAGTATGAAGAAAAACCTGTTGGGCAGATCAAGAACAGTATGTAGGTACAAATGTGGCAAAGAGAGCATACAGTGGCTAAACTCAGTAGGGTTACACAAGTTCAGCCCAGTGGTAAACCTAGGGCTCAGTTTGGGGAAAAAATATCTAGCTAATTCTTTTCTTGACTAATATTACAATTGCAAATTCAGTTTCAACTGTAAATCTGGAGGGGACGGGCTGGGACGGCAGATGTCAGTGTTGGAGGAATCGTGGACTTAATTCAGCTAAACAGAGAGGAAGGGTGGTGCTTCCCTGATGACCCCTGAGAAAAGCTGGTGATGTGGTTGCTGGCAGTGGAGATTCTAGTATCAGAGCTTTAGTGAGACTGCAACCATAGAGACCTGCAACTCTCACACACATTTTTTTTGTTTTGTTTATGAAAAACTACATTTTAATAGAATTTTGGACAGTCATTCACATTTTAAACCAAACACTTTCTATCTTTCATCTAATCAGAGTTTCATCTCATCAAAGACAAACTTCCATTTTAAAAAGCAACAACAAAAAAGAGTCTTTTTACTTTGATTTTAGGAGCACTGTGCTCAATTTAGGGATGTTTGAGCTCACCTAAACGGCCACACCGATGGTTGTTAGTGTGAAGTGAGAGGTCTGTGTTCTTTTATGAAGCTCTACATAAAAACAACCATAGAGAGACAACATCTTCTGTACAGTTGAGATGAAGATCTCATACCAGTGATGGAATGTGTAGGTGGAGGAAAGAAACTTCATGATCAAGCCTGTCATGTTATAGCAGCCCGAGCATGTGTGGCTGTCACGGCAACCGTCTTTGATAAACTATGACATATACAGCAGATCTCTGCCTGCCCGCTGCTCCAGGGAAGACGTTCATAATCCGGAGGCGTCTGTAGGTCACAGACAGTCACAGAGTGCATGGGATTTGCAGTTATATACTATACATCATGATTCCCTTTAAGGTTTCATTACATTTTATGAGTTTTGAAATGTTTGTTAATTATAGTACAGAAGTCTGTCTGAAACTGCAGCATATCTTTGAACTCCACTGCTTGATACCTAGGTGGCTTATCCAGTGGAGATGTAAATGACATTATTCAAGATCATGGTTGTTTCATTTCAAAGACAATGTGATAATGTGTGGAGTCAAAAAAGCACAAATCCTTACTGATCGGTTAGTTGTGGACTGCACAGATTGTGTGTCATGATAAAAGGCTTCTCAGAAAAGACTTTCCTTACATAAACTAAGTTTGATCTTATCAATAGATGACCTATCAAATAAACAACAACTGTGCGCAAACATGTTTCTGTATTAAACTTTATGTATATAACCTCAGGCTTTATGTATATACTGACAGCTTGAACAACTTCAGCTTGCTTGAGACACGTTTTCATTTTGATAACCAAGATGAATGATTCACTGCTCAGTAATATGTGTTTATGTGTGTGTTGTGTGTCTATATTTATCCTGAGGGAGGACACATATACATGTACTCTTTCCAGCAAGCAGCTGTGGCTAACTGTGACCTACTCAGACACAATTACTGGCTGTTTGTCTGGAAACTTCTAGGAATCAAATTATGTTTTCCACCAGTCCCACTGCTTTGTTTTCCTAATTGAAAACACCTCTCTCTCTCTCTCTCTTTCTCTCTGTCTCTCTGTGTGTCTGTCTGTCTGCCTTCCTCTTTCTCTGTCTGTCTGTG
>JAOXYF010000018.1:8047405-8064452 GCA_028565775.1 Sternarchorhynchus goeldii | reverse complement strand
CTCTCTCTCTCTCTCTCTCTCTCTCTCTCTCTCTCTCTCTCTCTCTCTCTCTCTCACTCACTCACTCACTCACTCACCAATGCTAGTGTTAGTAGCCTTTAGGAGTTAAAAAGTAAGACTTAGTAAATGTGTGGGCTGTGTTTTGTTTTTTTTTTTTTTTAAATTAATTATATTTTTAGCAATTTAGGAAAAAAAACATATCCATTTTTTCCTACGCCTGAAGCCATGGTGGCTTTAAGTCCTTCATTCTTCTCTCTTTCGGCTCTCTCTGCCTTCCTTTCAGTCGTGTGTATTTGGAGGTGGATCCTCGCCAGCCCATCCTTCTGAAGAGGCTTGTGGAGGAGCGGAGGGTCGGACTGCAGTATCTGGGCACAAGTTATGATCTCTCTAACCGGTCAGAATTGCCAGACGTCACACCTTTTAATAGGTGCATTCATCCTGAAGCTATCTTAAGATACTGCGTCCAAACATCTTGGTCAACTAGTGTTAAATATTTGCGCCTTATTTTCTGGTAGCGTTTCCCAACTAACATTTTGGCGAAACGTATGGAGCTCTGTGTGGTGTCCAAGTCCAGATCCGTGACTCTGCACAAGTGTCATGTGAGACCAGATCCGTGTGACAGTTCCTCACATTAGCACCCTTGATGCACAGCATCTTGTAGATGTGTCACTACGTCTCTTGCTGTCAATAGTGTCTGTGGCGTGATGCAATAACACACACATAATTACACCAGTGTTGCAGCCATGTTTTGTCTATTTTAAACCACCAATAAATATAATTTTTTTTGCAATTATGTAAAAACAGTTCACTTCCAAATGTCCATATTCTCATAACATTATAATATTCTTTGAGTCTAAGTGTATTAATGAGCATCATCTGGTTTTGCAGGCCACGGTTCTGTGTCCTACAGAGGAGTGGATGAAGACAGACAGCGTGTGTGTTTGTGTCAGGGCAGGAACTGTAGTCTGTGTAGAAGGGAAGTGCAGGCTGAAAGCAAGGGAGAGACTGCTCTCACCATGGAGGAAAGCTGATCTGTCGGGCTGGATCGAGCAGCAAGCATGGAGGATCTGGTGACCTCCTTCCAAAGAGCAGAGATTACTCCTTGCCTCCCTCCTCCCAGTCCCTCAACCCTTTACTGATCATACCAGATGAGATAAAGGTGCAGTTTGTAATTTTGAAATTTTACAGTGGAAGCTAAAACCAATGGACTGAGTTTTAGACCTTCTCACCATGAAGTGATGAAGACTGACCATCTGTGATGACTTAATGGGACTGTTTTTTTTGTTTGGTTGTTTTTTTTTGCTTTGAAAAATATAGTACCATACCCTTATCATTTGTGTTATTTTGAGTTGATTTACAAGCTGTGACAAACTCTGAAACAGCCTTTAATTTGAGGCTGTCTTCATGCTGTTACAGTTATGACTTCATACCAGGTTTGTGTGGGTGGGTTGATTCGCTGTCAGAGCTCTGAAGTATTTTGGAGTCGTTGCATTCCTTCTCAACACTGCAGTTGTGTACTTGATCAATGCTCTTAACCCCAAACTGCTACAGGTGCCTACAAAAATAAAATAAAACATGCCACAGTTTAGTAGTCTTAAAAATTCAAACCTAGCATACCAGCTGTAGATAACTTGTAATAGCAAAATAGTGTTAGAATATCGAACAGCATGAAGCATATTACATACCATGATACCATTAAAATGTGAAAACATGCATCAGAAAATTCAACACACTGTTCAATACAGTTTATCTCTACAGAGGCATTAGATTCTGTGATGACTAGAAAAAGGAAACTAACCCATTTTCCTATAGCCACTGTCACAGTAGGTGTCTTCTCAAAGTCTGACCTGAAGATCAGCTTTGGGACATACCTCTCTATTGCCTCAGTTGTGGGTTTAACAGGTGCGCCCTTTCGGCAATCGCGTTCCTGAAGATTTGATGAAATGTCATTTGAGCTCATGAGGCGTTTTGGGAACTTGCATTGCATCATCGAAAATGACGCAGGATCTCTGTGGGAGTCCTTCTGCAGCCCGAACCTGGGGGGCGTGGCTTCTGTTGTTTGTATCATGCCAAAGGCTCGCCTGGTTGGAGATGCAACGGTAAGGCTGCTCAGTGTCCCAATTATGACTCAAAGCAATCAGCAGACCGAAGGATTGTCAGTCTTTCGATGAAATCCCCAGTTGATGTAGGGTACCCAGCACCCCAGCCGTTCCGCTGGGCCTGTTTTCATTTCTCTTTGTGATTTTTTTTTTTTTAAAACCTTTTCTGTTTGCTCTGCAGCTTGTGCTTTTGCATATGTGGCTGCATGCATGTGGCTGTGGTTTATTGTGGCAAGATTGCATTCAGTGGCCGCGTGTGTGTGTTTGTGTGCGTCTGTGTGTTTGTGTGCGCACGCGCGGGTGTGTGGCAGGGTGCAGTAGGCTGAAGGTAATTACTGAGGCCTTTTCTGAGAACTCCCCCTCCCGATGAGGCTCTATCCGCTCCCTGGAAGCAGTGTGTGCATTCTGCGAAACAGCTGGCAACCTGCCGCACACTTACTTGCAAGCATACAATATAAAGACAGAAAGTCACATTCCCTAGAACACTGGCTGAAGTGGGCATGACCATTTGCATAGATGTTACCGTGAATCACATGCATGCTGCTTAAGTGGTTTGCAGCTGAAGTGTAACTGAAGAGACCACATTTTAAACAAAGCAGTTTTAAACCAGCGCTGCTGATATTTCTGATGTACAGTTATGTTTACATCAGAAATTTGGTAATGTTGCATCAGTGTTGCCAGCTAAAGTTAAGATCATGTAGAAAAGTACACTAACTACAGAAAGCTTTTGTAACAGATATACAGCAAAACGAAAATCTGTCACTCAAGGTTCTCTGCGTAAATTGCACGCGTGTTTACATGAGTAGTTGCCACGGAGATAACATTATAGCAAAGCGCTGCTTCCTTTTCTGGGATTAGTAATCAGAGTTTTGCCAAGAGAGCCTTTAATCAGAAAATAGAGGGAAATGATCCTTTTCATGGCAAAGGAACCCGTGTTCCTTTTAGTAACATACCATTGTTGATCTTCATTCCATGAATTTTATTTAAATAGATTTTTGAAGCCAAAAGCTGTGGGCTTTATAAACTGGACTTTTTTTCATTGCTCTTTATGATTAGTAAAAAAGTGTTTACTACGTTTGAGATATGCATTTGTTTAAAGGGATGACTATACATAACACAGTGTAGAGATGAATAAAGTAATCTAACTGAAAACTACCAATACCGATGATAAACTGTTATTGCTCTAAGAGGGGAGGGCTACTTTCTTCATTCCCGTATATATTACTGAAAAGATAATACCTGGAAAATAAGGATTCGGTTTGATTCCCTTACATCTATTTCAGGACAATCTTTTTCCTGGAATATTTTCTTTGATTTCCCAGAGATCTGTCTGCTCTGACGGAAAAAAAGTTGCTAGTGAATCAGCGCGTGTCTCTCCGTGTCCTCGTGAGCTGCACCATTCCCTCCCCAACCCCACTACGGCCTTACATCACAAACCAGAAAGACTACAGTAATTCCTACTTCTCCTGGTATGTCACTGTGCAGAGTCTTTACAGAAACGTTGTAGGGTACGACCAAAGTAAATTAAAACTAAAAGGACTCCTGTAGTCTGGGGAACCTTAATTTTTATTACAAAATAAAAATGATCTTTATCCATAAATATATACAACACCCACATAGTGGGGACAGAGAACTAAATAAATTAATCTGGACTGATTAATGTAGTTGGATGTACACCAAGAAAAAGTGAAAAGGAAGGAGAGACAGGCAGGGCTGGACGTGCCGGGGCTTGTACCAAGCGGTGTGCGTTAGCCGAGCACCTTGCAGACGGTCTCTCTGATGTCTCTTTGCCCATCTCTTAAATGTGCCATGTGACACACCAAAACAGTAACACTGCGTGGAGTGACGAGTCCATGGTAAACTCCGTGCCATTTTCCAGTCCACCCAAAGTCTGTGGTCTGATGACTACTTTGAGGAAACCGGTTTCCATCTTTATTAAACAATGTTAGAAAGCTGCCATCACTTGACTACAAAATACCATCTTCACCAATTTGTCGTTTGCAATTCCTTTAGGTTCCAGTAGACTTCCAGCTGGTATGGTCTGTGGCCATAATTTAACCTTCTAGAGCAGACTGGTTGCCAAAGCATAAACTAGGGTTAGCATTCCACAGAGAAAATGTCCTACAACAGGGGCGTCCAAGTCCTGGTGCTCTGTCACCCTGCAGAGTTTTGTTCCAACCCTAATCTAGCACACCTGGTTCTAATGTGAAGAAGCTACTGAAGGACTTTTATACCTGGATCACTCTGTATGGCAGTAATCACCAGGACTGGACTTGGCCACCCATGTTCTACAGCTTTTACAGTAGCCATCACCAGACTGTGCAAAGCCTCATTTCTATGGATGCGAGGTCTCCACTGATACTCCCAAGCTTGCTTTGCTTCCCAAATGACATCACTGTCCAGTCCATTCAGCCCAATGCGTGTTTCTGCGGTGGTTTCAGAGTTGGAAAGGATAATTCTGCAGGTATTGGAGGAGTGGCTTTGGCAAAGGCAGTTCTGCTGGGCAGGTCGTGGCTCTGTTGATGGCCAGGCGCGTGAGATGCTGCAGGGTGGGGAAAGCCTGAGGCCGATGGAGCGGCTGCTTGAGCTTCAGCAACACGCTGCACTCCGGAGGCGGAGTGCTGGCCTCGCCCTTGTCTTCTGTGGCCTCCTCCTTGCATCTCATGGAGCCCACGTAGTGCTGCACAAGACTGGGCACGTCGGGGAAGGAGTGGAGCCGCGGTCTGGCCAAGGAGCTGGAGTCCAGGCGGAAACGCCCATGGCTGTACTCGATGCGGACATTGGTGGGTCCACGGCCTGTTTTGACGGACAGGGTCAGCATGTAGAGCGGGTGACTGCTGTCCCGCACAAGGAATGTGCCCTCCGGTGCCCCCTGCAAGACAGAATGGGCCTCACCAGCTGTGATGGCACCCCAGTACCACCCTGAAAAAGCAAGTACATATACATGAATCACAACTAGCTCTGAAGATGAGAGAACAGTAGAGTGTTTTAGACTTTAAAGAATTTCCTTGTTACAGTTATTACATTTTGACTTGTCAAGTAACAAACCAAATCTAGAAAAGCTGTAAGATGACTTGCTTAAACCCCAGCTGAGGTTGCCTTTGGCATCCCAGAAGCAAGTTCAGATAACACTCAAGCTATCAGTATAAATCATAGGTAGTTGAATATGTTCAGCTCACTTGCAGTGTGCTGTGCATGTGACACGTTCACATCTAGTTGTCTTTATTTGAATTTTAAACTGCCGTTTGCCTGAGCATGCAAAGGATTTGTACCTGATGCATCTAGATAACAGAATGTGTTGCCAATGGCTCGCAGGTCTGTGGTGGGGTCCCATAACTTGGTAGAGTTGTGAAGACATCGTGGAGGAGAAGAAGAGTGGACTGAGACCCCAAGAGGAACCACTTGAGTTTGGGAGTCTGGTAACAAAGCTCTTGGACTACAGAGGAAAAAAAAACAATTAAAATGATTAAATAAAGTCCTTTAAAATTATAACTGACACTGAGAAGGATATAGGTTATTCGGTACTGCATTTACTATTTTTATGGTTGAGAGGAACCAAATAATCACAGGACTACCCCCCCTCCCTTCTAGGTTTACCCGTTCTTTTTTATTTACTGCGTTAATCCGAGACAAGATTTAATACAGTATAATATAACCTTGTTGTTGCTGTCTCGTTTGAACTGGAAAAAAGCAATATACATTTAAACAAAGATTTATTCCTATAAGTACTACCAACAGTTTTATCAGGATTTCTTTAATGTCCTTAATGATATTATTGAAAGCGCTATTTGAGACATTTTAAGTCAAGTCTGCTATTTTATTTGTCCTTGTAATGTAGCCTCTGATTTCATAAAGCTTGGGAGAATAACTTCACAGATAGTTTCGGTGTTTTGACACCGTTTCTAAAGAATGCCTATAAAATGTTACACCTGTTTTCCAGTCATTTTAAATTTTAAATAAACGGCTGTACGTAAAAGTGAAAGATACAATAAACTGTCAGGTCAACTGATCAATCTCATAGAATGACACGGGGGATAAATAATAGCTCAATTAAATTAATTAGGCTGTCGTTTGAGTAATTATAACTCAGTTTAACTATAGGCTTCTCATATGTTTCCATTCAAACATAAAATTCAACTGTACTCACCTTTGGACGCAGAGAATCATCGTGAGAACTGAGGCTATAATCTGCTTCTTAAACGAATTTCAAACTGTTATTATCCGCTCCTGGGGCTTTAGTTGCAGTTACTTCAACATTTACTACAACGGTGTTTTTCTTTGCGCCTAAACGATCCTCGTTAATATGATGTGTTAACTCCCTTGTGAAAATAACTGACGTTATAAACGGGAGGTTTTAAATAATTAATAAAGAATCGAAACTGTCTATGAATCAGCAACGGATATCGTTTGGGCAAACGAACAGGGTGTCACGCCTGTTAATATCCCAACACCGAATAGACGCAACACTGTAGGGTTTGGCTTGTTGAATTCGCCTGGATTCCAGCAGCGACTTTTCTCGGAATCGCCCTATGTGCCTGCGCCTCTGACGCGTTCAGCAGCTTCTCTCAGAGACTTATGCGAATCTTTCCCGGTAAACCAGGATACCAATTTGTATCCATTTTTCGAGCCTTTCTCAACCGCCCGAAGAGTTTTGACATGGTTTCTAAGAGGTTTTATTTCACTTGTGGGACACCCCTTTGATTTGTTTTGTTTTTTTCTCAGACAGACAGCATTACCTAGGGATTTCTCTTGAAATCGTTCTAAGAACTTTCCAGGAAAATGTACCGACTTCAGCCAATCTGCGCACTCGTTCCCTCTCTGTCACCACGCCTGCGCACTCGTTCCCTCTCTGTCACCACGCCTTTTCAGCCTTGCTGGTTGGTTAACTGTTTGCTTCCTGTTCTACTGAACGGTGAGGCGTGTGAAGCTGCGAGGTGTTACTGCTGTTAATAACCTTCACTTCCACATAGCTGCTGTTAACTGCGTTCGTTTTGAAGAAGAGTTCTGCGGAAGTAAATACCACAGTTTTTTTTGTGCGTTTGCCAGATGTCCTAAAGATGTTACTCTTCAAAGTAATACTGTGATATTGACTTGCACGCAGTATTTGATTGCTAAGTCCGCACAGGCCAAACTTAACCTTGAACGTGCGTTGGTATCGCCACCTGGAGGTCATCGACAGTCCCCAGACTTGGTCATTTTGTCCCGTAAGAAACAGTAGCCAAACTGTAGTTAATCAGCTAATCTCACATCTGACGTTCTTTCCTTCCGTGAACTGACTGGACTACATCTGACTAACACACTGTAATGTTTGCTGGTACGTTTTCCAGTTTTCAGTTTAAAAAGGAAACCTTTCACATCTTTCACATGACCCGACATTCTTAGAGGTGCTGACCTATGTTATTTACTGAAGAAATAACTAATTTCGCTAGTCTCCATTCACTTAAATCCAACACATAAGTGCACACGGTTCTGACCTCTTAATAGACAGCTATTTATTTACACGTGAGTTCAAATATTCCGAGTTCATTGAAACCTGGCCTTTTTCTGACACCCACCATACAGAAAAATATTTTTATTTGGAATTATTTTCTGATAACAGCTAAATGCACAAAATGTTTGACACAAAACACAGAAAATCATAGCTCAGCATGAAGAGTGCAATACATACAAACATGCGCACTGGTAGGCTTTTGATATGATGGTAAAATGTACATCATGGACTAAACAGTAAGACGTTTAACAGATCTAACACAAACGTAAAACAGCAGCTGTAACCTAATGTGCAGTCCTGTTCAAACCTTCACTACAGTGTCTGGATGCCCGTCTGCTGGCGCTGTGTACCTCTGATAATCAAATGATTTGCTTTGAGAAAATCTATTGATGTGGTGGTTTGTTCAATTTGCTGGAGATATTTGGTTGTTGTGTGAGATAAGAAGGTTCTATGCCCCAGATTAAAATGCATCTTAGACCTAATATATCAAACAGACAACTGAAAACACCAGATGTTCACCAGACTTTTGGATAAATGACTAATAGATTATTTGAATTCATATTCAGTTATTGCAGATTAAAGTAGACTTACATACTTGAATAAAACCATTTATATTTTAGAAAAGTACCTATTTGCTATCTACTACCGTGCACACACTGTAATAGCACCCTATTCATCATTGGTCAGTTTCTGGGCAAAAGGGCCGGTGTAGGTTGGATATTATGGGATGGCAGACAACTTTGAACTCAACACTGCAGCATCTAAAATTACACCAGTATTAATATCCACACCATGCTACTGCCAACTTAGTTCAACTGCTGTGTTGGTCAGCCATTCAGTCGAAATCCAGTCAGAAATTGACCAGGGATGAGTGACAAACAAGATTGATGACAACTTGTGCATGGCCACAGAGGGGCCACAGTTTGTAATTTTATGTATGTGAAATGCCCTCATGTGTGGTGAATGTATGCCTGTCTGAGTAAAATCAACAGATTACATGTTATCAAGCCAAATTCATAACAAAATGTAGATAGACAATTTACGGAGTAAATTCCTGGTGTTTTTTCCCCATTTTTTCATGGACATGTACAAGAATTTGCCAAAAAAATAACCACAACTTATGAAATACTAAACACAACCCAAGGAAGTAAAAACCCAAAGAGTTACAACCAAGAAGGATAAAAACAAATGGAGTCAACATTGCACCCTGCTTCTCACACAGGCCACTCCACTTTGAGACAGCACCCGCAGCTCCAGGACTCTGGCAGAGAGCAGCTGGGCCTCGTTTGCCTCTGCCTCTTCACTAGCTGCTCTTGCCGTTCTCCTCTGATCCTTTAATGAGCCGTTTGTTTCCTCTTTTCCCCGCAGGACCTCTGGGTTTGGCGAACGCCTGCCTGTGAGTGTGCTGCTTAGGGTGGACCTCATCATACAGGTACTCCTCAGTCAGTTCTTCACCACTGTCTATCTCCAACTGTGAGGGGTAACACACACACACACACACACACACACACACACACTTAAAATCATCTGGTTTTCTTATGACAGAGATAGATAAAGGCACCCACAATCAAACATGATTTAGGGTTTACTGAGTAAGAATGTCTGTTTATTTGATTCACTGCGCTAGGAGCTCCGAACAAGAGCTCTGCTAGGAAAAACTCTGAGATAAGACAGAGTACTGCCATATCCTCTGAAAGCTTCTTGCTTACATTCAAATGCCAGAGTCTAATTATATCTTCTATAAATAACTAACAACAGGCAACAGAGCATATATGGCATTTGTTTTGTTGACACTAGAGACGTCTGATGATGTCTGTAGAACACGTCACTGGCTTTCTGCGTGTTTGCTTATTTATCCCAGCTTGTTTTGCTGAGTTTGGCTCTGTCCTGTAAATGTAATAGGAAAGCAAAGCATTTGCTCTGTGTTTGCAGTGTCAAAGCTTCAGTATTAAATTCAGAGCTGATTCCACAGCGCCCTGTAACTTTAATTAACGGTCCTCGCGAATGTAGATATGAGGTGAAAGTCTCTCTCCTTGTCTCATCAAATAATTGAACCGTGGTGCTTTTTGGACCATCCTGCCCCACACCAGAGCAGGTCTCACCTTTTTCACCACCTCTATGCGGTAAACCCGCTCCACCTCCTCCAGCAGGCAGCTCTTACAGCTGGAATAGAGCATCCTCTCCTTCACACTGCAGCGGTAGCCTGGCATCGAGTAGATGAACACTGCAGGCACAGCATGCCAAAAGAGAAGAGAGAGCAGTGAATGTCCTGCGGTTCGAATCGGCATGGGGCGGGGTGGCAGGGAAAGGGGTGCTTGTACGTACCCACAGACTCGAGGGAGTTGCCCTCGTGCATGTGCTTGTAGAGGAAGAAATGGTACCGGGGCGTGTCTACGGGAATCCTGCAGGGTAGTTCGTGTGTTTCTGTTGCTCGGGTGTGCACCAGCTCGATCGTCTCTCTTTCTGTGTCCAGCCTCTGGGGTGACATCCGGTTTTGATTCAACCACATGGATTGAATACACATTAGAGCAGGAGCTTTGGTGCACAGACCACATTTGGGGAACTGTGTGAATTTACATAATCTGTGCACTGCGTATTGGTGAGTGTTAGACCACGAGTGTGTGTATGTATAGTGGATTCCAGTGTGCAGGGATGTTTCTCCATGCGCGAGTGTGTGTTGTACTCTCACCAGTTGGATGTAGTTAATGCGTCTCTCTGCGAGTTGTTGTAGAGCACGCTTGGCCTCTGGCTGCAAGGGAAAGGCCAGGCCCTGCAGTGTCTGGTACTTACTGTCCACGCTGATCTCTGTTTTCACCTGCAGGGGGAGACACACACAGACACGTAGATGCTACGATATATATGGACTGGATGTCAGGTAAATTGCTGCTGTTTGTGAATGGAACAGACAAGCATTCATTGTATGTGATGGATGGGACTGTTCACAAAGTTACTTTGACATGACACGGTATGAACACTAGCATAATGCATTAGAGCAGTATAGAGCTCTGTGGTAATTCTAGAGCAGCATTGTAACTCTGGGTCTACAGCACTATGGTAACCCTGTTGGAACTCTGACTCTAACTGTAGGACTCACACTGACTCAAGAACAGTATAGTAATCCTGTAACTTCAGTCGAACATAGTTACTCTGTGGTAACACTGGCTATAGAGTAATATGGTAACCCTGTGTTAACTCTTTAGTGACCTTGACACGGTTTGGTAACTGGTAACTCTGTGGTAGTACAAACTGAAACAAATTTTACTATCACAGGTCAGAAGTTCTGCTGTTGAAACATACTGTGTAGTAGTACAGGTTGAACATTGTCAGAAATTCAATCACAATGTACTTTGAAGCCTAATTAAAGCATAGGTATAGGTTATTATTAGATGGTTATTATCTTTTCAAGCAGTTGAAATATACTGTGTAGTAGTATAGATTGTCTTGCACCCTGCAAAGTGTAACCAGTACAGACCAGTTTGCATGTGAAAACTGGTTTCTCACTTCAACAAAATATATTGGTTTACCATCCAGACACTTGTAGACAGCACAGTCATCCTCTAGAGAGTGAAGGGGGCACGTACCTGTTTCACCCTGCCCTGTGAAGAACACACAGAACAAACATTACAATCATCGCTTTGAATGCTGAAGTATTTACATTAAATTGTTCTGCTGTAGAAATCCAGCAGATTCCAGGGAGATTCGGTGATGTATTTGAATGGCGTAAAAGGGTGGGACTTCTCACCTCTGTAATTTTGATTCGCTGCAGCTCCTGTTCAGCAGCCGTGAGAGGGGCGGGGCCAGAGCTCTGAGACATGTGCCGCAGGTAGCCCTGAAGACACACATCATCCTGGTGGAAATGGAAACACAAACGATCAAAACAAAATGAGCTTGAAACTTATGTGTGGTCCACGCTACCATTTTAATGAAATCCCAGAAAATGTACATGCCTCCACATTTCCAAAGATCTCATCTTTAACGTGGCCCCCTCCGAATTCTTTCTTCACTGTTGCTCGAGTTGCAGCATAAAGCATCTTTTGTCTGACCTACAAAGAGTGGGATATTTCCACACATAAAAAAATTATACAACCTTCGGGACTTCCAGAAAAAAGTGGTATGCTGTTATAAATATGATACATGTGAGCATGTCTTGGACAAGACAAGGTATGTTGTATTTGGACATAAATGTATTACACACTGGAGACTGGTCAGGTGACCAGGAGATGAAGAGCCATTCATAGCCCTGTGCATTCTGGGAATCGAGGCGGTACAGGATGTAGCAGGGCTCCTGCGGATGCAACAGAGGAAGCAGGAAGTGGTCATAATCTTTCTCCCAGGACTGGGCCGGCTCTCTGTACGCCCCCAGCACCAGCTGCTCTGAAATACACAGAAAAGCCCATATCATGTACCCAGCCCACTGTACACCACACGTTACACACTACACCACACTGTGTTCGATTTTTACACCTGTGTAAAAAAAGATAACCATGATAAAATTAACCATTTTCATTTTCTCTGTGCTCCAGCACATTTGAAACATGGTCATCTCAGTTATTCTGCATGTGCATACTGGCTAGTCACTGAGGGAGGGACTTTGTAGAAATCGTTTCATTGAGAATGTAGGATTGACTGTAGGTTGTTCTCTCTTTCGGTGGCTAAATCAGGTAGAAGCCTGAAAGAACCTTTAAACTGATCACAGCATCCTATATAATCTTTAGTAACTGTGAAGGAATTCCACCACAGTAACATTCCTGTGTAGCCCTTGCTTTGAAATTCATTGCAGTTAATGGTTAGTGTATTCCAGTGCGCTGTGCTGAAAGGTTCTTCGGCCTCTCCGAGGTTCTGCTCGGTTTGGGGAGCTCGAGTCTTCTGCCTTGTCTGTAGCATGTAAGTGAAATGCACAAGTAAAGACTTTTGCATTGGATGATTGTTGACAGCACATATAAACCTTCCACTTTTGAGAAAAACTTTGAACATCTTTATTAGTATGTTCACTGTGGTTTCCCTGCAGGTGTCCTAGAGCACCGACACAAATGAAACACCTCAGGGAAGAAACAGAACATCCATCGTATTCTGTATCCTGTCTCACATCAGTAAGTTTAAGGGTTTCTAATTCCTAGTCCTGAGGCATTACACATGCTGAGCCTGTTCTAACCCTTCCAGTTTACTGCCATGGTTTGGTGAATAGCTGATGAGTTGAGGCTGGTTTGCTGGGAACTGGGAACATGATCAAATGTAGTGCAGGGGAAATTCAGCACCAAAAGCAGGAAATACTCATCCACTGTGTCAGATAATACACTTGATTCAACAGGTATTTTCTGTCCAGTGTCTCTGCGTCATCGTACCCTCTTCACAAAGATCATATGTACACACAAGCACGTACAACATCGCCAATCTCTCTTCAAACAGACTTGGTGCCCAACATCAGTACTTCAGCTATATCACAATATGGAAGAAGGTTTCTGGTCAGGGAAGTTTTAATGTATTTACCTTATAGGCCTGTGTGCTACAGGAAATAAACAACAGGACTAAAAAAAATGAGTTTGTAGCAAATAATTACACAAAATAAACAAGAAGTTCATTCTTTGTTTTGATCATTTCGTTTTGCTGTTTCTTTAAAGTTCAACTACCACAACTAACACTTTAGAGATGCAGCCTTTTTGCTGTTAACATCTGCCTTTTAAATATAGAGGACCGTTTCTTAATGAGACAGAAAAAAAACAAATTTTGCTGTAAGAATTGATGTGAGTTACTGTAATTCTGTCGTGCAATAAAATAGAAGAAGTGTTTTTGCAAATTTTCATTAAAAAAAAATTGTTTTGAACTTGTTTCTTTATAATTAAGCGACTAAGTATTAAAGAGCAGTTTTACTGGGATCTGGAAGTCTAATCTCTTTAGCACACTCGTGTTACCATGCTAGCTCTCGTCATCTTTTCCCCCCATGAGCTGAACTGATCTTACATGTAGCCAAGCTTCAGCTGAGCCACTTATTTTTATCTGCGGCCTGTGAGCACTTTAAAAACCAAGAGGCATCACTAGTTATAAAGGAAATGATCTTGTATGGCTGGCAGCACAGTCATTAGACCAGCGCTGCTGTTGTCCAGGGCCACAAGCGTGTGAAGATCATGCTGGGTGATCGGGGGAATTTTCACTTCACCAAAACAAGCGCCTGTGAGAACACAGTCAAAGATCTGTAACAGCATGTCAGTAAGAAATCACGTCATGAGCACACAAACACCTACACGTACGCAACGGTGTGACCTTGGTGGGGGGTTTCCTGACGGTCTTTTGCAGCACTTGCTATTCTAGGCCATCGCACATTCTGCCTATCAGCACAGATGCATAGTTTCCATCACCAATTCACTAACCCATCAGCACAGGCGCACATGCAATCTCTCTGAAACACACAAAGGTAGAGATGTATATATAAACATCTAACATCAGCCATAATAAATATAGAGATACACCATGTCGCTCATAAACAACCCCAGGTGCTGAGAGAGCTTAGTTAACTCACATTCTTCCTGCTCTATGTCACAGTTTACCTAAGTACAAGAATAGGGATACCAAGCTACAGTGAATAGCATGCTCTATGTCACCAGCCAATCACGAACCAGTTATGCATGTGACTCGTTAGCTCAACCAATTGCGATACTTCTGACTGTTTTGGCCTTTTTCTCTTACTGAATCACATTGAAAATATCTGTGACCAAAAGGGAGTCTACTAAGCGACACACGCCGAAAAAGACACAACCCAGACATGACACAACTCAGAATAAGCCTCAGGCATAAGCCAGAGTTAGACTCAGAGTGAGAGCCTAGAAAGTTACAGAACAACATGAACCATGTTATTCAGCCTCACGGTGTCTCCAGAGACATGAGAGGACTACAGACAGTCTCAAATAGACAGTTTCCATCAGTCTGGACTTGAAGACCAAGACACACCAAGCAAAAAAAGGGCCTGAGGTCTTGTTAATGGTCATGTGATAGTATTAAATGAATCTTTTATCTGACAGGGTTAAATAAAACACCTGGCTGTCTAGGCATTGGTGCAATGTCATGGTGACACAATCGGTTCAGTATAGTATAATGTGTAATTGTACAAAAGTATTCTGACAGATTTAGTTAAATCACTTTTTCATTTTTGATATCTTAATTATATCTTATATATTTAACTGTTATGCTCTGTATGTTTTAATTTTTACATATATAGCTAAAGCTCTGAAATGTTCTATACAGATAAATTAGTGAGTGACGTATTCTGGTGACATTCAGGCAAAATGAACACTTTTAAGGATGTGAATAATATCCACATGAAGCAATTATAAACAAAACACACACACACACACACCTACAGAAGTGACGTAAGCTAACGTCACTCAGAAATAGTTTTTTCTGTCTTCTCTTGACCAGAAAGTCAGCCGTGTCATTTGATAGCGGCTGAGCTTTTCACTTTATTATTGAGCAAACGTGCGCGCACACACACACACACACACACGCTCACTCATTCACACTGCACCAGAGAACAGTAAAGCTCTCACTGACCAATCAACATCAGTGTCAAGTGATGTTCGCCCTGATCTTTCACAATCATAAAATGTTGTGAAATATATTTTGTTCCTTCCACCATATTAAGTTCTAACCTCATCTCAGGACACCAACCAAACAACACTGAAATACCATCAACTGCAATAGATTCATCAGAACATGTGAATATCCATCACAGTGTAATACCTGTACAAGTAAACAAAGAGAAAAGTGGAGTTATTTCACACCATAAATAAATGACTCAATTGCGAAATGTTTAGGCCCTCGTGAAAAACAGAGATTTACTACTGCATTTGAACTTAGTGTCTTTTACTGCTTAAATACTCTAAAGCTGGAACTACAGTTCAGTTGCAGGCCACCTTACACAAAAACGTTACGTTTAAATGAATTTTGAGCTGCAACGTTTAAATAGCAACAGATGAGGAAAGGTTAATTACTCCAGGCCTCCACTGGCCTCGTTTCCTCAACTCCCCTCACTGGGGTGATTCTCTTCCAGTGTGAAGAGAAAAGTTTCAGTATGACCACAAATGCAGCCCGTGGTTGTGTTTCATGTCACCACATACCACTATGGTCAGTCCTCCTCACACAGACAACTGCTACTACCAGAGCAAATTTAGGTTACACCTCAACCTGACACATCCCCCTACACCAGGCTTCACCTGGTTGAACGTTCTCTGTGAAGCCGTGCTGTACTCACCGTCTTGGATGAGCACCTGGATGAGGCGCCCAGTGCCGCTCCTCGCCTTCACGAGGAGTCTCCGAAGCTCCTCCGTAACCACCAGTACCAGGAACATGGCGGGTCTGCAACTTCTACCCGCCCAGGAGCTCCGCGTGTGCCGTTACAACTGGAGAAGAGGGCCAAGCTCACCTGGAGGACCTTCACAGCACCGAGTGTTGAGTGCAAGCCTGGCTACAAACTAGATGAAGACTCGAATGGCACGACGCAAACTAACGACAATACGACGCAAGACGGCTCGTGCGTTTGCGGTCTCAAGACAAGAAGATAAGGCAGCTTGTGAGAGCGGCATGTGCTAGAGAGTAGGGGTCGTGTATCTAGGGCAGGATTGTGTGTGCTTGCAGAAGGAACCCGATCCTGCTTGCCCCAAATTTAGCAGCCACAGGCTTGGTCTGTATGGCCTTGGGTAACATCCGTCCCTCCCCCACACCAGAGCCCATGACACATGAAGCAATCAGAGAGCTGAAGCAGCCACTAAGACACTCACCTGGGGTCCACTAAACCATCATCAGACTAGTCTTGATTGGGCAATCTGAGCACATAAAACTGCAGGAGAATCACTGCTATGTGCAGTGCTTTTCACCTCCTTCTAAAATACTCGCATTTATATTCAGAACATCACTGCACATTGGAAGGCACTGGAACTGGATTAGAACCCAAGCCTCTACCGTTAGGATTTATTTATTTGTAATAAAATAGCCACTAGCAAACACACAGTACTGGGCACAAACTATTCCACTTAATTTTTTCAAATTGCTATTTCAACAATTCCTCAGTAACCTTTAAGGACAGACTCCTACTAAATAGTCAAGTATCGGACTTCAGTAAGAATGAACAGTGGCTATATGTCCCTCGAGCAAATGACACTTCCTGTTCCTACCATCCAATCACTGCAGGTAACAGAAACCAGAGCTGTGCGCACGAGGAAAGGCTTGAAGATCTCACCGCTTCAAATATCCATTTCCCAACTCGGCCTTTCTCCTTCAGTTCTAGGGCCTTTCAGCAACTACAGTGAGAATGACAGTTTTATATAGATTTAATTTGAATATTTTGGGGCTTTCTAACAGAAGGAATAGACACACTCGTGATGCGTTAGTGCAGACACACTCGTGATGCGTTAGTGCAGACACACTCGTGATGCGTTAGTGCAGACACACTCGTGATGCGTTAGTGCAG
>JAOXYF010000018.1:8023281-8034613 GCA_028565775.1 Sternarchorhynchus goeldii | reverse complement strand
TCTCTCTCTGTCTCTCACACACACACACACACACACACACACACACACACACACACACACACACACACACACACACAACACATACAGTATATCCTTACACATGCAGAAACACATTCACAGGCACAACCAACACACAGATTACACAGAATGCATACCAACAAGACACAATCACACCCTCTCTTAGCACTAGGTTAGTCAGGCAATATAAAGTTAATTTACAGAGCCAGCAATATGATCATCTGCAAAAAAAGTACATAAATCATGCATTAACGACTTGCATAATTAACAACAAAATAAACAGTTGAATCATATATCATTAACACATATATACAGCATAGTCTGGGAGCTAAAATGAACAAGTTAAGATTAGAGTTCTAAAGATTTTTAAATTTTAGTGGTGAGCCTAAATCCAGTCATTTTAATTTTAGAGAATAGCTTTTAAAAGGTTCGACACATTCAATGTAGAATTTAGATGAAGCATTTTCCCTTTGCCATTGTGTTAACAGAACTATGCTGAATGTGATCAACAAAACCTTGAAATAAAAGCACTTATCCATGCTATCAACTTTGTAACACAAATATTTTACAAACATCCCCAAATCCAACAAAACATCTTCAAGTCAAAGCAGCAAACGTCAGTATGATCATAACCAGAAAACTTGAAAATCAAGATATAAAAGCGAGTGTGAGAAGAAACTGCAGGCAAAGAGGCCAGAGTGCTTGTACTGTTATCTTAAAACATTTTAGCATTATCATATCAAATATATAAGACAAGAGCTATTGGGAATTCCTGAAATCCAGAATGTCAAACATGTTACTTATAGTTCAAAGAGAACAGCACATGTCTAGTGTAATGGATGATGTGGTAATCGTTTATAGAAAAAAAAACTGATTATTAACAGTATCTTGTGAAGTGACACTGAATATTTGTGCATTTTAGTGTTTCTTCCCCCATAAAATGTTAGCCAACATATTATCTTGCTATCCAGAATCTAAGTTCTGTTTCTTGGTTTGAATCTTAATTCTTCTCTTGTGTTTTCACAGCTGGATGAGCTCACAATTTGAAATGATGAATTATTACGATCTGAAAGTCATAAATACTGTTGTAAATACACCCCCTTCCCCATATACAATGCAACTTTCCACCATTTTCCTGGTGTATCACTGCTCTGGAACATGGTGAAAATTACAATGAAATGTTGCTTTATAACTTATATTATTTGTTGCCCGAATACTACATATAATTGCACCACACTGTAATATAAAGTGAAAAGAGCAGGTAACTATTTAATACAACTTGGATACTTGTGTGAACAATTCTTATCTGCACCAACTTGTAATTCAAGTGAAATTTCCAGTCATTCTGACACAACATGATCTTGGCAATAGTTGTCTATTTCATTCAATGAATAATCTGAGTGAACAGTGACTGTGACTATGTTATGAATACGCTAATTAGATTTGTGATTGGTTGAGTTATATGTGGTTTGGTTACTGGTTGGTGATTGGCCGATTTGTCATCTTGCATGTCCACTTCAAACAGTTGACTGGTCAGAGCGTGCAGTGCATGCAGAAGGAGCAGGTGAGTAGGTGGGGCAGAGCTGTGTGTGTGTATGACGCGGAATTTTAGGAGGTGGGTCATGCTAGTAGATGTACACAGGAAGATTATTTGATTAGAAATCATGCCACTCAACAGAATGTGATCAAACAGTAGGACATCTAGAGATAAGTTCCACTTTGTTATAACAGGAGGGTGTGGTGGTATTTTCTTAGGAATGCAAAGAACAGGACAAAACAAGGAAGAATGGAGTTCAAATATGAAGTGAGGCGACAGAAACATGTTGAAGAGCCAAAATGAATAGACATTAAGACAGCTGTTTATCAGAAATGCGTGCTTTCTCCCTTGCGTATTTATGCATTAATTTCTTTCTGGTTGTGCATAGATTCAAATCCTTTAAATGTACTGAGTGCTGATAAAACCTATAATCAGTAGTAGAAGCATATATGTGGCACTCAGATCTCAAAAACATAACTTGCTTTGATTCTGTTATATGACACAACTCAGTAACTGGGCTGTTTACAAAGTACTCCTCAGAAAAAAAAAACCCCGCAAAAAACCAGCTACATCACTGGAGCACGCAGATATAGGATGAAGAAACAGCCAGGTACTAAAGAGTGAGAGGGCTGATGGGATTGGTGGACTTGATGATTGTTGGAACTGATGTGATTGATGGGATTAAGGTGATTAGGAAAATAAAGGCTGTAGTTCCTCGAATGTGTCACAGTTTAACAATTTAAACATGAAAACGTTCTATGGCCATAAAATGGCTTAGTGGTCAGTTTATGTAAGTTAAACCTGCGCCTTAAAGGCATTTCATTTGTCAAGACATTTGTGCTTGAATAGAGGACATTCACAAGACATACAGCCTCTCATCTGGAGTCCCATTTGTGATAAAAATGATAAAGGAATGGACAAGTAATGCAGTGGATCAGCGTGTGTTTAAAGGAACAGATCCAGTAATCAGGCATCATCAATGGATGCTTATCACACGTGTTCAAAAGACAGACAGAACAAGCAGCATAGGAAGCACACTGCATCTCACTATGACACATGGATCTCCAACACACACACACAAACACACACACACACACACACACACACATTCTCTCTCTCATACTATTCTCCACCACACACATATACTTCTGCACTATGCATCTTGTCAAAATGCAACCACAAACTCAAAATAGCCATAACATACAACATGCACACACACGCACACACACGCACACACACACACACACACACACACACACACACACATCAGCACACACACGGTTGCACAGATATACTTGCACACATAAAATGGCACAAATCTACTGTAGACAGAATTAATCACCTCCCACTAGACACATACATACACCATTGTGCAACACTAAAAGACAAATGTTTCACAAAGGATTATTTCTAAGATGAACAGTGCTCTCCAGTGTCATCACTTAGATCACTAGCCTGTCATGAAGATCCTTTGATATATATTGCATCTAACCAGGACATTAATGCATGAAAATTATTAATTCACTGTGGAATTATGTAATATGGGAAACAACGGCAATAAGCAATTGTTCACAAAGATTTTCATTACCAAAAATGTCACCGTCATTGAGAGCACTGTCTTAAATAATCCACTTGGTGGTGCTATTGACACTTTGCCTCGTGAGCATGGAGCACAAAGGTCCAACATAGAGTAGCTAACGCAAACAACAGAGCACATATTCCAACAAACAGTAGCTAACACAACATCAGAGCACGAAAGTGCAACTCGTTGTGACTAATGAAACAAGAGCACAGGATTCACGGCAATGGAGACGCTGAGGAGTGAGAGGCCGAGAACCTCAGGATAAGACCGGCCTTTATGTGTCAGGATGAAGAGATTAAGAGCCTAGCCCTCAAAATGTGACTTATCCCTCATATGCCCCAGTGCTTCGCCACATTTTGGATGGAACCTCCCCTGTTAGGCACGGAGGAGACGGCATCTTACTTACATCAAATAACCTCTCTATATACACCTCCTCATTGACCTTATCTCGCAGTATGTCCTGAGAATGACGAACAAAGGTCACATAGCCATCCGCCACGTCCATCCCTGGTTTCTGCGTGACAGAGATTGCGGACAGAGTTTAGCCATTTGTACATGCAGCAATCACAAAAATGGAGTCACCCCCTGAATACCTTAAACCAAGTCTGTTTAATACTTACAGGGACATCCACATACTTTGATGCTGCTTTCACCTAAAAACCAACAGACATTTACATAAAGGGTTTACCAGGCTCAGATCAACGACACCAAGAGCCAGAACAACATCCGAAGAAGCTTTTATATCTCACCGTAAAAGAGAGGAAGGATGAGAAGAGAGTCCCCTCATCATACCTGGAGATCTTGGCTAGAACGCTCTCCAGAATCACCACAAACTGTACAGTACAGGGTAGACAAAAGCACCACGTGATCCTGGATCCACACATAACTACAGTCCAGCACAACCAAGAGAAATTCAAACAAATATTACCATGATTATTAGCCGATCCTTATCAGCCCCTTCTAAAAACATACCTTAGCCACCAAAAGAGAAATCATGCTCTTTACACTCTCTTCAATCAGGTCGTCAATTTTAGAGTGATACTGTTTCTAAAAAAATATGATTAAAATAATCAGTACACCAAGCAGATTTAAAAATACACTGTGGGTTGTATAATTGTACATATTAACAATGTAGGTCTACACATCAAATATATTTTAATAGATTATAGTTCCTTTTTCTCTAGTACAATTCTAACTTTCATTGCGAAAGGACCAAAATCACAATTTTCTATAAACCTAGAACCTAGAAGATACCAAGAATATAACTGGGGCAAAAGATTAAGAAAGACAACAATGCTTTCTTGGCCCTTTGAGCTTTGGGCCAATCATAGATCAAGGAGATTTTCTCATTACCTCCTGGCCCATCTCCATAGCACACAGTTTAGCTGATTGGTCCTTGGCGTCCACCATCACATTGAACATGGTGCATAGGGACAGTGGGATACGGAAATCTGTGGAACGGCTACTCTTGGCCAGCTTGGACTCGAATGCTCCCCTGGTGCTAAAGACCGACAGAACAGGTGACCATAACGTTTTTAGCAACATTTTTGTTTAAACCTACATGCACACCAACTGGACAAACACTAAGGTGGGGGAGTTTGTTATACGAATATTTGTCTTCTCCCGTCAAACACATACCGTTTAACACATGACTCTATCATGTCACTTGACATGAGCTTCATACGGTTGTCTAGGTGTTTGGCAAACTCCTCCTCAGGCCAGTGTAGATCTCGGATGAATGTCTGCAGGGCATCCAGCTTCCAGAACAGATCTTCTGATGTCCCAGAGCCAGTACTGCCAGGTACAGTGACACATCACAGGTCAGAGCCTTTGCAAACAGGCTGCCCAGTAAAAGTAGCAACAGACCGCTAGGGCTAGCTCTATGACTCTGCTCATTCATTTTTGTCTTATTTATTTATTTTCTGGTGATTTTAGCCATACACTGACAGTGCCCTCGAAGCCTGGTGAGTCATACTGGTCTTGATAATTTGCAGGCAAAGGCTTTGCAGCATCAGTCAATGTATGGTAAAATAGACAGCTGTGTTTCCAGAACACACCAATAACCTCGCACGGCAGCGTGGTTATTCACCCTCGACAGGGCCCGAGGCATGCACACTGTGGATGGTCTTCATTCTCTAAAGGGAAGTGGAGGGTGTGGGGGTTGGGCGGGTCAGGGGTGGGAATGTCATGGTGAGAGAAGGCATGTGACGTGGCTGGGACACTAAGCCATGTTCTGTGGCTTTTCAGGAACCATTCAGCTGTGCTACACACCACCTGCATACCGCTGAGCAAAAAGGCCGTTTAAGAGTGAGCCAGCTCTCCAAATCCCTGTCGCAGTCTCATTAGAATCACACACACTACTTGTTCAGAGGGACCAAATGAAAAGGTTTGCATGGACTTCAATTTCCAAGGAATGGCTACACTGACTCAGTAGGTAGGGGGAAAAATTCAGAGGAGAAAGAGAAACACAAATAGCAGGCTGTCTCTCACCACCCATGCCCAACGAGGCTGACAGAGCTCCAAAGGTCAACGTACACCATGCAGTCAACTCTGAAGACACCATCCTGAGTGTAGACTGATGGAACGGCAGAAGGAGTGCCATAAGGGTCTGGGGTCAGGAGTCATGGGGTCAGGGGTCATGGGGTCAGGGAGGGGGGGGGCTACCACATAAGAATTGAAACATAAAAGTGGCTTTCATGGGGCTGCTGCAGTTTTGGTAGAGGTAAAGCCACCAAATGTATTTGGTTTTGAAACATAGGCTATATTACATAGCAGAGTAGCAGTCTCGCCCTTTACTTGGCTACATTCAATTTTTTTTTTCATTTTTTTGACTACTACCACAGAATATTATTTATATCATACAGGAATTAAATATTCTCCCCTGACAGGGGAGTGAATGGAACTGTGAAAATGTGAAACCCACTCTGATGTTTAAACTCCATGAGTGCTAGTTTGTGCTGCCTTGGGTGCCAGCTGCAGTAAGACGTGAAGTCTGCTTTAGAAGGCTCCCATCTAATGCAAACACCAGGCAGGAAGTTCTACCAACCCACACCCACTGACATATTTCAAACAAACCTGAATGCACAGATGGTTCTCTAACAAACCCCTCCACCTCAGAAATGGAATAGATCCTCCAAAAATGGACTTTTACCCATAGACACCAAAGGCTATTTAATGCTGCTTCCACATACGGTCTAACATCTCCACAAGATTAAAATGTGCTGATTTTGGGTCAATGAAGACGAATGTTACTGAGGAAAATAATTAACATAACAGCCTTATCAAATGTATCAAGCTGAGCCGGCTGTCATAACCTCAAAGAGGTTCCTGAAAAACACAGACAAGTGGCCTAAAGGGCAGTCTGAACCTTACACTTAGAGGAAGATCATGTCTAGAATAGGGAAACTTTCCTTCGTCGGAGATTTTGGAGTTATTCGTAGGTTTGGGTTGCAATCCAGATCCCACCACCTCAGTCCCGCCTCAATGGCATGCACATTGAGGAAAATGAAAAGCTTTTCAGTTCTCATTTCAAATATACAAACACGGGCTTGACCCAAATCCCTTGCAACCTACTTGGCATGAAAATGACTTGAAACATTTGTTCTTTTTTGTACAATATACAGGTTGTTTGTTGTTTGTTTTATTGTGTAAGATTCAAAAAATGTAAATCATTTTTGTTATGTCTTTGTTAAGATTTCAAAGCATCTAATTTTGTAAGAATGTACCATGATGTACTGTATTCTAAATATGCTGGCTTGACAAACATTGTTAAATCTTTCAGCTCCTTGTTCTTCTTCCGTTGTAAACAAATCACTTTCCCTATTTCTGACAGACTACTCAAGTAGAATACTTCTTAAATGACATGATATGTAGTCTTTTTTTTCCCTGGATTCACTAGGCTCAACCAAATCTCTTCCTACAATTTCTTGTATCTAAAATACTGTTCCCTATCGGTCTGTTAACATTACTTAAACTTCTCTACCTGCTTACTTAATAACTGAATTTCCATCCTTAATGCACATTTTCACAGGTTCCAACCTCAGGCTAACACATATATTTGGATATGGAATGAAAGCTTAAGATAATTAAATCTTAAAAAAATGAAACATTTTTTTTGTCCATGTTTGTCAAGCCACCACATTTCTTTCTGTTTTTTTATTGTTTATGTTAACAACTGGCCTCAGAACACCTTCATGCCAAGGACACATTTTGAATTAATCAGATCTGATGTAAACTCATTGAATACACACTCAGAGTCATATATAGCGGCCATCCAGGATGGAGTGGAAAAGCTAGGCATTTGTGGAAGGTTAACAGATAGTCCTGCTACAGGCACGGGAAGATTTGGTACTTTGGGAATTTGGAGGTTCACATTTGGTAGATTCACATTGGGCAGATTACTTGTTAAACTCCTGCAGAAACAGACAAAAAAGAAACAAAAATCCATAACAGTGAAAATGTGGAATGCAGCAAAAAAGCAATGACATACAATAAGAAAGTAAGAAGAAGAAAAACCGTGTAAAGAAAAAGGTCATCTTTGGACATCTGAGAATAGCAGACATAAACAATCAGTTGTTACATGTAGGGAAGGTCTCTAATAAGACATTTAAACAGAGGACTCACAGTAAAAAGATACATGCTTGGTAATATATACAACAGCACATACAGGTGGGGAAATAAAGAAAGAAGCAGTATGTTTCAGTAGCAGCTCTGACGGGAACAACAGTCACACTTACAGGTAAAAACGGCCAGTGGTGGGATTTTAAAAACACAAGTAAGAGACAAAACAAATATAAAGAAGCTGTGTGTTCATGTACTCTTGGGGTGGGATTAAAGGTTCCACAATAAGGGCTCTTTAATATATATAAAATTCCCTTATGTTCAAATGAATGCTCCACCTCTACCTTCGTTCTTCAAATTACAGTACAAAGGAGCATCTGTTCACTTGAGAGGATATTGAGAAGATATAATAATTAAGGGGAAATGTTGCTCATACCACATCTAGATAACATTATTTTCAACTGGGAAATGGCAAAATCAATATGCAAAACAAATTTGCAGAGGCTGGGGAGACAGCAGAAGTTATTAGCACATAAAAGACACCCTCTTTCTCTCAAGCACTCAAGCACTGTGAGGGTTAGTTAATGCAACAAAAGGATGAAAAAAACGACAGGCACTGCCTGGAGTTCCTTCAGGACCGATGTGAGCTATGATAATAATACACTGCTTGTGATGAACTGAAGTCAGTATGCTGGGAATGAATTACAAATGAGCAATCCAGCATTTCTAATGTTCTAGTCAAAAATAACAACAACAACAAAAAAATCTTAAAATCTTTTTCTAAAAAAAATAAATAAAAATGATTTGCTGAGATGACATGGTAAAACATCGTAAAACGGAAGTTTCACATGGAAAAAAAAAATTCCCCAAAATGATGATGTTAATTGATTACTGGACCTTTTCCTGATGTCTCTGCACACTAGGTTATAGCTATTTGCCCATCTCTGGGGCATTAGTGGCTCAAAATGATTACTTGTGTTATGAAAGGCCCTGCCTTACGATCCGCCCAGCACTGTGCAGCCGGCAAGAGGTTGTGTCTTACTTCACAGGCTCCCATGACTCGCGCTCAAAGCCCCTGTGAATGGACTGAGCGATGGAGGACTCCATTAGATCGACATATCGCACCACCAGGGGGGCATACAGGTCCTGCAGGTGCTTGTGAAACTTTCCATTGCACAGATGGTCTACAAGGAGATGGAGATGGAGAGAGAGAGAGAGAGAGTTAGAGAGACATCGATAAGTCAACCTGAGGAAACGTGTGACTCTTCTGCATGTGGCTAACATAATCAATAGCTATGAGTGTAGCTGTTTTCACCACTCTACTGCCAAAGAGTTTAATTATGCTTACAGTCAGTTCGTAGGAAGTCATTAAGAAGCTGGAAGAGTGGGAAACTGTCCCAGCTCTCAGGAGACTGGATCTCCAGAGCTGCATCCATGTCAACACCGTAGAGGGACAGGAAGTGCTCAGCATGCTCCACCATCAGATCTGACCACCATGCAAAGGCCTTGATTACCAGGGAAAGACACGGTGGAAAAGGGGGGAAGGACAGAGGGAGAAGATGTTAGAAGAGAGTGTAGACCAGGCCGCCGAACCCAAAGGAACGGAGTAAACTGGTTCCTGCCATGTAGTGTGTGGAAAAGTTACTACACACGGCAAATTTTGGCACAAAATGGCTCACTATAAAGAGTAGCTGCAAATACGGTCTGATTTGTGCTCTGAAGTGACGCAAATGTTAGGTGCTACTTAATAGTAGGGCCACCTTGAAATCACCTTTATTAAACAAGCTCCCTTGCTTCTACTTACAGATTCGATCTGCTGTACTAAAAACCTCAGTTTACGAGTTATCTATATACTAATGAGTTTGGTGTAATCACCATTTTGACAGGTTACAAACAAACATTAAAATGAATGTTGCCGTAAATACTATATAAACACTCATAAGTGTTTATAAATAAGGCACTCATTTAACCAGTTTACACCAGTGTTAGGTTTAGTTTGAGAAACTTCAAAGCCTAGTTTAAACTTTCAGAAAATTTGCAACACAGAAAAGTTCTGTTAACTTTCTTTAATTGTTTCTGTACTATGCAAAAATATTTACTCCTAAACACTTAGAAGGTAGAAGATTAGATTCACCTTACGTTAGATATATTGGGTATCTTAACAGAGTCTTCAGATCCTATGAGGTAGGAATGTTATAGCTAAGTATGTAAAAGTAAATTGCAATTATCTGGTTTGTGTGGATGACACTTATCCAGAGAAAATATGAGTTAGTTTCATTAATCAGTTTTACTTGCCTGCATCCTCAGTAATGACCACAGATCTAAACAAGCAAATCTTGTGTCTTGTGTTGTTTACATGTGTGAGCAGGCATTACTGCTTTTTTATAAGAATCTTTCCTTATTTACAGTAAATCTACAATCAGTAAAGTCAAGATGCCAAAAGAGGTGCAGTTGTCATGCAGGTGAGGTAGAAATTGCTGCATGCTTTTGCTCTCCAGATGAAAGATGTAGTTTGTTCAACCATTCACATCACTACATCCCTGACATTACGATGGGGATGTGTCTCATCGTCATGCATCCTTGCACCCTGCTGTGCCAAAGACTGCAAGCAACAAACGTTTTAAAAAGAGACGGCAAATGAGAAATGCTTCAATGTTATAATTGAATAGTTCTGTTTTTATTTTGGTCTCTAAGAACACTGATCAGTTTGGAGATTGAGAGAAATTCAAACAAGTTTCTGTATGCTCCCTCAGAGCAACTTGCATGCAGTCTTGGCATCAATTATTTTTTTCCCATAGATTAAAAACAGAAAAAAAAGCTAACCTAGAGACACAGTCATCCAGGGAAGTGATCATCCTTTGAGAGGGGCAATCCTTCCCTTTGGCAGCATGCTGTTTTGTTGTCTGGGAGTCACACCCCAACACCCCTCTCCAAAGCTTCCATGAACCATACATTTCTTTCAAGGTCAACTCAGCTGGTGCTGGAGTACAAGCTGGGTCTAAACTTACCATGTCACTTACCTGCCCTAAACACACTGAACCCCAGAGCACATTGAATTGATCAGGTTTCAAATCATGGACAGAAAACAAAGCATTTGCTGGGGCAGCAGCACAGCGCACGTGGCCGAGCTCAGCCACACACACACAGGGAAAGAAAGGGAAGTAGATGGACGACAGCAATGTCAAATCCAACCAGCTCCAAAGTCCATCACCGGGTCCTTTCTTGCAATTTGTACTGTGTAAATTAACAGTTAGCAAGATGACAAATATGTCACCTTTTTTGGAGCATTTTTTAATCAACAAGAAAAGTCCAGGGGATGGAACTGGGCTGTGATTTTGGATTATGGTGTATAGAGAAAAACTACACTTAATCTTGGAAAAGGGGCAGAGGAACATTAGCAATAAGGGGCAATTTGACATAGCAAACTGGGACAATGCTAGGATGACAAAAAACTACGGGGTGGATTGGTGCAGCTAAACATACACAATCCCTCTAGAAAAAGCAACTTTCCACCAGACCAACCCCTGTGATTTGGGATGCAAGACTTACGATCACCTCTTTCAGAGACCAGTGCTAACAAACTCTGATTCCTCATACTGGGGAAGGGCGGGGGGGGGGGGGGGGGTATTACAGGT
>JAOXYF010000018.1:7982568-8023259 GCA_028565775.1 Sternarchorhynchus goeldii | reverse complement strand
CCCCCCCCCCCCCCCCCCCCCCCCCCCCCCCCCCCAAGCACAGGTATAGATGCCCCACACAGCTCATGCACAAACCATTATTGGGGAATAAAAGGGCAGATTAATTTCATTCAGTTTTCTCACATACCTCTTTTCCCTGCCCAAGCCCATAGGATGGATTGAGCGGTGAAAAAGAAAAATATTGAATAATGTATGCGCAGACTACTTACGACAAAAGATATTGAAATAAACTCTGGACATCAGAAATAGCCTTCACAGCAGACCTCTTTTCATACCTTGTTAATTTTTGTGCAAAGGTTGTATAGTTTAAATGACTGAAATTTCAATATAAGGCTTCCATGACTTTGTCTAGTCAGATTCGTAGTTATCATCTAAGCACATCAATGGGGGTTTCAGATCTTGACAGACATATTAGACCTTCATCTCACCAGCTCGCTCCCTTTCTCCACCTTCTTCATTCAACTGCCCCATTCACCCACCCCAAAATGACAGTAAAGCCCCTTAGCGTGGCTTGACATGCTGGAGGGGGAAAATAGACTATGTGATGAGTACTTAAGAAGGAAGGAAATATGGATACTGTACCGACTGGTCTCCTGTACTTGTGACCGCAGCCTGTTAAGCATATTCAAAAAAATAGAGTAAATCTGTAGGGCTCAGGAAGACCACGGGTTATCTAAATATAAATCGCATGTACTGCAGTCATTCCAATCATGGATATTTCCGACCCATTGGCGGATGTAAACAACTAATGTTTCATGCAGACTGGGATATTATTATAAGTGAATTGCTTTTAAAAAATCCTGTCTACCCCATTTACTATAGTAATTTATCACGTTTTATGCTTTTCCAGGGAATATGTTTTTTTTTTTATTTTGTGAAGATAAACAGTTCTACAGTTTGAGGCTGGTTTTTGAGAAAAGATCCAGAAACTCAGGATGAAAGAAACTGGATCACAAGGGAGTGTCAACTGCATCAAACAAGATATTAACAAACTGTACTGTTCAAACTGTGCACTTGCACTAGTGTAAATGCATACTGTGCATCTGCACTTGTGTAAATGCACTGTTCAGAGCACAAAGGCTGCAACTCTGGCTGGATAGAAAACGGGACAGTGCAAGAAGGTAACAGAGGTCTTGCTCACCTCAGCGTGGTGGTCCTGATTCTGCTGCAGAACCTCTATGACTAACTCTGCCAGGCGAATGACATGCTCCAGTTTTTTGGCAGGTGTAGCTAGGTTGGCTACATTCTCTGGAGCAGAATAGTAAGGGAGAACAGAGGTCAACAGCAATGCAATTTTCTTTGTGAAGAGTGGCTCTATAAATGTCACATATTTTACAGCGCAGCCCTAAAGAGTGACCAAGCTGTTCCATTTTGCATGCAATAACAGTAATATGGTTGATGACATTTATTATAACAGCTCAAGCAAAGTCTGTAGTTTCTAGTCACTAATGTTTATCTGGCTTATCTACTGTTTATACTGAAGTTCAATCAAACCAAATAGTGCTCTTTCTAATTCTAATTGCTTAGCTCATCTGACAGCACACCAAAAATGTTAAAATCATGTGTTGTATTGCATGGCTTCAGATGAATTATAATATGTAAATGCATTTAGAAATGCACTGAAATCCTAACAGGGGGAAACTTTCCAGAGAAATTTTGCAGCAAATGTCAAGGGATTGCCAATTCATTAGAATACCATTTAGAAAATACATCTTTTTTGGAATCCTATTTCAGAATTATTCTAAAGTGAAGAAATGAGTAAACCTTAAAATGTTCGGAGTGGAAAACACCTGTTGTTAAACTTGTGAAGAAATGAGTGAACCTTAAAATGTTCGGAGTGGAAAACACCTGTTGTTAAACTTGTGGACTCTAATGCCGCGCATAGGACAAACAGCGGATCAGACATTTGAGTCAATGAAATGAGTGCAGGACAAACAGTGCTTTGGATTTTTACACAGAATAAAACATTGTTTGAACAAGACAATTTCAATAGGACAGAATAACAAAGATACAGAGTAATGATATGCGACAAGATTGATGTTTCCATTAAAACATGGGTCAGCAACAATTACGCGACCATTATTTGACTGAAACTTTGTTTCATTTCTCCTGGCTGTCACTACATATTCACTGAAGTTTCCCTTTGATCTTTCCTCCCTAGTTGTAAGTATGTTGTTCTTTGGCTTAAACTGCCAAACTGAGCTCTTGTAAAACAAAAAATTACTTGTGATAAATCCATGTGCAATACAATACTGTGCAAAGTATTTTATAAAAAACAATATTTATTAGCTCTTAAATTCACGATGTCATCAACGCCACATGATGAAGTAAAGATACTGGCTATAATGATAATTCTTATAATTGTTAATTATCATTATTACCCAGGTGTCATACTTCATCCATTTTCAGTGTGATAAACTGCTATTATTATGATTAATATTTTAATTATATGCTTTGATTAACACCAAGGTTGAAAAGAAGACTGTTGTGAGTTACATCACCATGTATCACCATGGAAGCCAAATGAGGAATTCAGTCTTAATCCAATCATTAAAATGCTTTAATTAAAAATATTTACAAAACATTCTTTTCTCGGTTTAGCGCACTGAAAATGCTGTCACTGAGATATTTGTGATAGATAGTATTGAGTAACTGAACAACTCTTTACCCATATCTTAAAATAACATATTGCCACTTGGTCATAGTGGAGCACAATTATTGTACAAGTATACTATCTTCACAAACAGTCCAGCACTTAGTATGGTGCAAAGAGAGACAAACCATGCCAAACTTGCACAGGGGAAATTCTTATGTCAAGGGAGTTAATCAAGACTTAACTTGGTTGCAGATGAGTGTTAGTGAGATAGTGAGTGTGCTTGTATTTTATGGTTATATACTGTATAATGTGAGCTGGAGTATATGTTACAGGGGACAGAGGCCGATGTCAAATATAGCTTCACCTGGATCCCTTTGATCCTTTACAGATTTCTCAACTTGAGAGTGAGAGAAAGAGAGAGAGAGAGAGAGAGAAGGAAAGAACAAGTGAAATGAAAAAAGAAAAGATGAGTCATTATGAATTATTTCTCAGGTTTTAAAGTTTCGAAGTCAGTGACAGGAGTCACTCCATTGTAATTTCTTTCTTGACTGTAATCCAAGAGATTTTCAAGTACTTGTAAGCAGATCTCTTTACAAAAAAAATAAAATTAAAATAAAACAACAACAATTAGAACATCTAGGGACAAAGACAAACAAAAATATCACAGTGGAGAAGCAGGTGTGACACATTCAACAAAAAGACCACAGAGTCCTTCTCCCTCACACAACACTGACAAACGCTAGTGCAGTCACAGACTGAACAAATTCACGACTCGGATTCAGCTACACATGACTCAGTGCTCCATTTGCTCTAGTCGGGTTCTGCTGGTAGCTGCGTCACCTGCTGACGTGCTCTGGGATCCCCAGGGCAACCAGCTAGCACACTACAACAAAGACACACAGGCAGATGACCAGAGCAGGTAACAAGTGAGAAAAGCAAAAATGCATTCAAGTCATGAGCATGAGCTTCAAAACCAAAACAAGGACGAGAAGAAGCTGAGCAGATGTTTAATCATGTTATGTCACAAACAGATGTGGTCTTAACTGGCATATATTCCTGTCCACTCCATGGAATTTACAGTGGGTATAAGGGACAAAGTCCATTGGAGAGCCTAATAAATCACAAATGACAATGATACAATTTTCATACCTATTATCTATATCCATTTCTCTACTCTACCAGTATGAACCAGCTTTATGCAAGTGTTTACCAATCTATGTCTGTAGGCCTATAGTGTATAACTTCAATGACATTTTAAATGAAGCATCTGATAAAACGTTTTTATGTTTTTAATTAGCCCTTGGGCACCTTCTCCTTGGGCACGTTACTCCAAAACATCATGCTAATGCAAGATCTATCTTAATACTCCTGGTTTCTGGGTGTAGAATCTCAGTTATGAGCCCACATCATACTTCAGTGTATCACCAGTGCTGACAGTAGTTGTCAATTGTTTGCTACAAAGTGACAGGCGAACTATCCATTCAGTTTTGATGTGTCTATGATTGCCCAATTTGTGAGTTTTAATTCTACGCTGCTTTCACATTCTGTCTTACAAAAGGATTGGAAATGCCTTGATAGATGGATTGCAGAGGAGCGAGGAAGATGGTAAGGGATGTAAACGATGACGAGAAATTACTCACGGATGGTTAAATCCATCACTTGTGTAGCCAAGGAGTAGACAGGGTGATCATACATTTCCCTCTTTTTTCCTGAAGAAAAAGAGGATTTGGGCATGCAAAAGTTTGGGGTCAGAAATCAGGGGGGTTAAGGGTTAGAGATGGTGAAGGGCATGTCTGGTTGTCCCTTGTGCAATTTTAAGAAAATGTCACCAAAATAATTTGATAGGGAACAAACTGACAATGCCCCTGAAAGAACAACTCAGAAAACAATTGCTTTTTGGTTCACCATTTTTGACCCTTACAAATTATAAGGGACAAAATATTACAAGGGACGGAGCCAATGACTTGATGTAGTAGAAGACGGCTAGTTGGGAGGTGGGAGGTGATGTGGGGTCAAAAGACAGGGGTGTTACTCAAACAAACAAAACCCCGTGTCTTTTTGAAGAGAAAAAAAAAGCCCAATTCCAAAAAAACCATCACGATCTTCCTGTTATCTTACCACTGCTGGCTCACTTGAATGCCATTCCTAGATTCCTTGTCTCTCCTAAGTCCTTCCATTGAGGTACTTGCCATTTAACTCACTACTAGTTTTAATGCATTTTCCTTTTGCCTCATTCCATAGTTTGGATCAACAGACATCCTTTTAAGGAGACTCCTTTGAAGCCTTTTCCTAACCCAAACAGCCCCCTGACACTGCTTGAACTACATCTTTCCTTTTATCATTTCCCCTGGCATAGGTCTTCTATTGTAACTTCCTTGCTTACCTTTATTCCTTTACTCAAGTTTCTTCCCAATTCACTAGTCTTTGACATGGCCTGTAGACCTGAATGGAAGGAAATTCCATAAGGCCAAACAGAGGTCTTGGCAGATTTACTTTTATTCATCCATTAAAACAATAGCCATGAGGATAGATCTCGGCTTTAGAATTGGGCAGAGCTTTATATAAAGAAACAGAAAAGTGCAGGGTAATGGAGGATATTTTACGTCTTTTGGTCAAGTCCTTATGCTCAAGTGAATGGAAGGGGTCAGAAGCTCTTCACTCTGTGAATTTGAATGCATTTTCACTCACAAGTCTACAAGAAGAGAATACACAGAAAAAACATCTAAGCTTTGCTTCAAAAACATGTAAATTGACCGCAACTCAATCAAGAAAGTCTAAAAATACAAAAGAAAAATAAATAAGTAAGAAAATAAAGAGAAAATACAGGCACAGTAGACTTAGAATAGATTAAATTAGAATAGGTTAAATTAATAGGTATTCAACAGTTCTCCAGACAAAATGAATCATTTGAATTTAAATTTTCATGTAGAAAAATGATGTTCCCATAGTTTTTCAACAACTTAATTCTAATTCCAGACTTCCTCCTCTCAAGGTGATAACTCACTTAATTGATTTGTCTTGTCAGGATAAAATATATTGTCTATCTGCAATTTTAAGACTTATGAGTTTGATAGAGATGCACTTTAAAACTTGAGTTTGTTAGAAAAGCATTGCATTTATAGTTAAATACTATAACATATTTACATAACCATACATTCATAGGTCATTCGACCAGTAAAAGGCACCTTTAAAGGAAAAAAATGACATGTATCTCCTTCAAGAAATACAGATCTCAGTATGTACCCTGTAAATAAATCTTTAAGAAAAAAACTGGACCAGAGTTTACTTCATGCAACACATTCACATCCACAGCAACTGATAACATTTCTGAGATCCACAGCGATTTCACCATGTACAGAGAGAAGTCAAACAGGTGAAGGGCAAACAGCTGCTCTTTCTATAGCTTGGATATAGACTGGGGGGAAGAAGGTGGAAAGTTTAATGGTGTGAAATAGGAGGATAATGATAGTCACCTTCCACTCTGGCGTAGTCAGTAATGCGCTGGTAGTTGATTTGAGCTGCCTGCTCCAGGCATTTACGGATGACAGTCTTCACTTCTTCCTGTGGGACTGGAGTCACAATGTCCTTCATGAGGACCTAAGGACCAATAGTATGTGAACACTGTTACTGTCTGGGTACTCATCACTGGGGACTCAACACTGGGTACTCAACACTGGAGGACTCAACACTGGGGACTCAACACTGGGGACTCAACACTGGGGGACTCAACACTGGGGACTCTGGGGACTCGACACTGGGTACTCAACACTGGAGGACTCAACACTGGGGACTCTGGGGACTCAACACTGGGGGGCTCAACTCTGGGGACTCGACACTGGGTACTCAACACTGGGGACTCAACACTGGTGACTCAACACTGGGGACTCAACACTTTGAAGCACATTATGCTTTAAGAAGCCATTCTGCTCTTCTCTCTCTCTGGTTCATATAAACACACACACACACACACACACACACACATACAGAGCGAGAGAGAGCAATGTATCAGTAGTACCAATGGTGTCATTACCCTCTCCAGCAGAGACAGAGTTGCTTTCAGTGCTCCCTCCGGGCGACCAAAAGGAAAACAATACCTATGTCAGGAATAAGACCATAAGAAACAGCACAGCATGTACCATATTTCAGTATAGGAACCTAGCAATGCATCAGAAGGGGATAAATAGGGGCACAAAGAAACAGAGTATGTGACCAGCCAGCATCTACTCACCTAAAGTTTGTGATCTCATTCTCCAGCAAAACACGTAATCGCTCTTTGATATCTTCAAATCGTTCTTTTTCCTCCACTATCACAGTTCCAAGACCATCAGGTCTGTTTTTAGAAGTAAAAACAAATCTGTAAAATCTTGAATAGTAGTGTTGTTCACATATTGATTAGCAATTACTGCACTAGGTTCTCAGACAACAATAAGGACAAGAATATCTTTGTATTGGTTCTTCTCTGGCCTTAAAGACATTTCAGGATGACCAAACATTTTTGAAAAAGCAGAACTGATGATCAAGATAGGAAATGGACAAAGGGAGCTCGCTCTTTAGAAAGAACTGGTAATAAATGACACACATTATTAATAAATCAATCCCACAAGAGATTAATATTACATTAAATATTCAACAAAGACCTTAAGGTGAATAATCTAAGGAACACATGTATTGAGAGGACAAGGATGTTTCCAACTGCATATTTCACTTGGCCTAACTGCTACTTGGATACTGAACCAAGTATATTTAACCTGTGGGCAACACTTTGTTTTTCTTTTGATAGCAGCAGATGGGAACCCTCTCTGAGACACTTGGGGCATGTTGTGTCCAAGTTACAGCAATCAAGTCGGCTATTTTCAGCTTGTTAATGTGTGCTTCATCTGAACCTTCTGGGGTTTGATCATAACAGGGCTGAATGTTATTTTTTGTGCAAGAAAGTCTAAAGACTAGTTCTGTGACTGGTGAAGCATGTACCTTGAACAAATTTTAGACTTTTCATTAATGTCAAATTTGTGTGTTTTGGCATATATTCTGTATCCTAGTCCTAGGTTTATATGTCTGTATTTTAAATAATCACATCACAAACTTATCCTCAACCTGGAGGTGGTAGGAGAAACATAGCTACCGCGAAGATTGTCTATTGAGAGGAATGGCTAATTAATGTGCTTAAATCTGCTCTGAAAAACAGGAAACACTTCTTGAATGGTGGTTAATTTGTGGGCTCCTGAAAAAGCAACACTCGATTCTTTAGTGCTAACATGTATGCACTCTAGAATCATGCACGTTAATATCCTCCTCTTTAAGCTCTATTAAGAAGTATTACTGTGGAAAGATAAGCTAAAGAAAAACACCAAAATTGGGTTTTTGTTGAACTGACTAAATGTATGGTAAACGACACGTCCTTGTTATAGATTAATTAAGGTTTAACGTTTTTTTTTGACAGATGCACAGGCAGACACACAGGAAGGCTGTAATAACGGCTAAACTACTTTAAAAAGACCAGCGATTAAATTTAGCTTGTCACGGAGGCCGCCCTCACCTCCTCCCTTGTCCTGTGTCTGTGTGGGCGTGTCTGTGGGTAGGTGCGTTCATGTGTTGTGTGTGTTATGTGAATGTGTTTATCTGTGTGTGTGTCGGTGTGTGTTGCGTGGGCGTGGTGTTAAATGTCCGTCCTGTTAGCATTGCTTGTTTCACCTGTGGTGTGTCTAGCGTGAGTGTATTTAAGTGTGAGTGTATTTAAGTGTGAGTGTATTTAAGTGTGTGTATGTCACCATTTGTTTGTCTTTGTTGACATTCCATGTGTTTTATGTTAAAATAAAGATCCCCCCCCCCCCACCACTCCCCCGGTGCTTGGCTATCCTCCTTTCAACAACGTTACACCCCTCCATTTATAACTTTACATTATTAGAAACACAGTGCCTTCTTTGTGCCTGAGATGTCATTTTAGAAAACATTTTTAATCTAGGGTTTTTTTTTTTCAGAAAGCCAGAGGGAGCCTTCAACCCTTGTCTTCCGAAAGCACAATAATAAATCAGTTTTATTTCAGGCATGGTCAAAGTACCCGATTTGTTCAAAGATTCTTAAGACATTAATATAGTTCCTTAATGCTTATGCAGTCCTATGATCAGTGTAGTTCTTCTATTTTGAGTGTTACCATTACCGTTTCTATCACATGTGCACATTGCACGTTTGCTGATTAAATAATGATATAGAGGAAATTGGATTATTTTCCTGCTTTATTTTCCTCTTACCTTTGGAACCCTGGGGCTGGCTGAGGTTTACAGTTCCTCTTTTTTTTAGAATCCCTTTTCCCTCGTGGCTTAGTGCCAGCCCCCTGTAACTCTGACCCCCTCTGGCTTTCAGGAACGTGATGAGGTGAGTATTGAAGCAGTGAGGTTCAGGGAGCAAAACAATGAATGAAGAGATGCAAAGGATTGTGGTTTTAGGTAAATTGGAGAAGAAATGAATTAAAATGAGGTGGAGCAAAAAAAAGCATTCACATAACATAATGTTCAAACAAAACACACATGACATTTAAAGAACATAAAGGACAACTAAAGGACAAACGTTATATGATAAGCTCAGGCAAAGGCGCTGGTATTCATCAGGTCTCTCATTCTTCCTCAGGTTCTCCTTTCAGCACATCATGGTGGAGCACTGCTTGGTCTCCCCGTCTTGCTAAGGGAATGCTAAGTGTACCTGTTGCCGTGGACATGGGACGCACAGAAAGCGAAACTGTAGTGAAGCAACGTAGGATCGATCATGTTCCCCCCGTCTGCTCTCTCCAGCAGGTCTCTAAGGTAACACAGGTGCCTGTGACATCCCCTCACTCCGTTTCGAGCGCAGTATTCGTCCAGAACAAAGACTTGGCCTGGGCTAAACCATCCCTGCAAGTAAAACAGAGGAGCAGGAAAGAGCTTCGGCACCTGGCACTGGCACAAACTCTGCCTGTAAAGGACAAAGTGGCTATGTGCCCTCCTGGCCTGTGTCTAGGGAGAATGCCCTGTGGGCCAAGGGCTGGCTATACATGCATTCACACAGTTGCATCGGCCTAGTTACTGTATGTCACACTTGGCAGTTCATTTTTTCCAATGTTTCACACACACTCTCAAAAAGACATTAAACGCCACACTCTTATAGCCTTCACCCTTTCAGACAGGCAGCACTAAACCATGGAAAGACTGAGAACTGGAAATGCCAAAATTTCAGGGCAAAAACTGCAAAACTAAAAATAGGCCAGTGTATTAGTCATTACTTTTTTTATTGCATGTTCATTAGGAAGAAAATCACACACTTCACATTTTTACATTTTCACATCTCATTATTAGTAATTTCAAATGACAAAATAAAATACCCTGGCATGTCTCACTCACCAGGCATGCAAAGTTGTCATTGAGCCTGTAGTCCAGTGTGAGTCTCTGCACCATCTCGAACAGCGAGGCGTGGTCAAAGCTACAGGGGTTAGCCGAGATAAACTCATCCATGCCGTGCTTCTGTGCCCTGTCAGCATCTATCCAACCAATCATGCGAGATGTAGGGAAAGGGGAATGATGTAAGGAGCAGGATGTTAACAGAGCAGCCAGTAGTAAGACCATTCTTCCTTCAACAAAAAAGATCAGCATCTTGCTCATCTACTCTACAGCAAATCAAAGGTTTTTCACATTGTCAACTTGCAGCAAAAGTCAAGGAGAGTTCAATGGACCTAGCAAGGCAAAACTGGGTGATGGTCAAGTTCAACTCATCAACCCACATTCAAACTGGATGGACATGCATTTGATTTGGGTGCAGTCGCTGCAAACTCTCCTTTGGTGTTTGATTGTGAGGACCACTAATTATAACTCAAGGGAACGTGGGTAGTGGCGGAGTTCTCAATGATGAATTGCAATGCTTTTTCATTCACATGAATACAATAGATTCTGCCATTCGTGACTGGTTAATATTCACTTAGAGAGAAATGATGGATCGTGTGCTTGTAAAAATGGAAATGTCAGAAAATCAGGGAGTTTTAGTAAGTTTGCTTACTAGTGTTAGATTTTTGCTGTTCTAGGGTGCAATGCCCTTTGAAGAGTTAAAATGCTCTAGAAAAAAAAAAAATATTACTCCCTTTCAAAAGACTTGGCTAATTGCATAATTTTTAATTGGGGGCCAAAGGGGAAGACCTTCTGGAGAAGACTTCTGATGTTACATGAAACATTCTTTGCCAACAAATCTTATTGCTTTGCTTAACAAAGACAGCAAATTCCCCTTTTCCTTATTTTCGAATACACGGCATGAATATTATTTTTGATTATGTCCTTGGCATATAAGTGCACAAAATTAGTCAGTCTTAATCATTTGTGCCTTAGTCAAGAGGTTTATAATTTATTTCCTTTTTAAAGGGAAAAAAAAGCATGAATAAAACTATAATGAAAAAATGTTATCAAAATAACTATTAAGCACAATCTCCTTGCCTCGCTGCTAAAGCATTACTTAGTTATTGGAAGTGAATGATAGAATCCAAACTAAGGCACTGATGGTTGTGTACTGGTGAGAGAAAACACACAGAATAAAATGTGTGCAGTCTCTTAGAGCTTAAGAATGAGTGACAGCTCATTGTGTGTTTTCTGACACACACAGGTAGAAATGGTTATGAACATCATGACTGGACAATATGACATTGTTACGTAGAGCTTATGTTACATTGTTACATTATGTTACATTGTTACATAAGACAGGACTATGAAAGGTATGCTTTATAGTTAACTTTTGCCTTTTAAATTTAACCTGTCAATAAATTGCATTAAATTCACATTATGAGGGGCATGTTTAAGCAGTGTAAAAATGTTTAGTTTTAAAATGAGGACAAAAATTAAGGGAATTAAAACTGGACCAGAATTAAGTAGTGGCAAAGAAAGAATAAATGGAAAATACTCCTTTATGGCAAGAAAGAGAGGAGAAAATGAAAGATTTAAACACAAAGTAATAGGGAGGAGAGAATTATGACAGAGTAGAACAGGCAAACTGAATAACACAATCTCAGTGTTTTGAACGCAGAAAAAATGAATAAAATAGGGAATGTGGTGCACTGGGGTAAGAAAAATGTTTAAAAGATTTTAAAAGTTTAAAGACTGGTCTGAGTGGAAAAGTGGGTCAGAGAGAGCGAGAGAGAGAGAGAGAGAGAGAGAGAGAGAGGGAATAGAGAAGAGTGAGCCAGGACAACAAAAATGAAAGGAGCACATCAAGGAGAGCGAAGGTTGGTGAGCTTGAGAGAGGCACTTCATAGCAGGAGTGGAAAGACATGGCTGTCCTTTCATAATGTTAATGTGAAGTAAAGTACTATTTTTCAGCTGAGCTGTCTTCAGACTACGATGCATGAGTCAGCGATGCTAATATACTAACATACATTCCATTATTAACCTTTTTTTTAAATAGAGGAAAGCGATTACAACACTGGTTTATGTACTTTTCTGCCTAAATGTATGTAAATGTTCCATGATTATCTAGAATCGCATGCAGGAAGTCACTATGCTATCCAATGTCATGCAAGAAAATGATTGTTAAGACATTTTCCAATAAAGGCTAACTATTTGCAAAGTTTATTTTCTATTGGCATTTGCAAGTTGACAATACTTGAGAATTTTTTAGTGTGTTCACAACAATTGCTGAGCACACTAGCAAGCAAGCCACCATGAGGACACGCTAACGGGTTAGCATTACAGTTCTGGCGCAAGTACATGGGATTAGCATGAAGCCAACAAAGGCTAAAAGTGGGTCATTCATTCTTCAGGAAAACTGGGAATAACAAAATCAAAAAAGAGAAAGAAAATAGAAAAAAAAAAATCTGCCCGTTTGCCACCATCTAACATGGACAATGTAACACTTGAGAGCTCATCTAATCAAGCAATAAATGGGCAATCAAAAAACAAACTCAAAATGGAGTCTCTCATTGCTATGCTGGGCCTAGCAACTATTCAAAATAGGCCCGCAGAATCTGATCAATTAAATATCAAATACAAATTTGGGAGTATTTCATGGTAAGGAAAGATGGCAACACCTATTCCTTGGCATTGACATTGGCATTCAGAATACTCCACTTACATATTTGCCAACTCGTGTGAACCAAAGGAAAAAGAAAGAAAGCAGACTATAGGCATCTGAACCCTCAAGAGTAAAGCACATCTGAAACAGCCTGGCCTCACATTTAATCAGTTAAAAGGTCATTCAATATATCCAAAGATATTTGTTCAATTCTATTCAAAGTTAATTTATAAAACACCAAGGTACATTTTGAGTAAGTTAAATAAAAGTGCTGGTATACCATGATTTATATTTTCAGACATTTTTACTACTTAAGCATAATCACAATCACTACAAATTGTATTTTATTTCTTTTTCTAATGTCTGTTTTAATATTTTCATGTGTTTTTTTTGTTTGAAGGTCATGCTTCTTTTTCAGCTAATCTTTAAAAGCGAGTAGATCAGATTAAGGCATAACGTTTAAGACGTTAACATTTAAAACAGGCTCTGTCATGTTTGGATGCTATAACCTTACGGAGCTTATGGATTAATAATTGGATCTTTCATCTTTACTCTGAGGGGTTTTTTTCCTGCCAGTGATATTATTTACTGTAGAGAAGGCAATTATGCAAATAAATCAATCATAATAACTCAGCTTTATGATAACGAGACGAATTAAAAATTCATGCACCCTAAACTAGATGGAAGTTTATATTTTAAACCTACATTCAATAAATTAAATGGACAAAAAAAGAGTTTACTTTGGACTAAGGCATGAAAAGCAAGATTCAAGAGGGAAAAAAGAGGAAGAGGGAACAGAGAGTAAAAAGCACATTGCATTTGTCAGATAATGGCTGTATGATTATCTGACTGGAGCTAGCTAACAGGGAAGCACTTACCCTTAAGTCCAGCTAGAAGACAGCAGGGTAAGAAGGGACAAACCAGAATAACATAAAGACTAAGCAACAAGGCTGAAGGAAAAAAGCAAAAACACGAAAACCCCTGAACCCCCAGTACAGCTGCACGACTGAAGAAGGGAACAAGCAAAGCATGAAAGAAGAAAAACACAATGCAAAAAACAACGACCTGTTCCAACATGGTAGTGCAGTCTGAGCTGGGCGTAGGACAATGTCAAAGAAAGACAGAGACAGAGAGACAGAGAGAGAGACAGAGACAGAGAGAGAGACAGAGAGAGAGAGAGAGAGAGATACAGAGAGACAAAGAAAGAGAGAAAAAAAGATGGGGAGAAAATTAAAGTTTGGTGTGTTGTGTTACTTGAACTCAACATTCTGCTGCAGTTGTTTTTAACAGGATTCTTATCATTTATATTAATATATATTATATGAAGGTTATTACCAGTATCTACACCATCAAAAAAGGCTCAGTACAAACGTGACTGATACTGTACTGACACTTACCTTTAGAGCTTTTAGACTGGCAGTAAATTGTCTGTGTGATGCCAGTAGCATCAAGAGAAATGATTCTATGAAGGAACTGCATTAGTTTGAAAAGATAGTAAATAATCCCAGCATACAGCTGTCCATCAACCACCATTCTGATGTTAAGTGTAATCTCTGCTTTATATGGGTGGCCATTTAACAAACATTAAAGCAGAATTGGATCCTGTTTTTACTTGTACTTACAGCAATATTTTCAAAACCTTGATAGCATACTCGAATCTGGTAAAATCAACTGCAGTGAATTTTTAAATTGTTTTCTTGTGCAAGTAAAGTGTGTACAGTACATGGTGTGTGTTACTTGTCTATGCCATTCAAAAACATGTGGGTGTATAGAATGTGGGAGTGTGAAACATTTACACTGTGTAATAATGTTTCAGAGGGGAGAAGAAGGTTCTGTTACAGTGAGGAAGTTGAATGGCATCAGCTGAACTTCATAAAGAATCAACTGACCACAAGAAACATTCACATACTGGACAAAGAAATCAATGGAGAAACAACAAAGAATCTGTGCTTGCTGTGTTTTTTTTTCTGAACCATATTCAATAAACTCTGTGGGTTTATTTAAAGAAAGAACAAAAACACTATTTTCACATGCTGTGCTACCCTGAAACAAACCTTTCATTAGATATTACTGGTATCAAAAATGCTGTGGTCTTACAAGAAAAAGACAAAGATGTTTACGTCTCATGAGCTTTCAAAAGAAGTTTTCTGACAAAAATTGCTGGACAGATGCTGAGGATAAAAGATGCACACAAAAACGGATTTGGTTTGGAATAGCAGGATCTATTTTGTTTAGATACTCTAAAGTAACTTAATCGAGTGATCTCTCTTAATTGAGTGATCTCTCTTAATCGAGTGATCTCTCTTAATTGAGTGATCTCTCTTAATCGAGTGATCTCTTTCGAAAGTGCTTTTTGTCTGATTGAGGAACAGAGTATATTGTGCACCTGATCTCTTAAAGGTTTAGGTACAAACTAACAATGTGTCTGAATTTCAATTCTACCAATAATATTTATCGATCAAAGGACTGTTAACCGATATAATGTCTCTACAAAATTTCATATTCACAATTTCAAAGATAGAGCAGCTTTCAGATTATTGCAGTCAAGACTGAACTTAAATAAGAGGGCATGCTTGCTGAAAAATATTATTTAGCATCATTTTAGGTCTCCAGAGGTTTTATGACATACACAAGGCAAAACCAAACAAACAAATAAATAAATACAAGAAAGATCTCATAATGTACTTTTTTTTTGGGGGGGGGGGGGTTCAAATATTAATATTAAGTGCACATAAGAGTTTATATTCTGAAAGTGGCTCCATCTTTTCACCTTTTTTGGCAAGCAGGATAAAAATGTAGCACAGAGTTAAAGAGGGAGAATACTACAGAGGAAGGGACATCAGAATGAACAGACGCTGCTCCACTCTACACACTCTTACCTTCCCTTTGCTACCACTGCAGTCTGCTAAGAATGTGAGCTGCTGTATAAGTGAGATTATTAGTTTTGCAATGTTGACCAGTGTTTTGATTATTGAGACACTACTATTTTCAATGGCTCTTATGGCCACATTTGTTCTGCACACATTCAGGCATTTGAAAATGATATTTTTCAGTTTTCTGCACTTGCATGGACAACATTAAAGAAACTGGAAAGGTTAAAATTAGCTTTGAATTTGCAAGCCAACCTAAAGTATATTAGAATTCATTACAATTGCATTAAAATATATTGTGTAATGGACTCACTATTCAAATATTCATCACGCAAAGACAGTAAACCACAGTGTGTTACGGCATCATCATGACAGCTGTGTGTTATGTTTTATGTGAGTGTGTGTGTGTGTCATGTGACTTAGTGATCGTACTGTTACTGTTTCCAGACAGGCTGTAAAGTAGCTGGTTATAGCTGAAGGTAAAGTCCATAACTGAGGATCCAGTCTTGTCTGTGAAGGGCTGCAGGATGTCATTCTAGCCAAACAGGAGTCACTTGCATATTTGAGATAAAAAACCCTAAGGCACACTGGACTTTAACAGATAAGATACTATGAGACTGTACGCACTAATGCATTACTCAGGAATTACATTTCTTAGATTTGTTTACCTTAGTTCATATTGACTTCCCACTCTTGGAGTAATTCAATTTCTCCTACAGGTTGAGAACATGTTTTGATTTTCTGTATCAAATGTCTAAATTAACTGCACTATAATTTGTATGTTGCGGTATGTGTGCGTGTGAATGAATATATGCTTTACTAATGTGCTAACTTACAGAACTGAGAGATGGGAGCATCCATCTGCGCTGAAGCTCCGCCCTTGGAATTGAGTTTCTGGACCTGGGTGGGCGGGACAGGTTTATGTGATTGGCCGGTGGCCCGATACATAGCCTGCACCCATAGGATGCGGTCCTGCTCATCATCGCTGGCGAAGATCACAGTGTCGCCCTCCTTCACGGCATTAAAAAAAGCACGTCCTCCATCCAAACCTACATACATGACAAGCAAAATCAGATGACATAAACAATGAATAAATGATAGCTTCAGTGCTTCTACCAAAAACACCAACCTTGACCATAAAATTAACTGACTGAAATCTTTATTAAGCTACTACCAACCAATCTTCTCATAAGATTGCACTGACAAGAAAAAACAATCAGTTCCTTAGAAGCTTTTTGTGTAGAATCATATAAGGACTGACTTAATTGTGTGTAAAATATGTTCATATTGTGTTTATGTGTGTGTGTGTGTGTGAGTGTGTGTTTGTGTGTGGTTGTGTGTACCTGGCTGTGGGTCAGTGTAATCCACAGTATATCCATCTAGCTGCAGTAGCTCCTGTGGTTCAGACTTCTTCTCCCGATAGCTGCACATGGCAAATGTGTATTGGCTCACCTGCAGCAAAAATTACATACAAACATAGCTGGTCATAGCTATATACCATACACAAGTTAGACTCTGACTCTGTAGTTTGAGTCTCTGCTTCAGACTAATCATGTTTTTTTAACTGTATGTCCTTATATTAAGTTGTCGGCCACATCTTTGCTCATTTTCTCTGTTGTTTTTCCATGTCTCTAGTCACATGGCCTGACATTCTGATCTATGCATTCCTACCTGCACCAGAACAAAGAACCGCTTCTTCCAGCGCTTCCAAACATTTTTCCCAAAAGCCCACAAATACCTGGCGAGCAAAACAGAGACTGTGTGTCAGTCCAAAAAACCATAATACCATTTCAAATCAAATACAAAGAGTACAGAATCATCCCTGTGTATTATGGTTCACTAAAAGGTTATGACTATGAAACGAGTAGAATAAGGAGTATAATAGCATGAATTGTAAGAAGGTAAATCCTTTTGGTCCACCTGCAGTGTAGTTGTGCTCTGGCTGCAGTAGAAGGCATATTATCTTTATCATCTTTTAGATTTAAAGTTAATAGTTGCACTGGGTTTCTGCTCATTTTCAGAAACAAACCAACCCTGGAAAAAGAGTCAAAACTGGTTGAGGGCAAAGCCATACCATACAGCAAGTCCTGTCTTACCCACAAGCCTTCATGTTCTGAGGCTTGTCCATGCGAACAGCAAGTTTGATCTTCAGGTCTTGGTCAGGACAGGCCTTGGTCACAGTCATCTTATGCAGCTCTGACTGCTTGGGACTGTTGGGCGTAGGGTGGAGTACAACCTAATCGACCAATCAGAGAGGGCGATTATTACTATGGCTTGACATTTTAAACACTCAAAACCAGAAAGATGGACTGGAATGACAGACAGCAATTCCACATTTTGCCCGACCATTTTCCACACATGCAACACCTCTAAAAGGATAAGCAGGTGAGGTGTGAGGGGGAAGAACCTTGGCTCTGACTGGGGGCTGAGCTAATAAGCACATATTACTTTGCCAGGGAGTATTTTTGGAGAAATTCTGAAAACTCAATTAATTTTTTCTCATCTCCCCTGGGCCCAGAAAGTCTGAATGTGTAGCTGCTCCTCTGGAACCTGATCAGAGTGGAGAGAATATCTTTGAGAAGTCCTTTTTCTCTCTCTCTAATTCCCTCCCCCTCTCTCTTTTGCTCTCTCGCCCCCTCTCTGATGAGTTAGCATAATTTTTCTCTTTACAGTATTAAGATGATTTGAGGTGCCTGCCTGCTTCATGCTTAGAGGAAGCAACATCACAAAACAGTGTCAGAAGTCAAGGTCAAAGTTCACGATCCAGTCAGGATGCAGCAAAATATTTATCTCACAGTGCTCCAGTGAGTTTGCAAAGAGCAATGTGGGCTGATGCTGAATACTTTACAAAACATATTTATTCTATTATTTATTTATTTTTTTGTTGTTGTTATTTGGTCATAAGCATGAACGTATACTCTTAAATAGTTGAACTTCATGAAACATTATTATTCAAAAATGTTACATCAGATTACACTTGATACACACCAAATGAATACACCTGATACACACCAACTGAACAAAATTGTTTAGTATAAGAATTTCAGATCTGGGCAGGTACTACATGGACCACAATGCAACATGTTTTCGTGTTAGTTCCTCTTGTGGCTTTGTCATGTGTGGGAAGAGTATTTAATGTCAAAAGAATGTTGACTTAAAGGTTGAAATGGACTTGGTGCTCCACAGGGAGTTTAAAGGTCTGAGACAGACCTTCCTCCTACATGTGTGTGTCAGCAGGAACCAGAAAATGAATGGGGCAAAGTCAGCAAGTGCGCAGGCCGGCTAGTCTTTCTCTTTTGACGAAACAGCTTTTGTTTTTTCCTACTGCCTTGTAAAAGCAACTAAAGAAACTAAAGGGACCCAACCATGCTGTGAAACGGCCACTGCGTGCACTGGCTTTTATGAGTACTATGTACCCAGAATAAAAGATTTAGTCATAACCCTCCAGTTAGGGTTTCACAGTACGGGTAAAACTACCAGACGGTGTTAATATTGTTAGAAATTGTTACTGCAATATACCATGCAATATATTTTAGTGACTAGGTGAAGCTATGATGTATGGTTCAAGAACTATTAACAGAATGATTCGTTACACCATATGAGTGCCGTGATTCATCAAATCATTGAAAGAGCATTCATCTGGAATGTTTGAGACTGATCGTACTGTATACAGTACACACACACACACACACACACACACACACACACACAGATCACTGAAAGAGCAGTCATCTGGAATGTATGAGACTGGTCATATTGTATACAGTACACACACACACACACACACACACACAGAGATACACACAGACGCACACACACATAGAGACACACACAAAACAAACAAATCAAAACAAACAAAAAACATGTATTAGAATATTTCTTAGAGTGTGTCAGACCTGATTCTGGAGTGAGCTTGCTCTGTTTTAGACCACTCCCTGCTCTCACACACTAAGCTCATCAGCAGGTCACCAAAAAACATAGAAATACTAGGAATACTAGGCCTCAAAGGCAAAGTGGACCCCACCCTACTGCCATAAATCAGAATCCAAAAATGCACAACTTCCCCATGAACTGACAAATTTGGTACTCCGTCGCATTCTGGAGAATAATTTGGCCTCAGTCTACTTCACTAAGCCCCTGTGACAATAATACAAAGAACTGGAAGCAATTTTTCAAACGGGTTTCTTCTTCAAAGACATAGCACCAGCAGAAAAAACTACATTGGGTAGAGGACTGTAGTAAATGATTCAACATCAGGTTTTAGTCCTTAATGAGACTTTGTTTTAAGAGCACGTGTTACCATTAGAACGTTTAGTAAATGGTGTGCGAACAGGATCCTTAGATTTTACAAGCATTTGTCAAGAGGCTAGAAAAATTTATTTGCCATAGTTTTGCATAGTACATTTTTAAATAGAGAATGTCAACTGAGATTTTTGTTAAATAAATCTATAATAATTTTTGATAAATTATTAAACTTTGCACCCAGCTGTACACAGACCTGTTCACATATGTCATGTGTCTACCTTCTGCGTGACGTACTGGAGAAGGATTCCAGTAATCATATAAGTTATGCTTTCCTGGGCACGGCCCAGGCTGGGAGAATAATGAGACTGTGCTGTTGCCGTGGCAGCGCCAGGTGATGCATACCCTGCCCAGTTCCTTGTCCTCCAGGGCCAGTACTCCAGTACTCTCAGTGAATAGTTTGACTTTGACTGCAGGCAGAGGGTGTGTAGTAGTGAAGTCTCCTTGAGTCCCCCATCTGTGACACACACACACACACACACACACACAGACACACACACACACACGCACACACACACACACACACACACAAAACAATCACATTACTCATTACAACAGAAATAAAAGTTCACAAAATCCTTTAGCATTCAGCAGGCTAATCCTTTAGCATTCAGGGTATCATGGTTCAGCTACTTATTTTACTGCTATTAATTTCACTTCAAATTCTAAAGACAAGATTATCCATTTTCAACAGCTTCCTCCTCTCACCCACACTCCTTCTCTCAGACCCCCCCCCTTCCCCCTGTTGTTCTCCTCCTATGTGATCTCCTCCTCTGATATTTCCCTTCCACACGCTCTCCCCTCTCATCCCGATGCTCGTTCTCAGTGAAGGGAAGCAAACAATAAACAGCAGTTGGGTGTCACCTCGTTGTGCAATTTCGAGCTCCAATTTGCATCATCTCCTACACTTAATGCAGCAGAGAAGCTACTGAGGAAATAGAGAGGAGGGAGAAGACCAGGAAGAAATGTATAGTTCTTTGAAGTTCTAGTAAGGTATTCAGAAGCTACAGCATTTTTCATATGACTGTATAATGAAAGCGATATCTTCAGACTGATGTAGTTTTAAAAAGAAAAATACTACATTTAAACAGAAACCAATTCATGCAGGATGTAGACAAGCTAACAATCACAGTGTTACATTATAACACCGCAGTGTGAGTGAGGTTCTTTCAGATAAACGGAAAACTGTAACGTCTGTTACATTACTCCCGAAACATTTGCGATGTACTCAGATGCGTAATGCATTCCTGCTAATCATCACCCATCAAAGCCTTGCCCCGCACAGCCACAATCTCTGCAGGAGACTGGCCTGTCCTAGTAAAGCAAGGACCACGTGACATCTGCTGCCGTGGAAACAGGCTGCACGTGTCAGAGGCAGGAGTCAAATGAGACTGAGTGAGTGTGTGAGGGAGAGAGAATGTGTGTGTGTATAATCTGTGTGCAGGGGAAAATGTCTCTGAGCAGCATGAGGGTAGCAGAGTGACAAATTTAGACTGGGGGGGTGGGGGGTGTTTTTGTAAAGACAATATTCCCATTTTCCCTTTGAACCACATGGCATCATGTCAGTCAATCAGCTAGGATGAGCCCACAGCACTTACAGGGCCATAAAACTCATGAAATTAAAAGATCGAAGAATGTTTGTGTTTAGGAGGCTATAAAGTGGTAAAATGGGGACTAAAACAGGATGGACACCGAACACAGAGAAGACAGAGAGTCACTAAATCCAAAGCAGCACAGTGCAGGCCTCCGAGAACGAACGGAACCTGGATGTAGCTGCCGGGACAGCTCCAGCGTGTTCCGCCGCTGTCATGGAGACGAGGCAGTTAGCGCTCTGACGGAGGTTAGGGCGCTGACTCTTGCACTATGTCAGGCATCGCTCACTGGTGCGTGAGCAACGGACACAAGCAGCTTATGGAATAACGCTCCGTTTAGCTCTGCCTAACTGATTCTGGTAGTTTTGCAGAGCAGGAGGCTGTATGTAAAGAGAGATGTACGTCCTGCATATGCTCCAACTTCCCCCCCTTCCCTCGAGGGAGGGGGAGAGAGAAGGGGACGTGCAGAGGACAGGATGTCCTTAGCAGAGCAGCACGCCGAGTTTTGCCATCAGTAAAAGTAGACCATGAAAGTGACCTTGCGCATCCAGGAACAGGCAAAGAGAAATTACATACAACATCCAAGAGGTACTACATGCTCAGGTTTGGTTAAGTGTGAGTGTACGTGTGTGTGTGTGTGTGTGTGTGTGTGTGGGGTGGGTTGGGCTGGTGTAAGTGCTCTGTGCATGTGATGATGGATCAAAGCTCATTATCATGCGATGTCTCATGCTCTTGGTGGCTAACTGCTGGAGGCTCTCAGTCTTTTTCACTCTCTCATTTTCCCATTCATTCACACCATCATTCCTTTTTCTTTCTCACTCCCTCTTTTCTCATTCTCTCTCTCTTTCACTCCCTATATTTCTAATCAGTTTCTCCACAGCTGACTGCACTTGTGAGGGGAAACAGAGCTCCCTTTAATTCTTCCTCCCTCTCTCTCTCCCTCTCTCTCCTCCCTCTCTCTCTCTCTCCTCCCTCTCTCTTTCTCTCTCTCCCTCTCTCTCTCTCACCCTCCATTTATCCTCCCCCTCTTTAGTTCATTATAAATTGGCACCTGATCCAGTGACGAAATAGGGGTCCAAAAATAGCTTGTAATCATGTGCTCCTCCCCTGTGCCTCTGTGTGTCCACACTGGCACAGGTTGGAACACACAGCACCTAAAGCAGAACTACCATGTTGTTCACCTCTCGTCAGGGATTAGCAGCCCACAAGAGTATTCCTGTACACTGCTACCGTGTGGCACGTTTCCAAAAGGCTTTGCCTTGAATATTTTTTATGCAGTGTTTTCCAAATGCCTATTGTTTTTATAATGCCCATGGTTTCATGATGTATTCAAAGTACTTTATCTGTATTCCTTGTTGGATGATGTATTTTAAATGCGTTCTTAAGCCCTGTAGCCAGATAAGTGGATTGGCAATGATGAGACAGGCTTGGAATCAGTTTCAGTTTCAAATGAAAGGCTGAAAATAAACGAACATAAAGAATATATGCTGGTGAATGTCATGAGTGGATGAAAAAGAAATCGGTAATATATGGACAGTTGAAAAGGAGATGCAGGTGAGAGTCTTACGTGGGCTTTGAGGCCTCAGCCTGGTCAGTCTGGAGCTTTTCACCTCCCTCCACTTCCATGGTGCAGTAGACGATGCGGTTTGGGGCCAGAGACTTCAGCCCTTGCACCTCCATGATCACCACCTACACAGGAAGGCCAAATTTTGCACTTTACATCATTAGAGACCCTTAAAATGATGTCTGTCCCAGTAATTCACTGTCCATGCTGCAGTTATGCAAGCTTGTCCAAAATAGTCATACCAGCTTCATATATGCTAGTTGAAGGTTAAATAACACATGGTTCAGTAATGGACTCTGATCTCTAGTAGAACCTGTTCATAAATGTTATATGAACGTCTTCTGTAAAGCTATAATAATAAAGTGAGAATATTTGTCTGATGTTTCATGATTCCTTGGGGTCAAGTGTATTGTTTGGTGATGCAGTAACAGTGTAGCAGGTTTTAGGATGATGACGTTTAAACTAGTTTATTTCTATTCAGGGATCAGAACTTTAGCTTTGCCTTTGGCGAGTGAGAAGCATTATTTTGTCCAGTGTCCTTTGCCTGAGCTGCTTGCTGTGTTCTTGCATCTTCACTCAATGTGTTTTTAATGTCACTGCTGAAAGCTGAGCGATAAAACCACCTCGATCCCCAGCGCCTGTAAAGTCCAAGCACTATCACAAAATACACGGCCACGACACAAGCCTGTTCTCAAATCCATAAACCACTGTATTGCCAGGTGCTGGAATGACAGCAATATTATAATGAACAGCCCAAGGAACAAGCTAAGCGCCAAGCGCTGTAATTACAGCAGAAACTTTAGTGGGAACAGCTCTTTGGGGGCTTCAATATTCTCCAAGATCATTCATCATAAATGCATTATTACTCTTTTTAATATACAACTACCTTGCCTGCTCATAGTTCAGTGTGTCTGCCATTTAAAGTGAGGAAATTTAGTGAATATCGAGGGCTCATATATGTGTCAAACTAACACTGAAGCTGCTAGCACTGCTAAATCTATCACTCTGAATCTCAGCTTCTCCACTGCAAGTAGGCTCTTCCTGACTTACAAACGAAGTGAAACAAACGTACAGAAGACATTCTGGGTAAATGAAGAAACAGGCTGGACAGGCAAATATAGCACAGTAGATATGCAAAAACATATTCCACACACATACGTATACACTTGTCACAGAAATCATGTGTGGCGTGTTCCTTTATTTATGTGAAGAATCACCAAGGTTTCTTTATTCATGTGAATGACACGGCATGTAATGGGAACAACATTAAAAACATATTTAGCTGTTCGTTCCCATTGACAAATGAGTGCTGTCAGCATGCAGTTTTATAGAGAGTTAGTGATGCAATATTTCTGTTAAAAGACCAATGACAGTGAAACAGAGTGACAGGGCTCTGAAAGGGCTCTCCACATGGTCAATGGATGAGCACTCTGGCGATATGCTATTTATCTGAAAGACGATACTAAGACTAAAGGTATGTTAAAGGTTCCTTTTTCATAACATTCCCATTTTATTTTGAACAAATTTACTGCATTTTTAGTGTTAATTTGGTAAAAATTGGTGTCCTAAAAGCAGCTGCAAAAAAGCACAACAGTTGTAGGGTTTTTAGAAACTACTACATTTTCTGTTAGTCAACAAACTTTAGCAACCTATATGACAAATCCATCTCCTTGGCTCTCTCATTAAATCTTAACTCACTTGTGACTTTGGGATTACAAGTAATAGAAGATTTCCTACAAATGTCTTAAAGGAGTGGGAAAAAATCAAAGCTGTACAATACTCTCATTACCCCAGATGTAATTAATCAGCTGATGTTTTATGGGCATGTATATATGAAAAAGGTTCCTGGTAAGAAATGTTATGATTATTTGTTAGCTCTTGTAACTCTTGTAGCTACAAAACTAAACAAAACATGAGACATGTCAGTCTTGGCTGATTACATTTGGGGAAGGGAAAACACATATCAGATACATGCTGAGACATTATGGTATAGTCATCACTCCTATACCTCGAGAGTGAAGGATAGGACCACATCTGACTTGGACAACTGGTTCTCATCTTCCTGGCCCATGTCGATTATGGAGGTGTTGTGTCCTCTCTTCAGCTTCTGCAGTTTGAACTCTCCCCCCTTGGACACAGGCATGCTCTCCAAGTTAGCCATCAGCTGGTTCACCGATGACTTCAGCTCCTCAATGTACATGGCCTCCATCTCCTTAGACACAAACTTGGGGAACTTGCCAGCCTGTTGTTTAAAGAAAAAGACATTAGTATGGAGATGCGACTAATTCAAATGCGTGCAATTACTATATGGCTATTGCCTCAGGCATAACACAACTATTCAAGCCTACATGTAAGTCCCTTACATTTATGCCATTTGTCTGACACATTTATCCAAAGCAACTTACAAACGTGTCTGTACACATCTTGAGCAGTTGAGGGCTATGAGCCTTGTTCAAGGGCCCAACAGTGACAACTTGGAAGAGGGGGGGGCGTGAACCAGCAATTGCCTGATTACTAGCCGAACTCCTTAAACAATGAGCTAACACTGCTCGCATGAAAGGGTAATTATAAAGAACTAAAATACATATAAAATCAAAAACAGAAAATAATTTTTAGCATTTGTAATTTTGTGAGGCGATTTCCATTCAAAGACCAGAACAATTAATATCACCATTCTCTATGATGTCATATACGTTCCTTACTACTTTAAAGTGTCAACATTAGTCATTTCTAAGTTCATGCTATTATTTGTAAAAAAAAAAAACCTGAAACACTATTGTTCTTATGGTCCTAGGGTGTGTGATCAGAGAAGGAAACTCACCCTGGCAATCTGGTCAGCCATCTGAAGACGGCCATCCAGTTCTCTCCTGATCTGAGCAGCCTGCTCATCCAGATTATCCAACTACAAACCATGCATGCACACACACACACACACACACACACACACACACACACACACACACACACGCATGCACATGGAAACACACAAACATGCAAAATATTAGTGTTGACCCTTCACTATTCAACCAATCTATTTCAGTAAAAAAAAGTATCCATTTATAAACGGTTTTGGTGACCACTTCACTTCAAAAGCTTTAAAGAGACACAGGATATGTTGATGTTTCCTGAAAAAGGGAGAAGGCTGAAAGGGCATTTATTTTAATTTATTGAATTTAGCGCTTAATTAGGTCAGCTCATTAAACTGAAGTACTACAGATCAAAAGATCAGAAAACTCTGAGAGCATGTACTGTTTTACCCCTCCACTTTCTTAGAATTTTTTAATTGCTTAATTCCTCTTGACTCATAACTTCACTAAAACTACTGATCAGTTTCCTAACGCTGTTAAACGTTTCCCTAAAATTACTGATCAGTTTCCTACAACTGTTAATTGGTTTTCTACAACATAATCAAATTAACCATTGATTTTTAAACTTTTTGCAACAAATAGTCTATTCTAAATAATAATCCAATTCCTAAGATCACTCTTAATGTTCTTTGAGAAAAACACTACTAAGTAGAGAATTTACTTGGTGCTTAAATATAAAGTAGAAAGTGATTTTGCAGACATAATGTCTTCTAAATTTATATATACAATAACTAGACATTAAAAAATCTATTTGAATGTCCAAGGATTAAGAAACAAACAGCAGTTTGAACACCAGCAGGAAAACCTTAGTCTTACAGGAGCAAGAAAAATGTTTTTTCTTGGTCTTTTGATTGAGTCTCTTAAACATTTAACGTAATGAACAGCTTCTGTGTTTTGCTGCAAATCACTGCCTGAACTTTAATCTTGAACTTTAAACCACCACAAGGCCTGTACAAAATGACAGGTCTTGTTTAGTTGTTGATAAATGTGGTGTATTTCATGATTTCTTCTCACCTAAATCCCAAACTTTCCCTGTATGTCTGTAATGTAATCATTCATAACCCTAACCGACAGACAGCAAACTCCCACAAGACTGTGAGCACCCTGCTCTGAGATCTAAATCCTCTCCTTAGGTTTGTTGACTCTGGGTGTGTGCTCATGTTTGCTCAGATGCACGTATTGAATATGAGCTTGCATGTAAATAAGGCAGAGGAGGAGAGAGCGCGCGTCTGCCGTCAGGCACACGCGCCCTCGCTGTGAGTTCATGTGAGTGTGCTGTGACATCTAGCTCGTTCCTCCCACCCACTCAGCTGTCGCTTCCTGTCTGTGTCACTTTCCTTGCTCTCGCCCACACGGCCTCCAGGGGGCCACAGTGCCACGGCAACCCTTGCTGTGACAACAGTCACCATGGAACAGGAATTCCCACTACCAGAGGGGGGCAGAGCATGGGTGTGTCCCTAGAGCCTCCATGGACTGCCCTCGCGGGGCTCCGCTCAGTCGAAGCGTGACACGGGGAGCATGACAACACAGCAGAGTCCAGTGTCGGTGGGCGTGGCTGGAGCACCAGGGACGGGAAGGACAGCGCTGTTACTGAGGGGGTGGCTGAGCTCCGTTAAACAGGAAGCAGCACTTGCAGTGAACCCAGCCAAAGCTTCGGAATGTATTCTTGTAGGCCAACCACGGCCTACAAGAGCTACTAGAAGCTAAAAACAAATCTAATATGTCCTATACCCAGGCAGAAGTTCCAGCAGTGGTCTTCTCTAGGTCATAAACACATGTTCTAGGCTGGTTAGAAGGAAGATCAAGAGAGATGAAGATGCTCTTATTAACATTCCACAATCAACCTTCCTACAATGACCTTTTAATATTATTTGATTAAACAATGTTGCAAAACAAACTCTTCAACTTGATCAAGGGACTTAATTAAGCTAAGAGGAGAGGGGGGGAAGCATTTCCTCTCTTTTCACCGCATGACTCCATTTTGTTTGCTGCACTGTGGTTTTTCACTGTGAAGCTGCATTGAGCTGGAGATCTGTGGCTCCTCTCTTTCTACAGCTGACTGGGAAAAAAACGTTGCTAGCCCCGCCCACCCGCCTCAAAAAAACAGCAGTCCTTTCAATAGGGATAATCCAGCACCAATGCACCACAGCTAAAGGCTGCACTGGTTTTGGGTTTATGTATTTTCACATGAGTACAAAAATCATCAGGGCATTTGCTTGGCCTTTTCGTTGTCTTTGTGCTGCAGGGTTTTATAGCCCAGCTGAAGACCCGTCGTGTGTGTGTGAACTTCCTAAAATCACCTGATTGTTGCATGGCCAAGCACACTGGTGAAGGACCAGTGAGTATTTCCTAGCCGAGTTTGCTCCTAGCAGCTGTTAACCTAGTTTCATCCACATGGTGACATGGGCAGAGAGGCCCCTGTGCATTAATAATGAATCCAAATTTAGATTTGCTGACAGCAGGACAGAGACAACAGAACAAAATCTCCTGGCCCTCGCTCTCTCATTTTCATTCTTCCTCGCTCACTCTCTTTCGCTGGGAGAGAAGAACCTCTCATGTATTCTATCCACCAGCCTCCCTCCTGCCGTCTCTCCCAGAAAACGATTGAAAGGTAAATAGAGCAACTGTACTGTGGTGACATGGTTGAAATCTTCTGGATGCTTGTTCTGTAAGAGTACTCCTGTGTGGCATACATCTGAAGTGCGGAGAGTGTAAGACAGAGAGTAAGAGAGGTGAAGAGAGAGAATCAGCAAGGATATGACTAGTGATTCTGTAGTTAATATAAAGAAGAGAAAAATAGAAAAGAAAGAATGAGAGGGGGGGGGGGAGCGAGAGAGTCCTTAAGTGACTAATGGTTTGTACTTTAATAATTAAGTCTGCAGTATCCAGTAGCCCTCCATCTACAGCAAACCACTGACAGACTCTCCACACTGATCCACTATAAAGAGCACAGCCAGAATGAATAAAGCACTCAGCACAAGGTCGTATGATATGTAACTATGTATTGTGTGTGTGTGTGTGTGTGTGTGTGTGTGTGTGTGTGTGTGTATGTGTGCTTGTATTCCTGTGAGTGTGTGTGCTGTAACCCTGCTGGTTCTCTCTGAGATGCTGGGTAATAGAACACATAAGCAGCTCTAGTCACCAGCTGCATAACCGACCCCCCATTTCTCTCTCTCTCTCTCTCTCTCTCATAGAGAGTCTGCATCAGTTCTGTTCCAGTTTCTCACTGACTTTCTGTCTCCCACACACATGCACAAATGTCACTCTACTGTCCTTCATGAAGATCCATCTACAGAGGGACTGCTGCACCCCTATACAAAGCACCTCTCTCCCACGCAGAGATCACATGCCACATGCTCTATCAATGTCCAGTAACATTTATACACATGCATATTCTTAGGTAGGCTGTTCCACCTAAGGCAGGCAAGATGTATGATCTTCTGTCATGTCAGGAAATACTGGGAGACAGCAACAGTAAGGGAAAGACCTGCGCTCCAAGCTCTGTGCATGTTCATAATCACAGTCTTCATGGTCTTCTCTTTTGCTGGTTAACTGATTCAATCAGCAGAAGAGAGAATCCGTGAGGGGAAATAACCATGACTGCAGGGAGATGAGTGTGAATGGGCTGATTTAATCACTAGCAATACTGTTCCACCACCACACAACGCTCATGGTGCTGGAGAGTCAGAGCTTCACATCAACTCACTGTACACACTCACGTACTACAGCACATTATAAACTCACAGTGTTTGAGAGTCAAAGGCTGTTCTTTTCTGTTCTGGGGTTTGCCATCTGCTAAGATGTCTGAAAGCTAAGTCCCTGTATATCAGTTCATGTGCCAATGTTTTGTTCATCACTCAGCCTATTGAGATTCTTATGAGAGCAATGGTGTTTACACATCCTGGTTATTAAAGCCAAGCAATAATTTATCTTAACATGGCAATAGGACCTACCCCTCCCTCTTGTGTTATGCTGCGGGTCCTCTCTAATCTTTAAAACTCATTTATTTATGCGTATATGCATATTCATTATGTTGAGGTACATATGCATATTCATCATTAAATAACTAAATTATCTAAAACTATTTTCACAGTATACCTCTGAAAAGTCTCAAAAGACGGGAAACTGCTGTGTTATCTGTGCTAACAGATGCAATGGTATCTAACAGTAGTTTGTTAACAGACATCAAATATACTGCATGCTCAGCAGCTGGGTGTTACAATTCATTAAGAATGTCCATACAAGAGCCTTTGCTTTGAGACACACTATAAAAACTATTTGCTGATGTGAATAGTCAATGGCTTTCTGTTGCTTCATTAACTGTGCAGGTGGGTGATCTTTATAGATTCAGTGACATAGCAAATGTGTGTGCTGGAAGCTGAGACGCTGACACAGCCAGAGGCAGGGACTGCACTGGCTCCAGCCTATCCTCACGGTTGTCCAACAGAAATTCCAGATGAAGAGTTTTGTAACGTGAGGTGACGGGCCGTTTGTTTTTACTGGTGACGAGGTGAACATGAACAGGCAACACTGCAGTCACTCCGACTGTGTGTGTGTGGTTGCAAACAATTTCTGCCAATTATGTGTGATTGTGCTTTCATTAAACACACTCCAGGTGGTGTGTGAGGCATCTATTGGCAGGCAGAGAGAAAAGACCTCCCACACGCAGGCTTGAAACCGACCAGGCAGACTCCTCCCACTGGACCGAAGAGAAAAGCGTGTCTGCGCAGTCTGCCCCTCGTTTACCAGAGCGTTTGATGTGTATTTCAGAGCACCGTTTGATGTGTATTTGCTTGCTTTAATTGAAGTGATGTGAACAGTGTGTGCATATGACAGAGAAAAGTTATTGAATCAAGGGTGGCCCAGCTAAACATCTGAGTTCTGCTTCTGTGTTTGTGGACCCAGGCAAAGGTTTGTCAACAGCTCCAGTCATTTCAAGCTTTCTTTACAATCTCAATTATCCTAGCCATTGAATGAATTTAATTAGCACCGTATTTGCTGTGGGTGAACCAGCTAAACCAGGTTGCACTGAAATAAAGATCTTCGATATCTAGTACACAAAATCTGAGACTTGACCTAGCATTCCCAGTGGACTGAATCTTTATTTTCAGATTAGTTGAACACATTCCTAATGCAGGTTTTTACTGCTGATAGCTCTGGTTCTTTTGGCACACAGAACATACCAAGCGTATTTAGAAATGTTTTAATTTTTAAATACAAGCCTTCTAATTGCCCAGACAGCGAGCTTACTAGTGCAGTCGTTATGGCTTTATGAGACGAAATGCTTTTGCAGTGGCTGGCTGTCAGAGCGATGGGGGAAGCTAAGCCTCTGACTCACTCCTGTTGTCTGGCTGTGTGGCTTGGTGAGAAGCAAAAATAGGCCTCGACTATCTCCTGCTTCCTGTATCTAAGGGAAAAAATACAGGCGACATGGACGCACCGGTCACAGATTCCATCTGATCTCTGCAGACTCAACAAAATGTCTTTGGCTTCTCTGGTGTCCTCAAAGTTATCTCATATAGTAAAGTCTTTGTAGTCCTCAAGGGAAAGAAGGATTCACACTTGTCCTTTTTTATATCAAAATGACCCTTACAAATAATGCCTTCTGAGATTCTCTTAACCTGTCATGACAAATTCCAACTAGACTGTGGGGAAAAAAAATACTCAGGGATGAAGAGCTGAACATATGGATGGTATAAACAAAATGACTTCCCAAGACTGAAATTTCATAGAGGGTTTGATGTATTTATAATGCATTTACGATGAATAAATGGTTCTTAAAAGACAAACCTTTTTTGGTTTGTGAAAGGAATTCTGATTATGCTTGAGATCCTAAGTTATATACAAATGGCAAAAAAAAATAAATCTTTTTTTGTCTTTTTTCCCTGTTTTTTTGCTGTGATGTTTTGATGCACCTTGCCTAGAAAGAGAAGACTTAGTGCTGAACATAGCCTTTAAAGCACTTACTTTCTCTCTTTCCCATTGTCTGGTATAAGGACATGTTGGAGTTGGTGCAATTGGAGAACATGTGCTAACTTGTTTCTCTGAAAATATTTAGTAGCTTTGTTAATCTTTGTAAGCAAATGGAGGACAGTTATCTACTATAATGATAATAACATAACACACCAATTTACTCCAATAGGTCATCTGTGTTTACTGACTCTTATTCGTTACCCTTGTAACTATATATTTGTTTCTGTGAATTTTCTGAACATCTCATAGTAGTTTAATTAAGTTGAATAAGCCTGGAGTTTAAGAGGCTTTTTAAAAAAAGAGTTTAAGGGGCTTTAAAAAAATCTAGCAGAACACTGAATAACCTCCAAAGTGCTAAATAGGCGAACCACGATGCTCTGCAACTTTTGTCCTATTATTGAGTGGATTTTTGGAAGATGTTAGTGGGCAGACTGTATGCTAATTTATGACCTAGTGATGTGAACCAGAATAACAGTATAGGGAGAGAGAGAAACGGAGAGAGGGAACGTATTACAACAGACAAGTTCTCTATCATGAGGGAAAAAAAGAGCCCTATAGAATGAAGAGAGCGGTTGGATCAAAAAAAGCACTGCAAAATGCACATAAAAGCAGGTTTGACAGAACTAATAGCAAAGTTATAAATCCACTGGAAAGGTATTTATGCTTTCAGTTTTAGCTTATATCAGTGAAAATGTTCCTGTAGCTGGTGAGAAGCAATCATCTATGATTTTTATGAGTATATGTAAGGGAGAAGAAGGCCCTCAGATGCATTAAAGTGATGAGGAGATGTAAATTTCTCTCTTCTTCTTGCTTAATCACCTCATGACAAGGCTCCTAATCACAGGCTTGGAAGATACATTAGCGCTAGTTTGCTGATTATTCACAGACCTCAGACTTCAAATGCTATAAACGTTGTTCTGAGCACTAATGAGCTATGAACTCTGTGTCCCCAAAACCAAGCATATTCTTCCTGTGAACATATGAGAGAATCTTAGCAGTTTGTTTGACTCATAGTGAATTTATTTGTTTTCATTTGGATCTCCACCTAGAATGAAGCACAATGCACACAACTGCAATGGAAAAGTTAGGACGTTAAGAAAGCCACTAGGAAATAAACAAGAAGCAATGTGCAGCCCTTCAGTGTAAAAGAAGATACTTCAAAATATGTCCCTACGCTACATTAGCTAACCTATCATTCTCCTGCACCGGTCGCATGCTGATAAGAGCGCCCTCACCTGGCAGGCCTGGTACAGCAGCTGGTGTTCAAATTTCTTGATGCCAAGGATCTGCTGGAACATCTCATAGAGCTGGTCTTTGCTGAGGATGAGCTCAGAGGCAGCGCTGGCCGTCATACGCTGCTGTGCCTTGCGTGGGTCCTCATCTCCACGGTAGATGGTGTCAAACTTGGCCATCCAGGAGCTCAGCACCGTCTCCTTGCTCAGGCCATCGATCTCGGGCAGGCTGCGGACGCGCTTCTCAATGTGGCGCTTGAAGACTTCACGAAAATCTATAGCCGAGAAACCTCCAGTCTGGACCATCTTAGCCACACGGTCGCTCTTCAGAAAGACCTATGAGAGACACATCCAGAGAAAGGTTCTTAATGTGCATATAATGTGTTCAAATGTATAAATCTGAAATCTTACTGCAAACATTTCTGACAAGCAGCAATTGTTTCATTAATAATCATAGTTTGTTTTATTATGTTTATGATAAACATATCCTCATGCTAATATAAACAAATCAGTTTCATGAAAGTCATCATACTAAAGACCTGTCTAAAGTGGGAAAGAAGACAGTTGAAGGTCTTTTATTGTGTATTTTAAGTGTGCAGTGACTCAGTGAATAGGTCTTTGTTTGAAGCCCTGAGTCTCAGCCAGGAGAATTTCATTTCACCACCTGGGTGGCAGGACAGAGTCTTGGTGCCTGTTTTCTTTGTGTGTTGAGGGATGAAGTTTCAAGTGGAGGCTCACTGGAGGCTCAAAAACAAAAATGTCTATATCTAACAACTGTAAAGGACAAAGTGGACTTATATTTTAGCATGTTATGCAGCAGATTAGCTTGCAAGATTGCAGGGCTCTGGGAACTAAGTCTCAGAAGGTCATGAAAAACCACTCAATCAAAAACGGAATATCATACTGTTAACACTTATGACAAAGTTGTGAAAAATACAGTGTACTGAAGGTGAAACTAGGCTTGCCTAGTGGTCTTGTTAACGTAGAACAAATGAGATGGTATATTGCATTTTATTGATGTTATTTTTCGTGGAAAAAGGCATTCTGTTTGCATATAAATGTTGGCTTTTACTAAGAAGACATCAGGTAAAATACTGAGATGTTAGTCTACTGGTCTTCATCTTTCTCACACTCTTAATATAAAATCCTTTGCATATGTTAATTATTAATCACATGACATGATGGATATTGTAAAAAGGAAGAAAAACCATGCTGGTAATATGTAATTAGAACAACCATGCTAGTAATAAGTAATTAGCACTACATTTAACAACTAAACATGAGTAAATTTTATAGAAAAATAAAACACCTTTGGTTCACTGGGACTGCAGATGCACACAGTACTGTTGCTCTTCAAAGTATACCAGCATCAATGTATGATATACATAATATTATCAATCAGAGCTTTGCTTTAATACTATAATTTGATGGATAAACCTCCATCTGTAGTGATATACTGCAATAATATAGCAAGGCCATTACAGCCACAGGAATAAATGGAAACTTTAAAATTTCACAGCTTTGAAATGATGGGGCCAGTGCTGGCAGGAATGGTGCATTTATAAAGTCACAAATGTTACATCTCTCTCTGAATTATTCAGGCCATCTTTTCCTTCTGTAACCAGACAGAGGAAGTGTGGTGTGATTTGTTCTCTAGTTCAGGTGGCAGCTGAGTACGGCGTAAAGGGTCTGTCTAAGAACCTGGATTCAGGCTTACGACAACCCCCCTCCCCCCCCAGCCTCCCACAGCCACACCCTCTCATCTACCTTTGTCTCGAATCAAGTTTTATGGGAGTGGGAGTAACATTTGATTTATGTTGCTTCTCTTCAATTGGAAGGTCTGGTGAAGCTGTTTGGCAGCTGTTTTTTCCTGCTTTAAAACTCCGTCTCCGGTGCTCAATTCAGAAAGATGGATTCGGCTTTAAATTGCTGTGTGATTCCAGTCCAGATAGCAATTTCCCATAAATGTCTCTTTACCTGTGCATACAGTGCCAAACTGCTTTGAAAATGAACTGTTTTCCCAAGTTACTGAACTAAGATGACCTTGGAATTGGGAGGTCGTCCTTTTAAACCAAGTGATGTGTATATAAAGACTATATGTGAATTATGATCATTAGCATCGGCTGCAGTACCGTCAAACTCTATTAAGCTGTTACTTCATATTTCTTTATATACATGTAAAAAGTCATTAACATGGATAGAATGGACTTGCAACACTGGTCATTGCAAAAGCCAAGGCACATATTGTGATTGATGGTACAGAGAAAATACGGAAAATCTGTTCCTAGTGTTTGTTGCCGGTTAGTGAAAGTTTGTCTAAGGTCATTCTGCAATAACTTCGTTGCCACTAGGGTGCAGGTTTTGAAGGAGCTTCCTGAAACAAGCTTCAGCGTACAGCAATGTGTGATGTCATGCTATCATGTAACTATCATTCTGGTTAAGTCACATCTAATCATATTGTGTTTACTTCTGGTTACTTTATATTTAACCATACTGCATTGTGCTTGTTTATTTAATGATTTATTTATTTACTTAACATGCTTCATATTCACAACATGCTGTATGCTGGCGATATTATTGTTGGAAAAGGTGAGGCAACCTCTTCATCTTTAAGCAAAGGCTGAAACATGACCCCAGAGCCTCATTCTGTCACTCTGCCTTGCATTTAGTGCCACAAGCTAATTAGCATCCACAGAGGTCCCAACCATAGCAACAGAACAGAATGACATAGTGACTTTACCACAACAATACTTTATCAGTGAAGCCATTAGCATAGAAATGTCCCCACTATGTGTGTGTGTGTGTATGTGTGTGTGTGCTTTGAGCTAAAAAGGACCTTTTATATATCCCCTGAGGGCTGTTTAGTGCTCCCATCTTAATTTTAATTTACTTATGCAAAGACATGTTATTACCAAAATGCTTTATATGGTGGCAAATGTGACATGAGTTAAGTAGGTTTTAAAAAATAACACTTAAAAATATAGATGTTATCATTTTGGTTACTGGCAGTGTTTCCTGTTGTATATGTTTTTGCATAACAATGCCATAATCATTGTTGTAAAAAGTTTATACTAAGATTTTATTTGTGTACTGATTAAACCATTTATTAGATTAACAGTAACACAGGTGATTTTATCATTCAGATATTAAAACATTAACACAGACGATGAAAACATTAACACAGACGATGAAAACATTAACACAGACGATGAAAACATTAACACAGGTGTTTAAAACATTAACACAGGTAATTTTACCTACAGGTAGCACTTTAAATGGAATGAAAATGAAAGGTGATTATTTTCAAAACTGCTCAACGGTACCTCATAGTAGCTCTGAACTGCATTGATGAAAGCTTCATCCGCCACAATCTGAGTGTCTCCTTTGAGAAAAGACTCAAAGCGATCCTTGGTGGTCTGGAGCTGCTGCTTGGTGATCTGTAGAGGGAGAGGAAACAAAACCGCATCAGCATCTAATCAATAAAAACAAAAGAGCACAAAGGACTGAGGTAGGATGAGGGGAAGAAGACATGTACATCTGTGTAGGCAGAATGAACAAACCCATAAACACTTCTCAGCCTTTGCACCCTGATTCATGCTATTATAGATTTTTCTATTCCTCCTGGACTTTAGATTACAGTTTACTGATCTATAATAAAATTTTCAAATTTGAGTAATCCCATATGGTTCCAGTAGCAATTTGTTTTAAGGGTTACAGAGGTCACACGGCCCGTTGAGGCAATAACAAGGCAAAGGAACAGCTCAGTAATACATCAGGAGTTCAGACCAGTAGATCTTATTCAGTACATCCTCTTCACAGCAGTTAATTCTCCCTGTTTTTTGTTTTCTGACATTACTCTTCTAAAACCATCCCATACACACCAATATTTCTCTTTACTAAAATATGCTACAGTTCCTCATTCATTTTTTTGTCCTAGAGCCACAAACTTTGCGCAGGAATGCACGTTTTACCTAAACCATCTCTCTCTCACTCTAATGGCCACTGTCTCGCTCTCTCACACTCCACACTGCCTTTCTCTGAATGCGCGGCTGCAGAAAACGTCAGTCAGAGCTTCCAGTACATTCTTTGAGCCAAGCTTCCAGCACATCTGCGCTTGCTAATCGCAGTTTTGCAGAACTTGTTTACCTGGCTCAGGTATGTAGGAAGCTATGACATGGTCACACTGTGTGTCCTTAAGGCCTAAGCTGAAGATGCTATAAATGCATCAGCCGTGCCCATTATCAGCAGCAAGCAAGACAGCCTCAGAACAAAGGAAGTGCTAAGAAGGAAAAGACACATGAGAACAACCTCCTCCGCCTACTCATACACACTGCAGGAAGCAGAGCAATGACAGTAGATGTTCTCACTCTCTCTCTCTCACATACACACACACACACACACATGTACACACAAAAATACACACTGTCCTATATAGACAGACTGTGGTAAATGTTAGATGTTTGCTGTGTAACTGTTTAAAACAAATGAGAGACTTTGCAAGATCACCTCTTCTCTCGCTCGCTCTGTGAAAGTCACCTTTAGCAATTAGCAACAACATACTGCATAGAATTTATTATACTGCCTGTAATTCTCTCACTAAGAAACTATCAGTATAACTACATCATTCCATAAAAGTCAAAGGTTTTATGTGAACTCTTTTATGCATGTAGCACTCTGCAGTATTTGTCTGAAACATTTAAAATGATAGCACAGCAACTAGGGATTCAATCAAATCCAGTGTTTCCTGTTTGTGCATGATATACAGCGTTCATATACTGAGGGTCTATGATAATTCCTAAAGATGAATCAGTAATATGTGACCTGTTTTAGGTGTGGAATAAGTAGCAATAAAGGGGAAAAAAAAAATTTATTATGGTCTGTTTCTTTAGGCATAGGGTTTGTTTGTTGGAACCCCATGAAAGTTGTCGTTTGATAATCTACCTGTAAAGTAATAAGCCTTTCACATAAAGTTTTACAGTTAGAACCTTTACATATTTGTAAATATGTTTACCATATAGGATATATATCCTTGTATTTTTCCATATATTATATCTATCCATCTATCTTAGCTATCATGGTTATTTGTGGAGAGTGCATTAAGTAGATGCGCAAACAATCATGATATCCAGGTAAATCTGGCTCTCTTGAGGTCATAGTTCATTTTGAAAGTTTTGTTTTATTATTTGAGCTTATCCAACAATCCATTTCCAATTTAATGTCTGTGTAAACAAAAGATGTTCAGCACATCTCTTTAAATAAATCTACAGATAATCATGCTTATCAAGCTGTGTGTTTGATGCACTATGCTTGCGTTCTGTCTCCAAGTTCTTAGTTTCCCTGTTTCAGCTTTTGTCCACTTTGCTTGAATCTCATCGAATATCGGAACTAAACGCAAAAATTATGTGTAGAGTTAAACTATTATATTTGCTGTTACACTGACACTTTTTATATATATTTCTTCTTGAACTTTTATACTTTTAATTTATATCATTTATAAATATTCAAAATTACAGTGAAGTGCACAAGGTTCCCAACAGAAAAAAAAAAAGTCCCGCAGCACTAAGGACACGCCCACTCCATCACTGTCACGGGAGGCCAGCCCCGCAGCACTAAGGACACGCCCACTCCATCACGTCAAGGCACCAAACCACTCCCCCGATCCCAATCACCCTGTTATTAATGCAGCACACCTGTTCCAGTGCTGAGCCTTGGAGCCACTTCCTCGGTTCACTGATGGTTGTTTCGCTCAACAAGAGTGTTGCTGTGTGCTTACTTAGCATTGCGGCACTTGTTGACGCTCTTGCGCGTTTATCGATTGTATTGTATCTTTGTTTGGACAGTAAAGACGTGCCTCTGCCATCTTCGCCTCCTGCTTCCGCATCTTTGGTCACCCTGTCACAGGTGGCAAATGCACTTGAAGGGGTAGCAGTACCTAATTATTTATTAGGGCAGAGTATATGATGACATTACTGTATTGGCTTCAGATTTGCCCTGTAGTTTCCTAATACTCGAAGGTTACAATACCAACAGTGGTACTATAATTATTTAAATCAACTTGAAGAACAAATTGTGATCCATCAACTCTAGAGCAAAAAAACTATAAAAAAGGGGAATATTTCTTTTTACATGGAAATGGAAAATGTATTACTCACCTCTATCCAAGCCTAGCAATTATGCAAATGACATTGTTAAATATGTGCTATATCATGAGACTGAGTTAACATGCAAGTTTACAAAGACAGATAGAGCAGTGGAGTAGGTAGAAAAAGATTTACAAAATGCTACCAGAGTCTCATTCACTTTCATTTTTTCTTATTTATTTATCAGCCAATAACACTGCAATTGCAAAGTTGGAACTAACTATAGTTTAATTAACAACAATTCAATCTGAAGTTTGGTTCTCTAGTTTAAAATGTATATATACTTTTGTCGATTGTTTTTTGCGTCTCGATTATGTTTCAAGAATATGCTTAATCAAATGTTAAAACAAATATAACTGACAAATATAATTGGTTAATGTAATTTAATCATTATGAATTAGAGTGGCACATGTGACCCTGTGGCCACGCCCAGTGGTAACAGTGTAAAAGCCCCAGCAATTCCTGCACTGGGATGATAATCTGGTTCAATAACCGCAGCCAGTGAGTCACAGGCTGGAGGGCCCCTGGTGACCTGTCCACACCAAGAGATGGACTAAAATAAAGGCAAGGTGAAAGATTCACTTAATAGCTTCACTTAATAAAGGGGCAGGTGAATGTAGGGACAAAGGTAGTTGTTTCTAAAGCCTGCTTGGTATATATATGTGGTCTACAACCTAGATTGTTTCAATCAGACAGAGCTTTAAGGATCAAAACCAAACCAGAGCTTTAACGATAAGAAATGTAATTTGGTAATTTGGATTTTTGGGTCCTGGTTCCAGTTCAAGATGATTGTTGGGTTTAAGGTTCAACATTCACGCTTCACCAAAACAAAAACTTTGGTAAAGCGTGATGTTTCTGGTAACAAGAATTTGTAGTCATATTGTTTGCTGTAGTATAAGATGAATATAGCACCTGTTTCCTGACAAGCTGGATCTGGCTTTCGGTTCAACCTCACCAGTGGTTGAGGCATCTTTTTCCTTGGTGTTGCTTTCTTATGTATCCAAGGACAAATGCTCAAGAGCTTTGCCTTCTCTGTGGTTCTGTGGTGTAATGCAAGATACAGTGTACCTAGAATATATGAAATTCAGTATAAAAAAAATGGAAATAATAAATTATTCAAAAAAGAAGAAAACTGATGTGTAGAATCAGGAGACCAAGAAGCATCCAATATGGTGCCTAAAACAACTCAGTGTTTAAGTGTTTGTGGCCTGTTGTTGTGTAAAGGAGAGAAATAAATGAGACAAAGATAGATAGAGAGATAGAGGGGCTGAAAGAGAGAGAGAGTGTTTATTTGAATGTGCAAGAGATTCTGGTGTGGGAGGAAAGTGGAAAGTACCACTTTCCTCCATGTAGGGCATGTCTGTGAGGCATTAAATTACCATGTAGGGCATGCCTATGAGGCATTAAAGTACCATGTAGGGCATGCCTATGAGGCATTAAAGGACCATGTAGGGCATGCCTACGAGGCATTAAAGTACCATGTAGGGCATGCCTATGAGGCATTAAAGGACCATGTAGGGCATGCCTACGAGGCATTAAAG
>JAOXYF010000018.1:7969956-7982468 GCA_028565775.1 Sternarchorhynchus goeldii | reverse complement strand
GGGCATGCCTACGAGGCATTAAAGTACCATGTAGGGCATGCCTATGAGGCATTAAAGGACCATGTAGGGCATGCCTATGAGGCATTAAAGTACCATGTAGGGGGCATGCCTATGAGGCATTAAAGGACCATGTAGGGCATGCCTACGAGGCATTAAAGGACCATGTAGGGCATGCCTATGAGGCATTAAAGGACCGTGTAAGGCATGCCTATGAGGCATTAAAGCGCCATCTGTGTGTTCATCTCTGCTGTTGTCCTCACTCTCCCTCTCACAGAAATGGACACAGGCTCACACACCCATTTGTCCTTTCAGAGTTTTTGAATGTGTAATGTGAACAGTGGAAATTACACACTGTGTAATGTGAACAGTGGAAATGAGCAGAAACAAAGTGTAATCAATATTTCAGACATGTTTTCACTCTGAGTGTTCTGGGAAAGAGAAACAGATGAAATGAGTATCTGACAGGTGTTTTTCAAAATTAAAAAGAGTTGTTTCCCTCTTGAAAAAAAATTGGGATGCATGTAATAGATAGATAGATAGATAGATAGATAGATAGATAGATAGATAGATAGATAGATAGATTTGGGTTTATTTATTTGGGTCTTTGTGTGTGTGTGTGTGTGTGTGTGTGTGTGTGTGTGTGTGTGTGTGTGTGTGTGTGTGTGTGAGTCAGTGAATATGCAAAAGCATCTGATGAGTCAGAAGAACAGCAGAGGTCACCTAGGTTCATTCCTTAATTAAATGAAAAGCACTTTAGTTAGTGGTCAGTTAATGCTGTTCAAGCCTTTCTCTCAGTGAGGCCTGACATTGCTCATCCTGTTGACAGACTAAAGAACCAGCCAGTGTTCTTCAGCAAGTTCATTGCATCTCCGCATATATCTAGTCCATGCAGTTCCCATCAATCCTTTTTCAAAGCTTTCTTATAGACTTGCTCTGCAGCAAAGACAACATCCATCAGCCTCTGTACCTCAGCACAAAGCTAGAGAATATATACAAATACATGCACACTTGCACAGATGGGCAGTTTCTGCTAGAGGTACAGTGGAAAGCAGTGGCCTACCCTCAACCAAAGCATTAACACTTTTAATAAAATGTTTATTACCCAAGTGGAAAATGATCTAACATACAGGAGGTACTAGACATTTCCACACACACATTGTATTGTATTGTATTGATTTCCTTTCTTTTATTTTTCCTGGAAAGGAAAACAAAACATGTTCACTGCATTTTTGCAAACATCAAGTTATTCTTGCTAATGTATTCATCTCATTTCATGTATTAGAGTGGCTCTAATCATTTTCTCCTGACATATGCTTTTGACATTTTCAGTTTTATAGGAGTGAACTGGGAGCGTGTACTTTTGTGTACAAAGGCATGTAACAGTGTCTCTGTGTAACAGTGTCAATGTGTAACAGTATGTTTGTGTAACAGTGTCTTTGCGGATGTGCATGCATACTCAGCAGAAGCACACTGCAGAGTCGTTAGTAATTATTAAAATTGCATGAATGGAGCAGTTTTTGAGCTAGAAGACGATGCATGAAAAGAGAGAAAGGGAGAGACAGAGAGAGTGAGAAGGAGAGAGAGGAGGAGAGAGACTATATATGAGAGAAAATATAGCAGCTTCTTTCAAAATAGTGCCTTTTGATCAATGTAGGAAATGCAATTAGATTTTAGTTTTAGCTAAAGCTTCAATGAAATCATAATTGGTTGAATGGGTGTGAGATTAGTTTTCCAAACTGGCTCATCAACAGAGGGAGAATAAGGGACAAAAAGAAGAAAAAGAACCTTCCCTAAATATTATGTAACTCAATGTGAAAGGAAGAAAATAGAGGTGCTTGCCAAATTTAGAACCAGACAGCTGAAGTAGAGCTGAGGGGGTGACTTTGAGCATGATGCAACCATAATTCATCTTACTGCTAGTCTGTAAAAAAACAACAACACTTGGATTGTGTTCTGCATGGACTTGCATTTCATTCATTGGGCTACGGATTCTTCACTAACAACAATTGTTCATATTCAGAAATTTCTACACATCAACCTTGTTTTTGAGATTTTGCTGCCTCACTCCAGTCTGTTTGTGCAGTTTGAACTCCTGGTCATTGAGAGTTTGAGAAAAAGCCATACAAGTGATTGTATCTCAGAGAGATATGTTTTCAGCGATGTAGTCTTGTATCCATATTGACTTAATGAGGCAGCTGCCTGGTTTAGAGATGGCATTATTATATGTGCAAAAAATATGATGTGACATTAGTAGCTATTTGGTTATTTTAGGTTTTGTGCCATAGTGAAGGCACACGTTTTGCAGAGGCTAAAATGTTCTTCTATGTGAAATATTGGATGTCATGGATATCATTTGACAACAGGGCCAAAACTCACACCAGACAAAGATGATATTTGGAACTCATAACATAAATAAATACCACACCAAAAATATGAAATAAATGTTACATATATGAAAAACCCCAAAGGAAAAGAAGGGAAACACCCTGCAATATGCTGGTTCTGCAGGTTTTCTCCTTTTATTTACTCAAACAATTTCAGTTACATACACACATATAAGTATGCACACACACACACACACACACCCCACACACACAAAGCAAATACAAACATGCAAAGCAAATAAGCACCCCCACACACAGTGGCCTGAGCAAACAGAAGAACTGAGCTGTTTGTGACTCCACGGCCCATTCAGTAGGGCGTCATCTTCATCCAGTTCACATTCACAAAAGCAGCTGAGACAGAACAAATATCTCAAAGCTGTCCAAAGCCTCATTCATCCCAGAAGCCTCAGAAGAACTCTGGTAAAACTCTGCCTAAGGAGGAATATTGTGTCCCCATCCCCACCCCAGCTCCCACATCCACGCACTGCCTCTGAACTCAGATAACATCTCTTAGGCTGACCACAGAGCACATGCACCCCAAGATACTTGGTTAGTCACACTTTTAGTACATTCTGAGCCAAGGGGCAAAGCTCACAGGCTCTCACACTTTGCAGCTTCCACCAGCAACTTAGCTTCAAGAAGAAACCATGTAAACTGTCCTTCTCATGTCAGCAGAGAAGCATGCTGCAGCTAGCTGCTGGGAGATGAGGTTTCTTTTGATGGCTGCTATCTGAAGGCATCGATAGTGCGTGAAGGCAGTGATAGTCTGTGAAGTTCACCTCAATACATGGGTTATATTTACTCAGAATGAACAGCCTTTTTAAATATGAAAAGCAGAGGAAGTCTACATTCTGAGTCACAATGTGCAATGTGTCTTGGGGCTGAACAATTAATTGTCCATAAAAGGTAATCATGAATTTGGCCTCTGTAATTAGCTAATCATGAAGGCTGTAGTTCCCCATTTCCATTAAGCTGTACTGCCATTATATTGAAGTCAAGCATTTGTAATCATAAATGGTGCCACTGAGTGCCCTGTGAGAGTAAAATCTGCCAAAGGCACTGTGAGCCTTCTGACCAACCTCAGATAACCCCAATAATAATGGGTAACTGCAGAGTTCTAGTGTCCAGTTGTGTCATGTCCACGTGCCTCAGGTCAATGGTCCAGTCAGTTTGTCAATACAGATATACTGTAGGCTACGGTAGCTCACTGAAGGTTTTTTAACAGACCATCTTGCCGTCTTGTGATGTCAGACGTTCATTTGCTCATTATGTAAACTTATGTGAAGTATGTAACTCTGGCAGTCTAGCTAAGCACACAGAGACAGACAGAGAACTGCACACTGATCCCAAACCTGTGATAACCATCTGAAGTTAGAACATTTGCTAAGTGTCCTAACACGTGAGAGGTTTAGCAGTCTGACAAATGCCGCTTCCTCAAAACGCTTTGAAACGTATATGTGATTAGGTTCATCTTCCATTCAGGCACAATGCCTCTGAGACAAGCTATTTGTTTGCTTCTTGTAAGACTACGTTGCTTCGCACAAGCACACACTCCCTTTCCATTTTCTGTAATCCAAAGCAACATCCAAACGCTCCCTGTGACGGGCTGATAGAATATGTGTGTTTGGTTGTGAGTTTGCAACTCCCCTAGCTGTGGAGCTGAATAAATATTGGGATTTTACATTGTAACTCCATCCTTTGGAAAGCAGTGTGTGTATGTTTGGGGACTGGTGTAGGGTGAGATGTGGTGTGCTGTACAGTATAATGGAGTAATTAAGCAGAGTCAAGGAAAATGTTATTATCATATTTTTGATATACACAGATATTGTGTTACTTAAACATAGGCATTAGCATGCTTGACCAAAGCAAAAGGTTATTAGAGCACCTGAACACCACACAAAGAGCTAATGTGTGTATCTGCAAACAGAACTAATGAATGTGCTGTGGTGCCAAAATTTTTTCACATGTAGTGCAAAATAAGACTTTGAACCGTGTGACATGACAGAGTCAGTAAAATAGCTCCCGTCCGAGGCCCAGTTATTCCAAGCAAAGAGACAGAGCATGAACGCAGAGACAGAGCATGAACGCAGAGACAGAGACAGAGCACAAACACAGAGACAGCATGAACACAGAGACAGAACACGAACGCAGAGACAGAGCATGAACACAGAAACAGAGCATGAACACAGAGACAGAGCATGAACACAGAAACAGAGCATGAACACAGAGACAGAGCACGAACACAGAAACAGAGCACGAACGCAGAGACAGAGCACGAACACAGAAACAGAGCACGAACGCAGAGACAGAGCACGAACACAGAAACAGAGCATGAACACAGAAACAGAGCATGAACACAGAGACAGAGCACGAACACAGAGCACAAACGCAGCCCTGTTCCTCTCTCCACAGGGAAAACTTTATGGTCCAGATGTGTGGAAGCAACGCTTCTGCAGGGAGAGAAACCTTGAGCTCAGTGTTACCTGCTTCTCAGCCTTGTATAAGGAAGAAGGTCGCACATGCATGGGATTGGGAAAATGAGCACGGAGTCAGGGGGTTGGCGGCAGCACAGAAGTATGGTGGGCACGGAGGGGTGGGGTGTGCTTTTGTCTTTAGGCCTCACCACTCCTGTGTATGTGTGTTTGTATTGATTTGAAACATACATTAAGAGGACTCCCTCCACCCCCCTTGCCTCACCCTTTAATAGACATCAAATGATTCTTCACTGCTTCGTTTTTGTGAGCAAATAGAAGAGCTCAATAAAATAATTATGTCCTGTAATAATGACTCATTTGAAGAAAATTATAAGGCCTGTGATGAGTCAGCATTTTCTTCATTAATGTTATTAGTTGGATATTCTGCAGGTCAAGAACACCATATTACGCATTTTTCCAGATCACTGTACACTTTAACCTCCAAAGGTACTTTCTCATGAATGTTTCTAGCTTTAGGTTTGTTACACACTGTAACTACTGGATGGGATCATTATTCTTACTCCTCGTCCTAACTGAGCTGTCTAGCTTCAAAAAGTGGGGAGGGAAAAAGGCTATTAGTCCTAGCAACATAAATTAGCCATACTGTATATTTTCCCATAATGAACAAAGCCAGAGGACATCCAGTTTTCTGAAAAAAATGTCTCATTAGTAGGGTTATCTAGGCAAGAGTAAGACGATAGAGTTAAAGTGTGTACTTAACGCTGCTTCCTCAAGATAACACAGTAAGTAGAATTATATGAAATATAGAAATGAAAGTACGAAGATCAGTTCGTTCGAATGGGTTTGACATATGAATTTCCATATATTTTATTTGGGGCAGATAGCAAATTGAAAGTCACAATGAAATGGCAAAATAAATGGTACATGACTACAGAGTGTGTAGTGAGAGAGGGAGGCAGGGAAATGTGCCCTGTTGAGTTAATGCAGTGCTGCATTCTTGAAGAATGCTATTCTGCTGCTTAACATTTCCAGCGAGTGCTTCGATTAACGCTGCCACCTCTCCCTGGGTCTTTCTTCACCTCTTATATGATGCTGCTGTTAAAATGGGCTATCAGACTATCTGAGGTCACAGAACACTGTGTTCAAGTCCCTTCTCAAGCTTCCTGATTTAATGTGACTGTTCTTGCCCCCGTCTTATTAAAAAGTCGTTCACCTCTAGATCTCCTTTGAGCATCTCTGGTTCGACGTCAGGCTGCTAATATATTTTCACATATTTCTCTTCTAAGCAATTCATCCTCCATTCACAAGGCTGGGACATCCTGAATCTCCCTCCTTCTCTGTTACCGTCTTATGCTTCCCCTAAACATCACTTCCTTTCATCCTCATTGCATTTCCTGCTTACCCCCCCCCCCCCCCAGTCCTCTTTATCTGCCCTATATGAGTCACACATCTGATTTAATTTCTCCTGACATAACCATCTTCTCGATTTAGAAAGTGCAAACTCTGAGTATCTTCAGTCAACTGCATCTGGGCTACTGATGATGAGCAGGGTCTTTAATAGACTTTTTTAGATCTTTGAGGGTAGAAGGACCAATAACATCTTCTAAATTCCTACATGAACCTTTTGAGTAACTAAATGAAAACTCTTTCAAATCAAATCAAATTCAGATTGTTTCATTTTAATCTATATAGGCTTTAGGACCAAAAGAGAGATTTCTTTTTAAATGAGTGCAGTGCTGTATACAGGCAGTCCTGTTCTAATTTAACTCAATCAGTTCATCTGGTTGAGCCTTCAGCTTGATAAAAAACAGCAAAGTATTAACTTCTCACAGGAAACAAAATAAAATGTTAAAACAAAATATTATGTAATTCCACTCCCATGTGTTTTGTGTATCATATTAGGGGCATGTTATTAAAGAAACGCATTTTTAAAACCTTTTCATTGACTTGATGAATGCTAATCCTGAACTGGATGCTTCTTACACTCTTACAGTGTGTGTGTATCTCTGATGTGTGTTTCTCTCTCTCATGCCCTCCTGCTTTACGTCTCATGTTTCATGTAGACAACATGCATGCTGACTGCCTTATTGATCCAGCTGAGTGTATGAGCATGGCCAAGAGATGCACACACCTACCTACACACACACACACACACACACACACACACACACACACAGCTCCATAAAAATATCTCAAGGGAAAATGAGGGGAGAATGTTCATGAATTTGTCGGTCTGGGTGCTCGATTATGGGCATGCTCACTGAACCCGTCACACAATGCTGCCCTGATTTGCATCCTTTCTGAAGAAGGAAATAATCATGTGGTCTGCAGCCTCACTCTGCTGGCAGAGGGACGTCCTGGAGTCCTGGCGTCCCTCTCATCACCACACATTGTAACCAGCCGTCAGAGGCACAGGGACTGACTGGCTTTCTCTCATTTCTCAATCACCAAAAATGTTAAGGCTCAGAAGAATAAACCACATCTGGCTTCATAAGACCATTAAGGGAAAAGGTAATGAGGTAATGGTTCTTTTTCAGAATGCTTTATAAAAGGTAAGATGATCTGAAGGGTGTGTTCTGGAAAGCTACAGTGTATTCTGGAAAGTTGCAGTACATTCTGGAAAGCTACAGTATGTTCTAGAAAGCAGGCCCTCAGTTCTACACTCAGTAGAAAACTTTCTCAGAAACTTTTTTATAATGTGAAACTACAGAGTTATGGAGCTTGACTGTGACAGCTTTCTATCGCAAGGCAGTACATTACAAATACTAAACATTTAACCATTCTGGGAGTTCACTCAGCACATAGTGCTCATCTAATCTTTAAAATCCTTGTCAGCTATGGAATATACCTTTAAAGAACATAACTGTAGTCCTAGAGAGCTGCAATGCAAGATGTAATGCAATGCAATGCAATGTGTGCTTTGCTTGTGTGTGTTACATTCCAAGAAAAGTTAAACGCGTGCAGACAGTAAAATTACGTATTTAAGGGAAATCGGTATAGAGTGGTGCGTTAAACCATGCAAGGCAAAACAGGGCAAAGACACGATCCAAAAACCAGAGTACAAAAAACAAGCCGAAATCAACCTAACAAAACTAAAGAAGCAGGCAAAGAAACCAGTCACAATCCAAGCTTGAGATATACACAGCGGGCCAGAGAAACAAAATGCTCAGTAGCTCAAAACACTCACTGTGATTGCCAGTACTTTGCAAAGTACTAAAGGGTAGCGTCTGCTTTAAGTGCATATATTTAATGAGGCACAGGTGATATCAATATGCTGGTGATGAGGATCTGGTCTATCTAAGTGAGTGTTGCTGAGATTTGTAGTTCTCTGAGTTGGGCTGCATGACAGTGTTTGTATTTGTGTGTATACATGTGTGAATGATGTGTGCATGTGTATGTGGGTTATGAATGGAAAAGTGTACAGGAAGTAAAGAATTTCTCCCAAAAGTAAAAGGTCCCAGTGTAATTCAGACTGTATTAGATATTTTGTATTTCCTTTACTTAATGGCTACTTGAATACACAGCAGTACAATCCAAACAAAAGCGTAATTAGAACTGTCATCTTTATAGTCTCTTCTTTTAAATCAATTAACACTGATTTAAAAAAGTTGAACTGTGCTGTGCCAAAAAGCATTTAGGATGAGAGGCTGATTAAGACATTCTCACATGCTTCTGTAAAGAGAATAAACTACTAAACCCTGTTATCATAAAGGCTTTTTCTGCAGATATCTGCAATATTATTATATAGGTATTTGTAATACAAAGTTATTAGTAGAATCCGAGAAGCATTTCACTATTTCACTAACCAGATGTAATTTTCCCCTAACCAGGCCCAGAACCTTAGGAAATTCTTTTTGGTGAATCACTGAAATTTTTTGATTCACAAAAACCTCAGTGATAATTTTTTTTTAAAATTTCAAACACTTTGATTTTTTTAAATCAATATGCTACACCATTTAATCAGGTCAGATACTGTATACTAAATTCAGCATTTGGCCGTATTAATCAATAATTAATATTCCTCTAATCTTTTAAAAATATAATTATAGTATCAGATAATATTTCAATAAAAGATATGTGCTTGCTATCAGGACTTGATTTCATTCCATTTCGTGTCCTCAAATCTGCAAGACGAATCGAGTTCATGAGAGGAATTCAGTTCATTCCACTGAAAACTTGCCCCCAAATACAGTATAGAGTGACAATTTTGCAATACAAAACAAACACAAATGTATCCATCTTCTGCTGTGTAGAAAAATAATTCAGTCAATCTACTTTGCTTGTACCTACCTTACAAACAACAACAAAGCTTTACATTTGAGCCGTGTTCTTTACTATGATGATTCACACCGATGACTCTCACCGATTGACTACAGTGACTCTTTTGCACTTTGGGGACCTCAGCAGTGTCTCTGCAATACAATTCATCCCAATGACCCAAATACTATCATCACTGACTCACTAAACGGAACTGACTCCCAGTGGGAGAATCAAAGCCTTGATTCTTTGCAGAAGCTACTACAACAGAGTTGAATGGTCAAAGTTCACACAGCTCCACACAGGGCCACGTTATTCAAATAAGTGAATAACCCTGTTGCTGCGGTTTACACAGCTGTTTTATGTCCTTCAGTTTCCCTGCAGTTGAAACATAATGCCCTTCTAACATCCTGATGTGGATAACAAAAATAACTTCATAATATTACCATAAACCAGCTGACTTAGCTTTGGCACTTGTTTCTTTTTCCAATTTCTTCTTGTACAACATGTAACATCACACAACGGAGTCTAAAGGAGTAAACAGTAGTATCTCATTTCCACTGGAAAAAAAAAATTTACATTTTAAAAAGATGGTATATCAAAATGTGGAAGGTTCATTTGTGTGTATCTGGCACTGACTGTCGTAGGCTAGTGACCTCAAGCTGTTAAGAGGTTGTTGTAAATTCTAAGTGATCAAACGTCGATCAATAACTGAGGGGAAGTAGACGGGAGCTATAGTGCACCCATGCAAGCTCAGGATTAGATACCAGAGAGGCAACAGGCTGACACACTGCAGCATACTGGGATACTGCAGCATACTGGGATAAATGGCCTGAAGCTTTAAACTAAAACTGGAGGCTCTCGGGGGGGGGGGGGGAGAAAATAATATATTTAATGATGATTAAAAAGATGTCAGGAAAAAAATTACAGAAAAAACTAAACTGAAACAGGCAATTTGTATGCAAATCAGAGTAATGCAATGGACCAATGATCTAAAAGTTAATAACAAGTTTGATGGTTCTAGATGAATCACTATCAAAAGGTCATTTAAAAGGCTTTACAAAAACACAACAAAAGAGGGAAGAAATGAAGGGAAGAAGCTCCATGGTTTTCTATTGAGGGATGGTAGGAGAATAATGCTAGAATGGAAAGATGATCAGCACATTGAGCACTAATGTACTAGGGGATGCAGACATTTCTGAAGCTTTATAGCTCTAGCTTCAACAGCACAGAGAAGTGAGAAGTATGAGGAGGTGGTCTCCATCTTAAAGAGGTAAAAAGATGAAACGGGGAACCAAAAGAATGAAGAGAACAGGACCATACACACAAAAATGGTCAAGTGTCTAAAGCTTCAGTTTACAACAGAAAACAACAGAGACAGTAAAGACCATTTAAAAGTAAATATGAACTGAGATCAGTGGTTGTGAAAGAACACTTAAGTTTGTTGGATCTGTTTTCTTGAGTTCAGCATACAAATATCCATTAACTACTACTACCACTTCTACTACAACAGGAACAACAACAACTTCTACTACTAATATTTATAATAAAAGTGGCTTCAGAGCTTTAACCTTGCCCTTGTCTCCTTGTTCTGTTGTTTTCATAGCACAGAAATGAAAAAGACAAGTAAAAAACTGAAAAGTATTAAAACATTAACATGTAATTAATTCTATTCAGTTGAATTAAACAAAACAAACTAAACAAACAAAAAAACATACAAGCAACAGCCTTGTATACGCTTGTATCTAACGCTACGTCTTACACCTAAAGTCACCTTGGAAGATGAATGGGCAAAGCAAGAGATGGCGCAAATGGAACTCTATCCTGCCACCGCAAGAGTGCACACAACCACGGACTCCCAATGTGAGCGGGTCACCTGACTGTACTACGGCAATGACACGGCTTTATTTTGGTCCGTCTCCATCACACTCTAGAAGAACACCTATAAATGGAACTCGTCTCTTGCTCTCGTATTTGAAGGAGTAGTCTATGTTCCGCCTTGTATTTGAAATCTCGTAAAATCTTACGGTTGTGATTCTGCAGTACTGATGGTCCCCGTGTGTTCACACCCCCACTTGTCCCACAAACAGTGTGTGTGCTGTGGTGATCTCATACATTTATCACTGATGATAAGCTATCTTATATAACGCTTTTATTGAATTCGATGAAATGTTGGTGGTGGCATGTTCCAAACTGGAGTAAAGCGTCGTAGGCTTGTTATTATTTTTAGGGGGAAGAACGTGGATCTCAAGGTGAGACCTCAAGGAAAGGAAGCTACATCTCCTTTCATTTTCTTACCTTTAGCTGCCGTCTTGCCATGTCCGTCGGCTGCTTGGCGTTGAAAGGATAAGCGATGCATCGCATCACAAAGACATAGAGTTGGAGCTTCTTCTTTCGCTCCTCTTCCTCCCTCTGTAATTTCTCTACGTCCTCCTTCTCCTGCTCGCTGACGGCCGACGGACTTGGGCTGGATGGACGGGCACTGCTACCGCGGCTGCTGGGTTGGAGCCTGTCGGTGCTCTCGTTGCTCCTGTTCGGAGAGATGCGAGAGGATCCAGCTGGTGGTGCCAGTATCTCTTTGCTTTCCTCCTCTACTATCCCGTCCGATTCTTCCTCGCTGGACGATGGATCCAACATTTTTGATCCGAAGCAGCGCTTGTCTAACCTTGCAAGCTAATGTTACGAACAATGGAGGTAATACCAGAAATAGAGTCCGACTAATTCATAAACACACCTTTTATCCGTCAGCGGTTTGATCGAATCAAGCTTATATTATCTTCAGACAATTCGAATGTTTTATATTCCAGCGAAACACGCAAAACACGTCGGTGCTGAAGGAGATGCTCGAGGAGGCTGCGGGTACAGACACTGCAATCTCTTTACACAGGACCGACGCCGTTGCTTACGTGTTCTGAGCTGTGGTTCAGTCCGCCAGTCACTGCAAGGGATGCGCGTGGTAGAGCGATGGGAGGGAGAGGCCGAGGAGTGGAGGAGGGGGCGCGCAGGGCTGAGTGAAAGCAGCAATTTCAATGAAAAGAACGAAAGACGACCTCTTCCTGCCAAGTGGTGCGCGAAACGCAGGCGCAGCGCTCGAGCAGCTGTCCGTGGTCCTGCATGGGGTAAGGGTCATTCCGGGCGCACAGTTTCTAGGACAGCATGGTTACTGACTTGGGGAGAGTTTACAGTGATGTATTTAGATGCAATGAGTATTAGTCTATTTTAAATATAAAACAATTCAGGAGTGTAGACTGCCATATAAAACTACTATACAGCCTTTTAAAAAATATTCATAAGACTATAAAGCGCACACAATAGGGATACTTTGTTCTAGGTTGTAGATTTTTTAAAAGCGTTCAGTAAACCAGGTCGTCTTATCAAACAGTGGCGTGTCCGGAACTGTATACATGGTGTGTTTTTACCCATACACACACACACA
>JAOXYF010000018.1:7948356-7969856 GCA_028565775.1 Sternarchorhynchus goeldii | reverse complement strand
TCTCTCTCTATCTTTATCTCTCTCTCTCTCTCTCTCTCTCTCTCTCTCTCTCTCTCTCTCTCTCTCTCTCTCTCTCGCTCTCTCTCTCCCACACAAACACACTCACACTCTGTCTGGTATGTATGTAGAAGCATCTGGGTAGTAGATTTCCCAGTTACTATCAGAAGTCTTGGGCAGGAGAGGAGCTGTCACTCTATTGAGAGATATACAGACTGATGATCAGTCATCCTCATCAATGTGTATGGTCATATTTGCTCCGGTAAGTCTACACTTTTTCTTCTAATTTTCCAAGATATCTTGTTGATTTTTTTGGAGTACCCAGTAATTCTTTGTTTATAGTAGTAAAAAATAATTTATATTCCTTATAAGCAATATATAACTTTTTATAATGTGTCTTTCAGGGTGTTTGTGTGAATATTTGAAGGAACGTTAAATTAGATCAGATTCAATCACTGTGAGGGGTCCCAGCATCAGTCTCCTGTTTGTAGTCTCTCCTTTCTGAATAATTTAACTGCTCTTGCTGGCGTGCGTGAAAGATTCATGCTAATACTTAATCAGCACTCTCCACTGTTCTACACACATATTTATATCCATCTGTAAATAGGATGTGAGTGTGTCTGTGTGTTTGTCTCTGTCCGTTGGTAACCCATAGGTTATCTCTACATTATTCAGTGAATTTTGTTTGATATTTTCCTGCTGGTTTGCTCTGATGTCGTCAACTTTGCTCAGTATCACGAACGGCTTTGGTATTTTAGAACATTCTTTTGGTATTTTAGAACATTCCTTTGGTATTTTAGAACATTCCTTTGCTCAGATTGTACCTCTGCAATTGCTCATCTTTACCTCAGCAGATGTTTCTGTCCAATTCTTAAATACTGTTTGCTCCAAAACGATATATGAGGATGTGTGTTATAATTTTGCACACAGATACCGTTCATATACCTCTGACGGCTCCTATACTTAATAAACAAGCAAACAAATTAAAATGAAAAACATGGGACACGTGGTGTGTGTTTGTGTGTGTGTGTTTTAGAGAAAGAGATGAAAGGGAGACAGAAAATAGTGTGTCCATAAAAAATCTGCCCAGTATCCAAATATACCTTCTATTCATTATAGCCAACCACCCAAACACAATACTCAATTCAACGAGCATATTCAGATCATGTCCGGCAGTGGTATCATCCACGGAGAGGGACGTTTTACATGGACAGTCCCTGATTTCTGACATTAACACTGTTTAAGATTTGCTTCGTCTTAATGTATCTAGTAATGTATCTAATATTACAGAAACAACTTTTACCTAATGGGCATATCCACATACTTTGGTGCTGAAAAATTTTATCTGCGTGGAAATGATTTGTTGCTAATTACTGTGTCTGCATGTATAACAAAAACTGTTGTCTTTGTTGGATATGACTGAAATTCAGACGTTTATTTCTGAGTGTGGTTTGCTTTGCCTCTACAGTTTTTTGCTGTCTTAGCTTTTTCAACATGTGGTGGATATTCTGGACAGATAATGGTTAAAGTGGACTGTGCTGATAAAACCCAAAACAACATCAGTATCTCGTTTGCCTACCCATTCAGGTAAGTGTCATTATTCCTCTGAACATCTCCTGGAATGTAGTATGTGGTGTTTCTGTGGACAGTGAGACAGAATTGATTGTTCCCTGTGGACTATACCGAGTGGCCCTTGGTGGTCACTCAGACCTCAGAGCGACAAGGTGACACACCTCATGTGCTTCTGAGCAAGGGAGGGAAGACTGTTTCAAATTTCGCACAATTGTCTTGTGATACAAAGTGACCGAGAGCGATTGACCAAATTTAGTGAGAGTAACTAAAGGGGAGGAAAACAAACTACACAAAGAGATTATTTATTCAAATGTAATTATATAAAATGTTAAGCAAATGTGTTTAAATATCCACTTTCAAAGGAATTTCCACCTATGTCAGTATATTATAGAGAGAGTTTTTAAGCATGAACATTATATATAATGCTCTGTTACTCTTGGAAAGTCAGGTGAACATTTGATCTGAGCTGTCTTATCTGATGAAGGCCTAGATATATAAGCTCAGTATAGCAGCAAACAGGACCATTAGATTTTTGTGCACTTTAGTAGATATTGTGTTTCAGATGTCCATTAGAACTGTTTATTATGTCCTTTTTTTGTCTCCACAATGCACTTTACATCACATTTGAGAAGTACCTTAAATTTAGAACCACATTAGCTCACTCACTTTTCCATTTTGGATAACACAGGACAAACTAAAGTTTGATATGTTGTCTTGACCTGACCTATCTTACTCTATATCAATTTCAGTCATTGGTTAGTTTTCATTTTTTTTTTATACCTCAGATATATAAAACATACACTCTAAGACACATCATAGATAAAGATGAGAAGATGGTTGAGTTAGATATTGGTCCATATTTAAAAGATAAAATTATCTAAATTATTCAACACATAAATAATTACTGATTTAAAGAATCACAAGATGATCCACAAACTGTCAAATTGACAGTGTGGTACTACTGCATGTCTGATATGTAACTTGTGCATCGCAAAATCAATCTTTCATGATAAACTGTGCGCTGTGAAGGTTTGACTTCCCATGTGTGGTTCCTCTAGACTCCAGCAGGTGCACTTTAATGTGCCTCTCTGTGAGGATAAGAGGCACGAGATGCTCTTCCTCGAGGGAGACTACTCTTCATCATCCCAGTTCTTCGTTACTGTGTCGGTTCTTGCCTTCCTGTACTCTCTCCTAGCCACAGTTGTCTACATTTTCTACCAGAACAAGTACAGGGAAAAGAACAGGGGCCCTGTAGTGGTGAGTGCTTCTCGGAACCATAAAGCTGACGAACTGAAAAAAATCCTGTTGAAAGGATTAAATGTATTAATGATATGCTTCATCCAGAAATACCAGGAACTAGCGCGGACAAATCAGAAGTGTCTAATATTCCTAATGTGAACTGGCTCCTGCTATCTTTGACTGATTTGTAGTAGCCAGTATTTTTTTTGAAGATTTGTATACTTTGTAAATATTACCCATTCCTTCCACAGGATTGCCTAGTAACTGTGATCTTCTCAGGACTTTGGTTAGTGAGCTCCATAGCCTGGGCTAAAACTCTTTCCGGAGTTAAAACAGCTACTGATATCAATCAAATACAACATTTAATGACTGCCTGCAGAAGCCAGGCAAATGTGTGTGAGCCCCTCGAGGAGCCCACCTGGACCAATCTTAACATGTCAGTGGTAAGTGCAATGCTTTACAGTGCAAAAACTGTATAATGCAACGTTTTCATTCTTTTACAACAGGTAAATTGTATGATGTTCAATTCACAGCTTTGCCTCATTATGGTCCTGCTAATATCAGAAGCAAGATAATATCATCTCAGCCAATCTTTCTATGTAAATGGAATTCTGAAAGCAATTCAGTTTTCCTGTTGCTCAGAAATTACTATTAATTAACACCAGTGTGTCACAGTGCAAAGATACAAACACATAAAAAACACATAAAGCAAACCCAGGTCTCCGACCGAAGGGTTTAATGATAATTGAAACCGAACGGAAAAGTGCACTAACATAGCAAGTTCATAACATAAACACAATGACCGGCAACTGGCTTAACGCAAACATGGTGTAAATTGAAAAAAAAACATAATGACATAACTGCCCTCAGGTGGTAACATAATGACATAACAGCTCTCAGGTGGTAACCTAATGATACATGAGGGGCACCTCCTGAGGGGGCCGTGGATGTAACAAGGACTGTGTAATCAACAAATAAACAGACAGTCCACATGATGGCTGCCACTGATAGGAGAGGCTGCTGGTTTCAACAGAGTTTTCTTGATGTTTCACTATTACTTTTAATGTCTTAAGTTTTTGTTAAAACACATCATAGTTTGACTTAATCAAGGTATACCGTAACATTTTAACAGGTTACAAGTGTCACCAGACTCCAAGCCTTTAAGGTTTCCAAGATTAAATTGCCTCTGGGTGATTAAATCTAGCCTCTTGCCTCTAGCATCTTGTCCAAGTTGAATGTTTTCAATATTTTCATTCATAAAGTGAAGTTAACAAGTTCTCAGTTTTCTTTTACAAAAGAAATGAAATTCCAAATCTATTGAAAGTCCTTGGCTTTAACTGTGACACCTGTGGCCTAAGTGAGGGTGGGAGCAGAGCCTGTACTAGTGTGTCTCTATATAAACAAGTCCACCCGTATAAATAGACGATTTCCCATGTCTCAGGTTTCCAGTGATGGTACTATAGAAAAGGAGCCAATAGGCAAAGAAAAGATACAGTGGAAGTTTTCTTTTTATACCTAAAGCTAACTGTAGGTGTGGCTTGTCTTCGTTTACCTACCCCATGTGATAACACTTCAGAGATTATGAGGATATTTTTCACATTTTGACGAGCTTTTTGAGTTGCAGAATGAGTATAAGAATGTTGTTGAAAGTTTGTTCACAAAAAAAATAAAAAATCACACTGACTGCCTTCGCTTCTGCAGGCCTTCACATTCACTCATAAGAAGTATGCAAACATTTGTGTGGAAATGTGACATTGCACAAAATAAATAACCATGTGAAAATATGCTGAATGATGACTCATTAGATCCTGCAAGGTAATGTGTTTTATGACTAAAAACCATCCCTCTTTGCTTCCAGGCTTTTGGCTTTTTGAACTTCTCCCTGTGGGCTGGCAATATTTGGTTTGCCTATAAAGAGACAGGCTTGAACAAGTCCAGTCAACGTTATCCCTCCAGAACTCCCTCTGAGAAACGCAGTGGTAGTTTCAGGCAGTACAGTCAAAGTAGCTTTGACCAGTCTGGAACAGGCTTCGGACAGAGGCTCTACAGCCAGGGGAGTGTTGAAATATCAGGTGGAGGCTTCAGCTTACCACAGACCAATCTGGGACAACCAATGTTTTACAGACAGATGGGGAGCCCCACGTCCAGAGGACCTCTTATATTTGTCAATGAGAGTCAGTGACAGAAGGTTATACGGAATGATTACACTGTAAACCTTCAGTGTTAGAGGGAAAACTGAGAGTAAAGAGATTAAACCTGATAGGGTAAGACGCTTTCAGAACCATTAACCCTATGGAGTATAGACAAGGACAGAACGGGAATGGTTGGTCAGTCTAAGAAGTCCCAGTGTTTATTTTGTTGATTTTTAACACTGAGGTGTTTACCTCACATTTAGCCAGTTTAAGCCAGTGACTTTATATTTTTCATGTTATCTTTCATTTGATATTTATCTTAATTGTGGAGTAATTACAGTGATTTGTAACTTGTGTGTGTTTATTTTTAAATGCTGATAAAAATATTTATAAGCATATACTAATTTTAAAGCCAATCTATGTTCCATGAGGGTCTTATTTACTGACATTATACAGGCCTCTTTGCTGTTTTTCTCTAGTACATTCTGAAATGCTTAAGTTAAATAAGTTAAATCAACATTACACCTGTTTCTCATAATTGCTCTATGTACTTCTTTATTGATCTTGTTTCCTTGTGTCCTGTTCACTAACCTGAGAAGTAAGGTATTTCATTCAGATGAATCTTTTCTATCTTTCCATGAAAATATTATTAGTTTTAACAACAGCTTTTGTGACAAAGTGACAAATTATGACCACGACAAACGTCTCTTCAGTGGTGATGTTGTTGATTGTTGGAGTTGTCTGAGTAATCGTAGTGCCAAAATAGCAGTCTGAGGTTAAACGATGTTTGGAGATGTTAAATATCTGAGCAGAGGGCTGTATTATTAATGAATCAGTCTATACACATTATGCAGTGCATGAAGTGTGGTGATATAGATAATCAAAAAAAGTGCTGATGCAGTCATATTGTAACTTGTTCAGTATTGAATTATGTAAACTGGCCTTGTTGTCTCAATAAGGAATAAAACATTAAGAATTTCAACCAATTACTGATTACTGTCATGCACACGCTAGATTCTTCTTTGTTCTGGTCTAGGCCTTATTTAACTTACAGTTAGCAACATTAAAAATATCTACTTCAAATCTAAGCACAGTTTATGGTTAGTGTTATGTTTGAGTCTGTACAAGCTGTAATTAAAAACAAAACAACAACTTGTTTTCTCAAACTATTTATACCCTTGCAACAACCACAGCCCAAATAAGAATTCCATAATGCCACTTATAGACTGTGCAGCAAATTATGAAGCACTTTAGCATCAACTGTTGCATTACTGATGCAAGAACATGCCAAGGCATCTTCACATCTGGCTCTCCCTAACCCTCACTAGGAACATACCCACCACCTTTATTCCTGTTTCCCTTTTATGAAGTCATACGTTATGAGAGAGTGTCCAGACCAGTGTCGTTCTTTACTGCAAGGCATCAGGACCAAGTTATTCACGGCGCTCTGTCTCTCAGTATTAAACTGCTTTTGACTTGTGCACGTTCACTACAGCAGCCCTCACAAGGAAAGTGGGTTCTGCTCATGCTCAAGACAAAAGACTAGTGAAGATACTCGTTTTCCTCATTAAGCCTTGCTAATGATGGGGTATTAGGGTGCAATTAAGAGCCCTGGGCCTGTCAGAGTCCTGGCCTGTCCTCACACTCTGCTTTCCATTCCTTGGCCCACTGCGGTGAAGCTAAATGCCTGCAGGTGCCCTTGCTCTGAAATTGCAGCTTTAGGTGGCTACAGCTCTATAGCTGATGCCATTTAGCATATAACAGGAAATAAAAGGTTACAACTTAAGACATGTCTGCAGCTGTAAGTAGGGTTCAATTACATATCATAGAGGGAGGGGAGAGAGAGAGAGAGAGAGAAGGGAGGAAAGAAAGGCTGAAGGGCAATAATTGTAGTTCTCTGTTATAATGAGCAGTAGTCTTTGGAGCTGATGTGTTGATAGAAGCAGCAGCCTGCTGATAGACGACAGCCATATGTCAAAAACAGCAGTTTTTGTTACCGCTGCTTACTTTGCATGCGCTCAGAAATGTCTAGTGAATAGTGAATAGTCATCTTAGTTATGGCCTGTGCTTATGAATTCTCCTTTTTTCATCTGGAGAAATGGAAAACATTATTAAATGTGTTAGACTAATTCTGCTAATGACAGATTGTATTACTAAGTCTGACAGTTAATTCCAACAAGGCAGAATTCTAGCCCCAGTTGAGAAGAAGCTAAGGCACCATGGTGTTAATCATTAGCCGGTACAACTTCTTCATCCTGTTTGTCCATCTGTCCGTTTTGGCCATGTGACAGAGTCCTGCATGGAACCTCATGAAACAAAAAGGTAAAGGATTCAGTTTTTCCAGATTTTGTATTGTACTGCTCAGACTTTATGCATATACTCATTAATTCATGGGTACTAAATCAAATTGCTAAAGTAATTATAATCCTACTAACTACTGTAGAATTAGCTACACAAAATAACCTGCATTTGACTGTTACTGGTAAATTATTAAAGATACACTGATCATAATTTTGTATATAACAAAAACATTTTTAGTAAAAAGTCATTGTTATATTGTGAAGCTTATGCTTCCCAGATCAATAGCGATGAAGAGGATTCATTTTTAGATGGTATTCATTTAGTGTAAGGGGAAGTTAGATGAACAAGACAATAACAACACTCAGTCAGGGACTGTGAACGTCAAGCACAAACTCCACAGAACACAGACAAACTCCACAGAACACAGACATACATGTGCACAAACACACACACACACACGAGTCAACGGCCCTGCTGTGACACTAAGTATATATATTTTTAATTGTTATTTTGTGTGCCTACGCAGTTAAAAAGTAACCAGTTATATTTGATTTACAAGAAAATTAAAAATAGGACTTGTACATTGATTTTGAAGATTAAAACAAGGCTTTTACAAAATCATTATTTTCATATAATGTTTTGCTAATCACAAAGTTCATAACATAAAAAATGTATATAAAAATAACGAAGATATATTTTTTATTTCCAGTCTTCTCTTGTGAAGAACTTTGTGAGGTTTACTTTGTGAGGTAAAGCTGTTGAGTTCAACTGAATTTGAATGTTGAAGCTGTAGTTAATAACACACTGCTGATGAAATGGTCAGTGTTGATAACATAGGTGTAATAAGACAAAAATAAAACATTTTATTGGATGTAATAACATAAGAATAAAGTATTTTACTGGATGTACTTCCATGTACTCTGGATGATTCCCACCAAATTCCTAAATAATCAGATAGCAAAGTTTTCATATAAATAGTGCCTTTCTCTAATTCTGCACCAGATAAAACATTAATATAAACTAATATATACACAAACATAGATTGTGAATTAGATCTTATGTGTGAACATTACAAATCTTTATATTATATTTCAATATTTAAAAGAAATATAGGCAAAATTAGTCAAGGACCAGTTTATATGTTCAGAGCAAAAATTATTTGTTGGTTGTTATTGGTTTTTAGACGTAAGCAAGCAAGAGGGCCCAAACATAAACAGTCCCTCATCCTACAAGCAAATTCTTTTATTGCTCTTTTCCCGTTTCCACATCAAGGTTGAACATGTTCGAAGGGACATATGAGTGATTTACAAGCAGAGCTGTTTAAGAATAAACAAGCTAGACTTGCCTATGCTTTTAGCGGATTATTAAATGCAGTCTTAGAAAAGTGCAGTGGAGGAAAAAAAAACTGTTCATAGAGACTGCTGCCCTCTGTTGTTTGGAAATGTTCATTCAATCTAAATATTATTCAATCTAAAAGTCATTACTTGCTAATTTTAGAATTATGAAAACATCTCCCAAACTATGCACCCTGTAGCTCACCATACCTGTACCTCACCCTGAAGAGAATATAATTCAGCAGTAGCGTGTTTAAGTACATATGTCAGTGTTTGTTACAATAGTGGGCAAAGTAGACTAGTTGAAATCACAACAAACTTAAGTTTAAAATGTCTTAACAAATGTTTAAGTGTAACTTAAGTGTGTAAGTGTAATTGCTTTTAAAGACGCAGTAGCTAACTTACTGTAGGGCACTAATGAAGAGAGGGTACAGTTTACACTGGAACAATTGCTTTATACTATCTGTTTTTACATATTTTAAACATGCAGTCCTTTGCACAATTGTTTCTTATATTGTGACTGGTAACTGTATTGGCCTGAATCAAAGTTCTTAGTCATTGAATTCACTTGAAGAATTTCTTGTACACGTCAGGATGTGATATTTTGGGTATTAGTGATATTTTGAGTGTTTGTTTGTTTGATTTGATTGGAACAGTGATGCCAGTCAGAAACACAGCCTGTTTACAAAATCAAAGATAGAACTGAGAAATTAGTAGCCAGTGCTCTTGTGTAATAGTATGATTACGACTACATTGAACAAACATTTTACAGTAATATAATTAACTTTGGATTATTTTATATTTTATATTTTAAATGTGTGACACAGTAGGTGGTGTGAACTAAGAAAATAATTCACTCATTACCATGGGTTAAAACATTTCTCTCTCCTCTATGGATTACTCCAATTCACTCCCTCCGATAGTTTAATGTAATTCAATCCCTCCCTGTAATTCAATCCCTCCCTGTAATTCAATCCCTCCCATGGGTTAATGCATAGCACAAGCTGATAACTTTGAAGAACTTACTGCTCCTCTGCAGCTTGTCACATTTTAATCAGGAGATCATTAGACCATTTAAAAACGTTGCTAAATCTCCTTTTTGAAATGGGGAAAATATTATAAGTTCATTTGGTTTTTAGATATTGTTTTTTTAGATATATTAGCTATTGGAAACGCTTGCTGGTACCCAAAACATGCTCTGATTAAGAATAAAATAGAAATAAAGACACACATGCCAATACAGTCAGTTTCCCATCTTGCCCTGTTGCCAACTATTTAACCCAATGCAAAGGTGCAGAGCAGGTACATTATAAAAAGTTTCATTTTTTGTTGATGTTCCAAGACTATTTCATGTACAGTGACATGCAAGACATTTCACTTTCGTGGTGCTTTTACAATGAGCAGATTATAATATGGTTATATTTTCTATTATTAATTATTTTGTTTTTAACCTCTTTTTATTCATCCCTATAATAATATATTAATATTATTTTTAAAATTTCTATAAATGAAGGAAAGTGGAATATTATACACAGAATACACAATTTCACACAATAGTTCATTTCTTTACTTTTGTAAAGAATTTTCTTTACATATTTCTTTACATATATGGTTGTTAATGTTTGAGATGCAGAAACTAAGAAGTGATTTAGAAGTTCTGGGATATATAAAACAGCCAAAGGAGCACCCAATACCAATGCATTAGTCACACCGTCAAGTCCTGAAGCGATGATCTCAGGATAGTCCATGCAGAGACGAAGTTGGAAGACAGGTAATGAGCTACTTCTATGCTGGAGACACTGATGACATCTCTGTTTGACTTGACACCACAAAGAACTCGTCATCGCCCAGAGGCTTCTTGCCACAGAACAGAGTGGAGAGCCTGTAGCTATGAAAGACAGGTGGTTTTGAAACACAACCTTATGCTGTATTTCTGTAAGTTATCTAGATGTTATCTAGCACTGCCTTAATGCATAACCTTGTCCTGTTTCAATTTTCATGGTCAGTGTCATGTAATGGAGCACTAATAGTTAGAAAGGAAAAATTTATAAACTGGACAAGCCAAGAAGTGGGCGAACAGATATCTGCCATGAACCATGTCAAACAAAAGCACCCTAAAGCATGAGTAGCAGTGAACTTGAACCTGAAGCACTGGATGTTTGAGTACATGCCAGATTGAATCCAGTGCAGATCATAAACACACTGACCGCGTAATTTTGTCTTCCGATATCAAAATCTAAATTGTATAAAAAATCTGTTAGCTGACACAATTGAACCATAAAGCACAAAACTCCTATATGAGCATTAAACATATATTCATTTGTGTACAAGAAATGTCTTTTTTAATGAATGGAGAGATTGTACCCAGAGTGTCAAAGGCATGCAGTTGTACAGTATGTTGCTGCAGGTGGATTCTGGCCTGCTTGTCTGAACTGTCATGAGTGTAATATGTTACTTTGCAGGCAGTCTTGGCTCCTGCAGCTGTCTAGAATGAAAAGAAGGAGTCCCCGCATTCTCAGGGCCCATCATTCATGTACATGTGTCTGTCTCAGTATCCATCTGTCTCCATCACTGCCATGTTTCCCATGCTGCCTGTCACCCCCCCGTCCGTTACTCTCCTTGTGCTTGTGGTTCTCCCTCCTGTTTTCGTCGCTCCTGTTTTGTTTTTCATTATTTTTCTGTGCAAAAAATAAATTAATTAGTGCATGAAATATTGAACAAAGCTGTTGGCTTTTGCTGTTACGAGCAAAAGCAAATAAAAACAAAATTTTTTGTGTTGCTTCCAACCCTGGGATTATAGTGTGGGGGCAGTAGTTCAGGATAGCGTCTTGATTTTCTTGCCTTATGCAACGCTGCAGGCAGCGTGGAGAAGAGGCGGCATGCAGGGGCGAGTTTCATAACATTCATAACACAGAAATAAGTTTAATAGACGGCGTACAAACAAGCAGCAGATTTAAATGAGAACCCACTCTCAGGCTTACACAGCAAACGAGTTTGTCAACAAGCACAGACGCCAGTAGGCCTACTACAAAGGCTTTAAGTAAATAAGGAAACAGACAGGAAACAGGTGAACTGATGAGCTGACAAAGAGGGGGCGTGACATCATGTGAAGGAGGAGAAGATGAACGCCTGGTGACGCAACACTAACAACCAGAGCCAAAGTGTGTTCTACACTCGTGGCCTTGGTATAAGGGAGGTGGAGAGGGGGGCGTTAGACTACAGCTTATCCAGTAAAACTGGTATTTAAGCTCTTACAGTACAAACACCTTCCAGTGCGTTCAAAATCTCATTCCTCATCCCTGTTAGATACTGAGTAATACTGAATTTATTCTACTAATAAATTATTAGAATTAAGTTTAAGAGATTAACTAATGAGAATGCTGATGAGAATATTTTGGAAATCATCTCAGGTGGATTTTGTCCCTCCAGAAATGGAGGTCAGCACGGTCCAGATTTACAACATCGGTATAGCTGGAGGAAGTGATAATGACACTGACTTTATTACAGATGAGAATTATGCCAGCATCAAAGTATAACACTTATGTAAATTATTCATTTAATTTTACTGAATAATGATTGTTAAACTTATATTAATATTCTGTATTCCTGTGTATACGACCTTTACTGGTATATACCACATTTATTAGAACACACTGCTGCATTCTGCTGTGCTTTTCTCTCTGGCCTTTTATTGCCTTTTACACAATATAAAACATTAAACTGTGTACAAGTCATTTGACAAAAATCTAACAAAAAAATCTAACAAAAACCTTTAAAAACCAAAGAACCAAAGCACAATTCGATTTATTAAAACATTACAGTGTGTTTGGAAATGGATTACATTATGATTTTTTTTATAGTATAACTTTGCCATGACAACACCAATTTTCCCTCTCTTAAAGATGATATGTATTTGCTTAAGTAATTAGTCTTTTTTCTTTTCTGAACTGACCATATTTTGCTGTTTTTCTATTTTCTATTTCTATCCAGTGCCTTTTCTATCTACTGTACGTAACAATAGTGTGCAACAGCCATGTTTAAAACATTGCTATGCAAATGTGCTCTCTCCTTTTTGGAAAAAAATATATATATTGGTTACAACAACATTATTTTAGTTGTTCTGAAATATTTGTTGTTAACTTGATGTGTTTTTTATTATTATTCTGACAGTGCCAGGAACATGACCGTGCTGGACCAGGCAGTGCTGGATTAATGTAATTATCTTAGGCATAGCAGTGGGTTTAAAAACAGGCTGATGAATATATAAGACTAGTTGAATGAGGACTGTCTCTAAAATAGTCTTTGAGTTAAGTCACTTTTGTAGGTAAAATTAGGTGTTTATCGACCTGTTAAAAATACACCAGAATGCAGGAAATGGCATCTAATTCATTAAAAAAAATTCTGGGAGAGGAACCCCAGAGCCCTTGACATGGTGCTGATGAGCCACAAACAAATGATTGCTACAGACTACAATAAAACCTTTGGGAGGTTTACATTCATAGGGGTGATTCATTATTTTATACCATACATTTACATTGCATTTGGCTGACGCTTTTATCCAAATATATATATGTATATGTGTGTTGAAACTTTGATAACATGAACGTCTGTATATTGTAATTCTTTGTAGGACTTTGTGGGGCTGGCAATAACGTGATTTGCCCACTAGGTGGAACCATTCATCACTGGCTGATTAGGGCTCATAGGGTTTGCCAGCTGAGATTAGCTCTCTTATTATTTATGCCCTTGTTTACACATTGCTTTGTGTTATTATGTGTTTCTTATGTTAGCCTGTTCACCTTTTAGGTTAGGTTTCGTTTCCATTAGGAGTAGGAGACCTGCGTGAGCTTTCTTTATCATTATTATTATTTTGTCTGCACATTCTCCACCCGTGACAATTCCACCCGTGACAATTCCACCCGTGACTTCATGGCCTAGAATGATTTTTTTAATGCCCAATAAGTTTGCGTGGAAATAAAAAAAGCAGTTACATGACTTACATACTTGAGGTCAGGCTGTGTGTTACGCCCTGGAATATATAGCAGTCAGGTAGCATCCAAGCCTTTTTAATCCTGAAATGTGTTTATTAGAAATTTTCCTAGATTGGTTTATAGTAAACCTGAATTTCAGGTTTTGAAGTAACGGTAGTTATTGTAATGGCATATTCTTGCCAGACTGTATATTTAATTTAAACTAAAAACAGAAACTGACAACAAAAACAACAATCCACATGCAACTCAATAACATCCATATAAATCCACACAAGGTCATACATTCACAGAACATTAGTAAATGACCAGTTTCTATACACTGATGAAAAGGTTCAGTAAAAAATAAACAAAATTAACCAATGAATTAATTTACAAAAATATGAATATCACACAGTCAACATTAACTGCTAGTTCTGTTTTCAGCTCTTATTTTCAGCTGTTCACATAGCTCATTCATACCATTATGTTACTGAAACAGTAAAAAAGAGAACAATTTTAAAAAATGTGAATGTAATAAATAATTGTGCAATAAACGCTCAGTAACTAGAAATAAAATAAAATATTTTATAATGATAATCATAACATCAGCATCATCATGAAAACAATGATCTGGGTCTCTTGTACATTGTGTGGCAGGAAGTCTTTTAGTGTGTGTGCATTTGTTTGTATATTTGTGTTAGATACAGAGGTCAGACCTCTGCTGGTGAGTGATCACGACCAGCGCGTAAGGTCTGGAGGTCTGTGAAGGTGTCAAACGTTGCAGCTGCCAAGTCCTTGTCTGGAGATTTGCGGGTATAGAGGTCTGCAGCTGGAGTGCACAGGATCTTCACTCTCTGATTCAGGAAGACATGTCACAGCCTGCTTTTAGTAAAGCATTTCCCCAAAGCAATCAAAACAGTCATCATATCAAGAATTTATAAATACTAGGAAAAAAACAATGTAATATGAGATGTGTAATATGAGATATTTATGAAAGAATCCCTGTTACTAATTCCTGAAATTACTGAATTCAGTGAGGTTTTGGATATATAAATATTTACCAAATGTGTATATTTGACCATTGTGTAGTGGACAAATGACCTAGTTTTCAAGAAAAAAATGTTGTTTTTAAAATGTACAAATTTAGAAATTAAATCAACTCAGTGTTTTGAGATAGTACAAGCGTTCTTTATATACAGTCAAACTGTCTGCATGGTTAAAGTTTGTTTTGGCTGCATGTGCAGTATGGATGTTTACCTCACGCATAGATCCAGAGGTTTTGCTAATTTTATACACCATCCATAAAGGAATGATGAGGGTGGAGGAGAGTGTGAAGAAGACTCCGATGGCATAACCCCACCAGGGGTACTCATATGTGTGATTGAACTTTAAAGGAGTGTACTTAACCAAGGAGAAGATAAATGTACCCTGGGGGGGAAAAAGAAAGAAAGAAAGAATAGAGGGGTGATGATCAGCATGAGGAAGATGGACATGTAGGTTAGCAACGCAGGCTTTGGCCTCACACGACTTACTGAGGTTCAGAGTCTATAGAAGGTGACAATCTGTCTCTTCTAGATATACAGCCGCTAGTGACAGGTGTCACGACCACACTTTCAAGTGACTGAGACTTTGAAAATACAGAGAGCCTGATTTTATGCTCAAGCAAGATGACCTTGTACTGCCTTATTGTGGTTTATAGAGAGCAGAGACATGCATTTCTCCATAGGTGGTCAAGTTATACACATTTAAACACACAAACAACTTTATGCTTTTTGTAAGTGAATCATTTCTCACCACGCAAACTGTAGGAGTGATATATCTCCAACAGTACTTCATATAGGGGCCAGGGCGATAGCCAATCATCTCCTCGATATTGTCATATAAATGGTCTGCTCCTGTAACACAAAAGTTTCTTAAAACCTACATTGGTTACACTAAATGCTTTTTCAACCAATAAGATCAAGTAAGATCAAGGTGACTTAGAGCTGTCTACATGAATGCCCATTGTTTATATCAACCCAATCCCATAAAATGATTTAACAAAAGTTTGTACCATAAACCCAGCCGACACAGATGGACTGAAGAATGGCAAAAGCCAACAGAGTCATTCCACTGCATGCATAATAGTCATACAACTGGAAGATATATAAACCACCCTGTAGGAGATAAACAGAGTGAAGCACACAGCGAGAGAGCGAGAGATAAAGGTCTTAAACCATTTCTTTTTGAAGAATATAAGCAAAAGCCTTATTATTTGTGCTTGAACCTTTGCTAAGCATGTATTTGTACATGAACATTTCTCAGTGTGATGAATGGGGGAACTATGAATTGTTATTCAATATTTCAGTACTGGATGACCTCTCACCTCTGTTACCATCGGCAAGCCAAAGAGGAAGCAGGCAATACAGAAGAAGAGGAGCAGGATTTTACGTCGATGTCCAATTTGGAAGAAGGCTGGAAACATGTCCGCGATTGCTGTGACCAAGGCTTCAAAATACACAAACTGCATCCAAACAAAAGCAATTCCCTTATTAGCTTTTCTAGAAAACCAGCTGTTCTGAGAACTCACAGTGTGAGCTTAACCTTATACTGCACAAAAAGGGCTTCTACATGACATCAGCAAGTTTACCTCACTGTCCAGTCCCAGGAATATAACCATAATGAAGAAGAAAATGGCCCATAATTGAGGCACAGGCATCAAGGAGACCGCACGTGGGTAAGCAATGAACGCCAGCCCAGGACCTACACAACAAAACACTGGTGAGTGTTTACAACTATTGTTAAGCTTCTCATTATTACCTTGGACCCAGAGTATTATAGGTTGCTAAAGGCTGGTCATGCAAATCAATGTTTTTCTTAAAGTCTTTAACAACAGAGAAACAGATGTTGTGAAAGGTTTCCTCCCATGCCTTCCTCCCAGCTTATTTTCAAAGTCATTTCAAAAAGGTGCATCACACGGATTTCGCTCTGCATTTAATTATGGACAACAGAGGTACTGTAGTCAGATCTGCAGAGAGCTGCCTTAGTACCAGTGCACATCTCATACCTGACTCTGCCACCATTGAAATGTCCATTCCCTGTTCATCTGCCATGAAGCCCAACACAGAGAAGATTGCGAAGCCAGCCACAAAGCTGGTCAGACTATTTAGTATGCACAAATACATACAGTCTCTGTAGAAGATGAAAAAGATGACAAAAATATTTTAAAACTCTTGCATGAAAAGAACACTCTTTCCAGATTCAACATATATAAACACATCATCCACATTTATTAATCAGAAACACCTTATCAGTATACAGTTAGAGACTGTAGCCAATTTGTTGCTATGCACAGTTTGTGTTAGCCATTCACCAACTCTTCACCAGTGTTCAGTTTATTACCAGGAACTACTCTTCTTGATTCACTCATGTCAGTGTAACATCCACTATCATGTTATTACCCTATCAGTGGCACCTCAGAGTTGGTAATATTAACTTGCTGACTTGGCCTACTTATAGGTGTATATATAACATAGTGGTCGGTAGATGCAGGTGCAAAGCTGGCATTTCTAATAAAGAGGGTATATGTACTAGATTAGACTGTGAGGCTTTTAAAAGATAACTTAAAATACCTGTAGCAGTTATTCTCATATTTATTGTAGCTTCCCAAAGCTGTCAGAACACCAGTGCAAACTCCATAGGAGTAAAATATCTGGCTGCCTGCATCCATCCACACCTAAAATAGAACATATTACTTTGAAATATACATTTAGATAAACAGAGTGAATACAAAATATTGAGCATTGATGAAAATGTCAGATGAAGGAGTAACAGTTAACACATGCTTGGAACAAAGATTTTTAGACATTTTTTTTTGCAGTTGAGCACCTGAGGGTCTGCAAGACGGGTAATATCTGGGTAAAGATAGAATTTGATGCCATTTGCGGCTCCAGGCAGCGTGAGTCCACGCAGCAGTAGCACAGCCAACATCACATAAGGAAAGGTAGCAGTGAAATAGACCACCTGCAAAACATTACGACACTGTGCATTTCAGACTAGGAATCGACAACTCCAACTCACAATCCTACCACCTGTTCTCCAAGTATTTTAGTATTCATAAACTAGCCCGTGGGCAACAACCAAATAAAGTCTCAGAACAAACCTTGCCTGTAGACTTCAAGCCCTTCCACACGCAAAAGTAGCAGATGGTCCAGGTTAGCAGGAGACACAGAGCCAGCTCCCACCTCACATTGCCCAGCACTTCAATCCCATCAGACAAACTCAAAATCCTCCTCCTGTGGGCATTGGATGTCAGCATGTGCTTATCTTTCTCATAACCAAAACTTGTTTCTAACTGAATAAATTTATTTGTGATGCAGGGTACACACATAATCCTGGGGGAAGTCCTAATGGGGTGCCATTCCAAAATACTTACTCCCAGAATTCAACAACTGGAGAACTTGTTTTCTCTGGAAAAGTTTCGGTACTGTTGCTCTTACTGAATTCCATACAGAACTCTACAACACACAAAAAACATCACTGAAATAAATACAAACAAACTTGTTAAAGAGTTCTGCTGTCTTTAAACAATCATTTAAATCATGTTCCCCTCCAGGTTCAGATTTCACAGATATGTGCTAAGAGCCATTGTTGTTGGACACAAATAAAAGAACATAAATGTTTGACATGAAATTCTCTAACAAAGTACCAGAAACATGAGAATTTGCACTTCATTGAACTTGGGTAGGTACAGTTTATTCTTCCACAGAGAAATATTTAAAGCTGAACTTTAGCTGAACTGATTGGAAATAAAATGAGATAATAAACCTACGTAGCTATGGTGCCTGATAATGACATTTTAAGCAGTGTCACCTGTGTTCCAGGTATTCTTGCAACTAGCCCATGGTAGTTGTGAAGTGAAGCAGGAGAACAGGTAGAGAAATGCCCAGGCCAGAATGATAATGTAGTAGATTCCAGTATACATGACCACCACCTGGCTACCATAGCCCAGTCCTGGGAAGAAATGGAAGAGGACAACTCTTCCCATTCATATCCTGAGGTTCTCACTTATATTGAAAAACAACAAAGAGTTCCCAGTTCATTAGCTTTGGTGTTATTGTTTTATACATGTCTAAAGCTGCCAGTCTTAGAATACCTGTGACCAGTATTTTTCTCACCTTCAAAAAGGGGACAAATCTTTCTCCAGCAGGTAATCCCACCCTGGCTAGTGAACTGGCCCAAGGCCGTCTCCAAGAAGAAGAGTGGTATCCCACAGGAGAACAGGAACAACACGTATGGCACAAAAAAAGCACCTTGGGGGCATAAAATTTTATTCAGTACACAGTGCATCAAAAGACTCATATCTGTCATCTTATGTGCAGTGCACTGAAAAGGCGATTTCCCACATTTGATTTTTTGAATGGTTTGTGAGGAACCATTTCACAAGTTTAATGGTTTAACCATTGTGAGGTAGGTTTGATTGTATGTTTTGGATCATCGCCTTGCTGCATGGCCCAACCCAACCATGCTTCAGCTCACAATTAAATCTTTTTCTTCTTATTCCCATCACAGACAGATGTTCTGACATTCACTTGAAGAACTCTCTGATACATTAGGTTGTTTTCAGAATTGACAAGCAAAGCCTTACATGTCTCATGCAACAGGTATGGTTTAAAAGCAATATATGTACTCAGAGTTTCTGATGTAAATGGTATTATAATTATTAGGTCCATACTTTTTTTAAGCATGCATATTGATGCAAATAGGCAACTGCTGAGAGAACACCTGCAGTAATGTGCATTCTTATTGAGGCCTCAACACAAAATGGGACCAGCCACTATAAATATTATGTTTCTGCATTAGTATTACAATAATTTCTAAAAGCATTTTATCCTGTAAAATATATAGGAATTAATTTTGATATATTTAAAACCATTTCATATTGCTTGGAAATGCAGTTAGGGGCTTTAATTTTGAAGTGTTTTAACTAGTCCACAATGGCCATTTCATAAGTATAAGCAAAAAACGTACCACCTCCATTCTTGTAACACAGGTAAGGGAACCTCCATACATTTCCCAGGCCAATAATATGGCCTGCCACAGCCAGCAGGAACTGCAGCTTACTAGACCACTGTTCTCTCTTCTGTGTTTGGACGTGGGCTTGTGCAGGGGAGGCTGGGCTGTTCAACAGCTTTAACTTCACCACTGGCTCCAAACTGCTCTCCATAGTGCTGCTGGCAGAGGACAAAAGAAGAGGAAGAAAAAAGGTTAAAACATGAAGAGTTCCTATTTTTTTTATTAAATGTAAATATACTGTATAGTTATGGAGAATAGAACTGTTACTATGAAAAGTAATATTGTTGCATTACACACAATACTACTAATAGTAATAGTGTTCTCATTATGTTAATATCTGACACATGATCTGACTAGTGCCATTAAGTGGATTACATACATTCTTTATAGATGTTTTTCTCACACAAAACATTTGAAAAATGCTTGTTCCTAATGGCAGTTATTAGAAAGGTTGTCCTAACATGTTTCAATCAGTTCTATACTAAAAAAGTATGACAATATCATGCTTGAAAAAATGTACCACGTGCACTGACCAGTTTCCAGCCACCAATCACACAGCACAGATCATTCACACATCACAACACTCACCCCCCCCCCCCCAACACACCTCACAATCATATTAGATTCCCTGCATCAGTTATGTGTGTATCATCTTGTCTATTTAATCCCCACAGGCGCACACTTCAGTGTTTTTGCACTGAATGCCCCTACTTTCCCCTAGGATCTGCATATCTCTTCTGCTTACATAACTATAAATGTTTGCATTATTTTTATATTAATGAATCATTCTTTGTCTGTTGTAAATTTTATGTAAAATCTATAAATTCTAACTTTACTGAATGGAAATGTGTAGTAAAATGAGATGTTTTGATTGCATGTTAGGCAACTGATTTAAAGATGGTAAAATAATTAAATTGTGGCTCAGTTGCCTGTATCCACCCCTTGTAAGACCTGGGCTGGATATATTCTGGAAATTAACTGAGAGCCTCTGCTTCAAGAGGACACACCCACTTAGAATACGGCCCATAAATTTATGAGTGGAAAACTACTGCAATACATCATCATTTGTACCCTTCCTTTATTACAGTGTACACTATTTTAATAACAAGGAGGAAAAACAGTATGTCACCTTAGTTACAGTATCCCTAAAGTATTTTAATGTCATCACCTATTCAAAATCATTATTCATACAGTTGATTCAGAATCATAATCCAATCCTAATGCACCTATATCCAAATTACCATACCTTAAGACTCTTTTCTGGTTAATGTCAGCTCCACCAAAATAAGTATATTATTAAGTAAATTAATTCAATGGCTAAATTCTATAGCCCTGCATACTCTTAACCCAGTTCCAAGGATGGTTCTGCATCTCATACAGAGTCTCCTTTACCTCCTTTGAGAGTCAAATGTCATGTCTGTCCTGACCTGATCCACCTGTTTTGTATTTAACAAATAACCCCACTTTAGCTGGTATTATAAATAACACAAATCATGTACAGCACAAACAATCAGATCAGAACTAAAAGTATTGTATGCCAGTGTATAACAGTGTTATACCACCAGTGATATTCACATCACAGTTCCTGATCACACACACTGATGGAAAGAGCAATTGACTGTCGATTATTCTTCAGTTCATCTACTAGCAAGGGTATCTAAACAGAAAAAATAAAACTTAACTAGAAAGAAAAAAGTGTCAAATATTACCTGGGTTTTTGCAGATATCTGTCTTGCGTTTCTTGTATGGCAGACAGTCTGTGCCTATGACTGTCTGTGTCCATTATAAGCAGCAGCTCAGAATGTTGTGTTGTGACAGGAATGAGAGGAATTGAGGAGGAGTCAAGAGGCCCCAACGTAGGTTGTGTTGAGCCACAAACCTGAAACTTGTTCTGCCCCTTC